>LR738710.1:218926459-218994506 GCA_902687465.1 Secale cereale | reverse complement strand
TTTTTTTTGCTATTGCTGCTCTTTGTCCCTATGGATAACCCTATTATTGGAGCGTTGCTTGAGGGAAGACGCCCCACACCTGTGGTGGTTGATCCTCTCCCTAATGAAATTGTGCCTTATAAAATACCAGCTGGCATTATCAATTATGTTTTGGCTAATCGTTATGCAGGAGACATACATCCCTGTGAACACTTGCTATATTTGTCATGACTATGTTCATTATTTAAGCTTGCAGGTGTATCGAGGGAGTTTGTCATGAGGAAATTGTTTGTCGTATCCCTTATAGATAAAGCTTCAGATTGGTATGGGCTTCTTGATAACCCACACTTGCTGGACTGGCAGGAGCTTATGTCTCTCTTTTATACTAAATTTTATCCTCTTCATGAAATTCATCGAGACATGAATTTTATCTATAACTTTAGGTCTCGTGACGGAGAAAGCATTGCTCAAGCTTGGGGGAGATTGAAGTCTCTAATGCTCAAATGCCCAATTCATAAGCTTCCCAAGGAAATCATACTTACAAATTTTTATGCCAGGCTTTCTCGTCAGGATAAGGAGATGCTGGATGCCTCCTCTAGTGGGGTATTTCAGAAAAAAAGTGTTGAAGAAAGGTGGGATCTCCTTGAAAGAATCCAGAGGAATACCGAAGATTGGGAAATTTATAAAGGTATTGAACCCGCTATAAATTATGAACATGACTATATTGAGAGCTATGTGGAAACTGATTACTTCAATACTTTTTGCTCTAAGATTGGTCTTGATTCCCATCTAGTGATTGATTTATGTAAGAATTTTGCCTCTCATGTTGATTCTTTTAAAAAGAATAGAGACCAGCACCATGCACCTTTTAAAGAACCACCTATTGATATTTATGTTGCTGAGCCTATTTTGCCTGCAGTCATATATGAAAAGCCTCCTTTTCCCACGAGGATAAAGGAACACTCTCTTGTGACAGGCATAATAAATAAAAGTGAGAGAAGAGTTGATGAACCTGAGGACCAGATCAGGGTCGATCCTCAAGTTGCATTGATTAAAGACCTTGCTACTGATGATGTTTTGGATTCCAATATAACTTTTTGTGCTGTTTCCACTAACCTTGTCACAGCCAAGAACAAAGGCCCAATTTCAGGTACTCTGGTGGTATCTGTTAAAATAGGAGATCACAATTATTATGGGCTATGCGATTTGGGATCGAGTGCAAGTGCTATTCCTTATTCACTCTATGGAGAAATCATCGGTGAGATTTCCCCTTGTGAACTTGAAGAAGTTGATGTTACTATTCATCTTGCAAATAGATCGACTATCTCTCCTATCGGAATTGTGAGGGACGTTGAAGTCCTATGTGGAAAGGTAAAATACCCTACCGACTTTCTGGTACTTGGTTCAGCCAGGGACAATTTTTGTTCCATCATTTTTGGTAGACCTTTTCTTAGAACTTGTGGAGCTATAATAGATTGCAAGAAAGGTAAAGTTTCTGTTGAATTCAACGGTGAGCCATATGAATTTAATTTTTCTAAGTTCTCTAAGCAGCCTCGTGGTACTGATTTACCTAGTGATGATAAAATTATTGAAAGTATTGCCTCTATTGCTATTCCCCCTGATGATCCTTTGCAGCAATACATGGAGGACCACGAGAATGATTTGCATATGCAGGAAAGAAATGAACTAGATGAAATATTCTTGAGGCAGCCTGCTGTCCTGAAGCACAACCTTCCGGTTGAACCTTTGGGAATTTTATCAAAACCGAAAGAAGACCCGGTGTTCGATCTTAAACCTCTTCCCGATACGCTCAAGTATGCTTATTTAGATGAAAAGAAAGTATATCCTGTTATTATCAATTCTAACCTTTCAGGATATGAAGAAGAGCGATTATTGGAAGTACTTCGTAAACACCGAGGTGCAATTGGCTATACCCTTGATGACCTTAAGGGGATTAGTCCATCTATCTGTCAACATACTATCAACCTTGAGCCTAATGCTAAACCAGTTGTTGATCATCAACGACGGTTGAACACAAAGATGATGGATGTCGTGAGAACTGAGATTCTCAAGCTTCTAGCCGCAGGTATCATCTACCCTATAGCTGATAGTAAGTGGGTAAGTCCGGTACATTGTGTTCCTAAGAAAGGAGGTACAACTGTGGTTCCTAATGATAAAAATGAACTAATACCTCAGAGAATTATTATTGGATATAGAATGTGTATTGATTACAGGAAGTTAAACAAGGCAACCAGGAAGGATCACTACCCGTTGCCGTTCATCGACCAAATGCTTGAAAGGTTATCCAAAAATACCCACTTTTGTTATCTCGATGGTTATTCTGGCTTCTCTCAAATTCATGTTAACACTGCCGATCAAGAGAAGACCACTTTTACTTGTCCTTTTGGTACTTATGCTTACAGACGTATGCCTTTTGGTTTATGTAATGCCCCTGCTACTTTTCAAAGGTGTATGTCTGCTATCTTTCATGGTTTCTGCGGGGATATTATGGAAGTCTTCATGGATGATTTCTCCATCTATGGAACTTCATTTGACCATTGTCTTCACAACCTTAATAAAGTTTTGCAGAGATGCGAGGAGACAAACTTGGTACTCAACTGGGAGAAGTGCCACTTTATGGTTAATGAAGGAATTGTTCTTGGTCACAAGATTTCCGAAAGGGGAATTGAAGTGGATAAAGCCAAGATCGAAGCTATTGAGAGGATGCCCTATCCAAGGGACATCAAAGGTATTCGCAGTTTTCTCGGTCATGCAGGTTTTTATAGAAGATTTTTTAAAGACTTTTCTAAAACCTCGAGACCCCTCACTAATCTTCTCCAGAAGGATGTTCCTTTTGCGTTTGATGAAAATTGTAAGGAAGCTTTTGAAGTCCTTAAGAAAGCTTTAATAACTGCTCCTATAGTACAACCACCTGACTGGAATTTACCTTTTGAAATTATGTGTGATGCAAGTGATTTTGCTGTTGGAGCTGTTTTAGGACAAAGGGTTGATAAGAAATTGAATGTTATACATTATGCTAGTAAAACCCTTGATAGTGCTCAAAGAAATTATGCTACTAGTGAGAAGGAATTCTTAGCTGTAGTTTTTGCTTGTGATAAGTTTAGGCAGTATATTGTTGATTCTAAAGTTATTATTCATACTGATCATGCTGCCATTAAATATCTTATGACAAAGAAGGATGCCAAACCAAGGCTTATCAGATGGGTACTCCTTCTCCAAGAATTTGATTTGCAGATTGTTGATAGGAAAGGGGAAGACAATCCGGTAGCGGACAATCTTTCAAGAATGGAAGATATACCGCATGACCCCATCCTAGTTAACGATAGTTTTCCAGACGAGCAACTTGCCGTTGTAAAAATACAACCTCTTTCCGACCCTTGGTATGCAGATTATGCTAATTTTATTGTTGCGAAGTATTTGCCTCCAGGTCTAACATTTCAGCAAAGGAAGAAGTTCTTTCATAATTTGAGGCACTACTTTTGGGATGACCCACATCTTTTCAAAGAAGGTCCCGACGGGATCGTGAGAAGATGCATTCCGGAACATGAGCAGAAGGACGTTCTCCGACGATGTCATGATAGTCCCTATGGAGGACATCATGCCGGTGAGAGGACTGCACATAAGGTTCTTCAATCAGGTTTTTATTGGCCTACTCTCTTTAAAGATGCTAGAAATTATGTTTTAGCTTGTGATAAATGTCAGAGAGTTGGTAACATTAGTATAAGGAATGAGATGCCTATGAATTACTCACTAGTGATTGAACCTTTCGATTGTTGGGGTTTTGATTTTATGGGTCCTTTTCCTTCTTCGCACAAGTACACTCACATTTTAGTAGCTGTTGATTATGTGACCAAGTGGGTTGAAGCAATCCCCACTGAAAGTGCTGATCACAAAACATCCTTGAAAATGCTTAAGGATGTAATATTTCCTAGGTTTGGTGTACCAAGGTACCTCATGACCGATGGAGGATCACACTTCACGCACGGAGCTTTTAGAAAAGCTCTAGCTAAATACGATGTTAATCACAGAATTGCTTCACCGTATCATCCTCAAACTAGTGGGCAAGTTGAGCTTACCAATAGAGAGATTAAGTTGATCTTGCAGAAAACAGTAAACAGAAATAGGAAGGATTGGTCAAATAAATTAGGAGATGCTTTGTGGGCATATAGAACTGCTTACAAAAAACCCCATGGGCATGTCCCCCTATAAGATGGTATATGGCAAGGCTTGCCATTTGCCATTAGAGCTAGAGCACAAAGCTTTCTGGGCTGTTAGAGAGCTTAACGCTGACCCAAAACTAGCTGGTGAGAAGCGTCTCATGAACTTGACTTCTCTAGATGAATGGAGAAGTGAAGCTTACGAGAGCGCTAAAATGTTCAAGGAAAAGGTAAAAAGGTGGCATGATAGGAAGATTCTGAAACGTGAATTTAATGTTGGTGATAAAGTTTTGTTGTTTAGATCCCGTTTCAGGTTTTCTCCAGGTAAACTACTTTCCAGGTGGGAAGGACCATTTCATATTGAAGAAGTTTATCGGTCTGGTGCAATTAAGATTAATAATTTTGAAGGCACCAAACCTCAAGTGGTGAATGGGCAAAGACTTAAACATTACATAGCAGGAGACCCTGTCGATGTTGATGTGAATATAATATACACAACAACCCACGAAGAACATGTTGCAGCCCTATTTCAGACGCCAGCAGAAGCAGAATAAAGAAAAGGTATGTAGTACGGTAATAAAACACCGCGAAACATCATAAAAGTCCCGTATTACGAGTTTTTGTAAAATTAGTAAAATTCCGAGTCGAAGTGGAGCCAGAGACGACCACCAGGGAGTCCAGGCGCCCCCCTGGCGCGCCCCCCCTGGGCCGCGCCGGCAGGCCGCCTGGACACCCTGGAGCTCGTCTCCGACCCCGCTTTGGTCTGTTACCTTCCTTTCTGTGCATAAATTTTTCCTATATATTTGCCCAGGGTGTTCCGGCAACGTATCTTGCGATTTCGCGTGTTTTCTCTTCGATCTGTTTCTGCCAGGAAATCTTTCAGCTAAATTTAGGTGCCATGGCTTCCCCAAGTTCCCCCAAGGACACGTTCGTCGTCAACGTCATCAACCCTTACCTCGCTGAGGTGAAGAAGTACCCTCAGGTTGTTCAGATGAAGGAGGGCGTCCTTCATCAAGAAGATCTGAAGGGACCTATCAAGGAGGGGAGCGTCCAGGCCAGGCTGGAAGAAGTGGAGCAAGAAGTCTTCAAATACAAGAAGATGACCGAGCGTGGTGTCGAAGCTAACTTTGACATCACCAACGAGCTGAAGAACTACTTTCTGAAGGAGATGAAGGAGATGTGGGAAAGAATCGCCGCGTCAGAAGACAGAATTATAGAACTCCAAGGGCAAATTAATGATCTACATAACCAGAACTGTGAGTATGAACTAAGGTTTCTACACATGGGTTTGGGTGCTGAATGCAGGATCCAGGAGACGAGCTTCTCATATGAGACTGGAGAACCCCTTCCATGGAAGAACTTCGCCAAGAACTACTTGATCAACACCAACAAGGATGATGAGTGAGATCTCCGTGGGTAATGGCATTCCCTTGGCTTGTTCCAAGCTTGGGGGAGTGCCCGGTATCTTTATCTTTTACCTTTTGTCTTTCAGATGTCAAGTAGAGTCGTATCATGTCTAGGGAGGTTATTATATGAGATAGGTGTGTGCATTGAGGTCTATCATCCCTTTGGTGAAGAATTGTATCCGTGTGTGTGGAGTCGTTTATGATGGAATATTAATGAGAAGTTTATCGGTTCCTTTTTGCTGCACTCGGTATTCTCTTCACGCAATCGACCTTATATGATGATTCTTATGGGGAGTATTGACCTTATGTCAGGTATGACTATGAAACTTTATTTAATCTTGGCAAACATAGCTTTGGTCATAACAACAAGCATGATGTTCTTTAAGTATCAACATAGCCAAAACCTTTATGTTATTATGCTTGAAGTGTTATGTTGACAAGGAAGACAACTTGATGTGCTATGCTTATTTCAATGTTCATGCTTTATATTGCTTTGCATCTTAGTCAGCATTAGTTGTCTGCTCTTTCAAAACCTTTGCTAGCCTAACTCTGTACTAAGCGGAATTCTACTTGTGCGTCCATACCCTTAAGCCAATACCTTCCATATGAGTCCACCATACCTACCTACTCGTGGTACTCCACTACCACCTCCTAAAGTATATAATTTATGTGTTATCCTTAAATGTTCAAAATCTTTTATTTTGTGCCTCTGCTTTAGCTCATGAGGAAGTAGTAGCTAATTCATGACCTTTTTGAGTTGGACAAGCTTCACCCCGGGATTGCATGTATAATGTGCAAACCCATAATACAAAAAGGAACTGGCATTGAGCGCGCCCGGCTTAAAAATAATATAACAAACAAACCCTCCTTCACGCTTTGTGCATGAGAAATCAGAAAACTTTGGCAGTGATAAACAAAGGAGAATAAGAGGATGTTATCGTCCTCATACGGGAGCCGTTCCTCGAAACTTGTCCAGTTCAAGAAGTAATTGAGTTATCTATTAGCATTCATTGACGAATCATGCACCTCTCAAAAACTTGTTTTCATTCTATTTGATTTGAGGATAGCACATGAGTTTTCCCTACTACCCTAGAGCAGGGCCTATCTTTTAATTTTAAGTTGAGTCAGTTATTTCTACTTCCCTCTATTTCTCAAAGAGAGCAGACGTTTGATGTTGATAGGGATTCATTCATATAAAGCTGCATTAAGATTTGTCATATCATATCCTTGTTGACATTATCATTTGATAAGTAAGTTGTTTGTCATGCCCAGCTAAGGCAAATATCTTCCTTCGTGTTAGCACTTTCACTTCTTGCTTATTAACTTGTTATTTCAAAAAGTTTCAATTAATCCCATCAAAAGCAAAAGTTAAAATTATTTGTTGTTCTTTGACCAAAGGACATGTTTGCCATGATATAATGAGTTTCCATTGGTCCTACTTTCGAATATAAGTGTTGACACTCTTTCATAAGAGCCTTATGAGTTGAAGATTGCTGCTGAGGATATTTGAGTTGGTGAAGAGACTATGATGCTTCTTGTCCGTAATCTATTTATCGACACTTCACTCTCTAAACTTGTGGACAAGTTTACCGAGTTCATATTCGCTTGGGGACAAGCGAGGTCTAAGCTTGGGGGTGTTGATACGTCCAAAATGCATCACTATTTTGTATTATAATTTATCCTTATTCATTGATATATTTCACGTTATGGTGATGTTCTTATGTTGTTTTGGTCTATTTTACACAGTTTGCAACTTTCCGATACTGAAACAGCAGACGCAGGATTCAGCAGGAAAAAGTGGATGCTGAGTTGCTGAAGAAGAACACCTCCAAATTACCTAAAAATTGACGGGAGGTATTTTTCAGAAGAATAACGAAGACACGCAAAAGGGGGGTCAGAGGGGGGCCACAGGGTGCCCAGGCGGCCTGGGGGCGCGCCCCCTGGCCGCGCCGGGGGGGGTGCCTGGAGCCCCTGGCCCACCTCTGGTCGCCCCCTTTTGCATATATGTTCCCTGTCCTCCGAAAACCCTAGGCACGGGACTTTTTACGGAGTTCCGCCGCCGCTTCGAGGCGGAAACCTACAGAGAAGAAAAGGGCATCTCCGGCGGGCATATTCCGCCGGGGAGATCACCTCCCGGAAGGGGAGATCGTCGCCATCGTCATCACCATCGTCACGGGCATCATCGAGATCATCATCAACATCATCACCAACACCAGCACCATCTCCATCTTCATCCAAATCTCATCTTTCCATCGCAACTCGTGTTGTAACTTGTACTACCTATCCTCTCTACTCCATCGGTGTTGATTACTACTTTGTGGTGAATGCTATTGAGTTTTGTTGGAGAAATATTATTATGTCCAGATTGTTTATCACATATTTATCCCCACTGATCATGATCTCTTTTATGTCTTGTGAGTAGTTACCCTAGTTCTTGAGGGCATGGGGAAAGTCTTGTTGTTAGTAGTCATATGCTGTTGAAGTAATATGTGTTGTTTGATACTTAAGTTGCGTTGTCATTCTACTAGTGGTGTTGCGTGAGTCGAACACCCAACACTTCGCCTTATTAAGGACCTAGGAGAATACATTGTGTATAAAGAATGCTTATGGTGGGTTGCCGGAGTGACAGAAACCTGAACCCCAGTTCGCACGCTTTTGCATAAGGGAATAATGGATCCTCGATCGTATTGCTATGGTTAGGCTTTTGCCTTAAATTATATCTTGTATCTGCGGATGCTTGCAAGGTGTTTAATCATAAGAGTGCATTCATCTTAGTCTAGAGAGTGCACTAGCATAGATCCACCCACCAACACTTATCAACACATAACATAGTATCGATACGGAATGTGGCAAAAGCACATGACTACCTCTCCCGTGTGTCCTCAAGAACGCTTTAGTCTTTATAAGTTCAGTTTCTAGGCCTCTCCTTTGCTAAGAAAGGATTGGGCCACTTGTTACTCTCAGTACCTTTTACATTACTTGCCTTTACATTCCTGTTGCTTATATTGAGAAAACCCCTAAAAAGTTATCTTTCAGTGCTTGCAGTAATTTCTTGCTCAGAATCACTTATCAATACCTTCTGCTCCTCGTTGGGTTCGTCACTCTTACTTATCGAAAACGCTGCAACAGATCCCTTACGGTTGAGGGTCATCAGTTGTGCCTGAACTTCTTCCATTGTTGTTTCATTCGTAGTTATTAGAGCATGTCAATTTTTAGTAGTCCGATGACATGTGTTCAACTACGTATGTACGTTGCATGAGATTAATATGGATTTGTTTGGTTTGATGAATTCGTTTGTGGAGGAGCAATTTTGTGTGTTGCCCTATCACTGTCCGTGGACGTGCATGTGCCGATTTTTGCTACTTGTGGTTGTGGATGCTCTAATGGGGATTATAGGCTTTATTACTGCTATGTCACCCTTTGCATGTAAAATGTACCTAGCGAGGACACACGATTTTAATTCAAAAAGAAAAGGATGGACCGATAGACAACTTTGAATGCAATGGACAACAAAAAATTGGTACAAACTGATATGCTCACTCCCTTCCCCAAAGAAGGGTGTAAAGAATAATTTTGTTTGGCATGTGGAATAAGTAGAGAAAATGTGAGTGTTCCCTCCTCCCCCCACCCACCTTTTTTTGGTGCGGCGTTGTCGCTCACCCCGCATGCCCCACAGTGGGAAGCCCACGTGCCCTTGAAGCTTCACCCATTGGCCACCTTCAGAGCTATCCATATTGCATGTGTGAGATTTGGAATAACCGCTATGTAAGATTTGTGGAGAGTGACGATGGGATAGGGTTGGGTTTGGAAGAAAGATAGTAAAAATAGCATCGTGTGCCCTTCATTACAACAGGATGGGAAAAGACCCTTGACTTCCTTTGGAGATCGGAGGGAGTATAATAAAGTGAGAATGAACAGCCATGACTTTGTCTTCTCATTCATGGTGATTGGTCAAAACTTTATATAATCTTCAAAGTTGCATCCGGGAAAACACATAGATGTATATGCGGACCTATGCCAATTTAGCAACTCCAAAGAGCGATTTGCATGTAGTGGTTATCCTATCTATGACAGGAATAATTAATTCTTCACACTCCTCCTAACGAGTGCATGTACTCCCATTGTTCTTGAAAAATGGAACAATTTCTCAATTGTGGATGGAGAAAAAAGAGTGCACGTGTGGGGGTGCTTTCCCCCCAAAATTAGGTCTATAGGTGTGCACATGCTTGCGCCTCTATATCTCATTTCCCGCGTATGTGCCATTGCTTAGTCTATGTGCCCACACTCGGGAAGCCAATCCACATGCCAGGTGCTTCAGCCATTGGCCACATTAGAAGCTACATTCATTGCATGCATGATCTTTGGAATAGCTACATAAGAATTGCGGAGAGGGTTAGGTTCGAGGGGAGGCCAAATAGCACAATGTGCCCTTCCTTAGTGGAAGACATGAAGAAAGCCTCGCAACTTCTTTTGGATATCGAAGGGAGTATAGCGAAGTGACAATGAACGGCCATGAATTTGTCTTCTCATTCGTGATGATTTATCACATATTTATACAATCTCCAAAGGATCAATTCAGAGAAAACATGGACATGTGTATTCAGGTTGTTGCCAATTTAGCAACTGGAAGGGTGGTTCGCATGCAGAGGATATAATATCGAATACAAGATTAATTAACACTCCTCCTAATGAGTGCATGTACTCCCACCATTCTGAAAGAGCGCATCAATTTCTCAGTTGTGGATGGAGAAAAATGTGTGTGTGGGGGGGGGGGGGCAGGGGTACCCCCCCCATTTTTTTACTCCAATAGGTGTGCGCGTGCATGTCACTATGTATCTCATCCCCACGCATGCTCGTCGCTTAGCATGTGTGCCCATGCTCAGGAAGCTAATGCACGTGCCCTTGATGCTTCACCCATTGGTCACATTAGAAGCTACGTTTGTGGCATGCGCGAGATTTGGAATAACTACTACGTGATATTTGTGGAGATGACTAGGATCAGGGGGGGGGGGGCAAATAGCACAGTGTGCCATTCCTTAGTGGAAGACATGAAGCGAGCTTCACGGCTTCCTTTGAAGATTCGAGGGAGTATAACAAAGTGACAATGATTCAATGAATGGACATTACTTTGTCTTCTCATTCATGACGATTGATCACATATTTATACAACCTCCAGAGGAGCCATTCCGAGAAAACACATTACGGTGTATTTGGGTGGTTGCCATTTCAGCAACTGCCAAGGGCGGTTTGCATGCAGAGGTTATCCTATCTGATACAAGATTAATTAATTCTGAACACTCCTCCTAATGAGAATACTCCCATTGTTCTCGAAAATGCACAACAATTTCTCAGTTGTGAATGGAGAAAAAAAATTGTGTGTGTGTGCAGGGGATGCTTCCCCACAAATTACTCCTATAGGTGCACACGTGCATGCCCTTGTGCATCTTGTTTTCCTCGCATGTGTCGTCGCTTAGCCCGTGTGTCCATGCTCAGGAAGCCAATCCACGTTCCCTTGATGCTTCCCAAATTGGCCACATTAGAAGTTATGTTCATGGCATGCATGAGCTTTGGAATAACTACTACGCAAGATTTGCGGAGAGCGTTAGGTTCAGGGGGAACAAGCCAAAATAGCGATAGTGTGCCCTTCCTTAGTGGAAGACATGAGACAAGACTCGCGACCTCCTTTGGAGATCAGACGAAGTATAACAAAGTGACAATGAATGGCCTTGACTTTATGTTCTCATTCATGTTGATTGATCACATATGTATACAATCTCCAAAGAAGTAGTTCCAAAAAAAATGCAGAGAGGTGTATTTGGGCTTTTGCCGATTCAGAAACTCCAAAGGGTGTTTTGCATGAAGTGCTTATCCTGTCAAACACAAGATTAATTAAATCTAAACACTCCTCCTAAAGAATGCATGTACTCCCATTGTTCTTCAAAAGTGCAACAATTTCTTAGTTGTGAATGGAGAGAAAGTGTGTGCTTCTGTGGGGGTGGGGGTGGGGATGTTGTTCCCCCCAAATTACTCAAATAGGTGTGCACGTGCATGCGCCTATGTATCTCGTCCCACGCATGCACCATCGCTTAGCTCGCGTGCCCAAGCTCGGGAAGCCAATCCAATTGCCCTTGATGCTTCACACATTGCCCACATTAGAAGCTTTGTTCATGGCATGCATGAGCTTTGGAATAAATGCTACGCGGTATTTGCAGAGAGTCTTAGGTTCGCGGGGAAAGGCCAAAATAGCAATAGTGTGCCCTTCCATAGTAGAAGCCAGGAAGCAAGACTCACAACTTTCTTTGGAGATCAGAGGGAGTATAACAAAGTGACAATGAATGTCCATGACTTTGCCTTCTCATTAACGATGATTGATCACAAATTTAGATAATCTCCAAAGGAGTAGTTCTGAGAAAACACAGAGAGGTGTATTTAGGTTGTTGCCAATTTGGCAAGTACCAAGGGAGGTTTACATGAAGTGGTTGTCCTATCTAACACAAGATTAATTAATGAAATACTCCCGGAAACTAGTGCATGTTCTCCATCCCTTCCTAAAAAAGCACATCAATTTCTCACTTGTGAACGGAGAAAAAGTGTGCACCTGTGGGAGGTGCTTTTCCCCCAAAATTACTCCTATAAGTGTGCTTGTGCATGCGCCTATGTATCTCCTTTCCTATGCATGTGCCATCGCTTAGCCCGTGTGCCCACACTCAAGAAACCAATCCACGTGCCCTTGATGCTTCACCTGCCACATTAGAAGCTATGCCCGTGGCATGCGTGATATTTGGAACTAACGCCGCGCGGGATTTTCGGAGTGGGATAGGTTCGGAGGGAAAAGGCGAAAATCGCAAAGTGTGGCCTTCCTTAGTGGACGACGGGAATCAAGACTTCCTTTGGAGGTCGACGGAGTACAACAAAGTCACGATGAATGAACATGACTCTGTCTTCTCATTCATGGTGATTGATCACATATTTATACAATCTCCAAAGGAGTGGTTCTGAGAAACATAGAGAGGTGTATTCGGGCTATTGCCAATTTAGCAAGTACCAAGGGCGGTTTGCATGATGTGGTTATCCTATCTAACACGAGATTAATTAATTCTAAACACTACTCCTAAAACATGTAGGTACTCTCGCCGTTCTTGAAAAAGCACAACAATTTCTCAATTGTGAATGGAGAAAAAAGTGTTTGCGTTTGTGGGGGTGATCCCCCCCCCCCAAAATTATTCCCATAGGTGTGCGCGTGCATGCGCCTGCGTATCTCGTTTGCCGCACATGCATCGGTTCTTAGCCCGTGTGCCTACGCTCGAGATGCTAATACACGTGCCTTCGATGCTTCACCCATTGCCCACATTAGAAGCTATTTTCGTGGCAAGCATGAGCTTTAGAAAAGCACTACGTGAGATTCACGAAGAGGGTTAGGTTGGGAGGAAGGCAAAAATAGCATAGTGTGCCCTTCCTTAGTGTAAGATGGAAGCAATACTAACAACTTTGTTTGGAGATCGGAGGGAGTATAACCAAGTGACGATAAATGACCATGACTATGTCTTCTCATTCATGATGACTCATCACATATTTATACAATCCACAAAGGAGCAATTCCAATAAAAGACAAAGAGGTGTGTTTGGGCTGTTGCCAATTTATCAACTGCCAAGGGCGGTTTACATGCAATGGTTATCCTATCTAATACAAGATTAATTAATTATAAACACTCTTCCTAATGAGTGCATCTGCTCCCACATTTCTTGAAACATCATAGCAATTTCTCAACTATGAATGGAGAAAAAAGTGTGTGTGTGTGTGTGTGTGTGTGTGTGTGTGTGTGTGTGTGTGTGTGTGTGTGTGTGTGTTTAAGGGGTGCTTTCCCTGCAAAATTACTCGTATAGGCGTGCTGCCGCATGCACATGTGTATCCAAATTCTCGCGCAAGCGTCATCGCTTAGCGCGCATGCTCACGCTCAGGAAGCCAATCCACGTTGCCCACTTCAACCGCTGGCCACATTAGAAGTTATGATATCTCGTTTGTGAGATTTGGAATAGCCACTACGTGAGATTTGCAAAGGCAACGATGGGAAATGAGTAGGTTCAGAAAAAGGCAAAAGTAGCACTGTGTGCCCTTCATAGTGGAACGCATGAAGCAAGACTCATGACTTCCTTTCGATATGGGAGGGGGTATGAGTATAACAAAGTGGCAATGAACGGTCATGACTTTGTCTTCTCGTTCCTGATGATTGATCATACATTTATACAATCTCCAAAGCAGTAGTTTCAAGAAAACGAAGAGAGGTATATTTGAGCAGTTGCTAATTTAGCAATTGCCAAGGAAATGAGTAGGTTAAGAAAAAGGACATTGATTTATCAGATGTTATATTATCTGCACTTGTGAGATTTGGAATTACCGCTGCGTGGGATTTTCGGAGAGGGGCAATGGGAGAGGGTTAGGTTCGGGGGAAAAGGTTTAGCATTGTGTGCACATCCTTAGTTGAATACACGAAGCGAGAGTTGCACCTTACTATGGAGATCAGGGGGAGTATCAAAAAGTGACAATGAACAATTATGATAGTGTCGTCTCATTCATGGTGATTGATCCCGTATTTGTACAATCTCCAGAGGAGCACTTTCAATCAAACACTAAGAGGTGTATTCAGGAAGTTGCTAATTTAGCAACTGTCAAGGGTTGTTTGCATGCGGTGGTTATCCTATCTAATTCATGATTAATTAATTATAATTTAGTTCTTGTACTCCCTCCTTGTTTTCAAAAGGGTCATCAATTTCTCTATTTTGGATGGAGCAAAAAGTGTGTGTGTGTGTGTGGGGGGGGGGTGTCCTAGACTAGGGGATGCTAACCATGTCGGCCCCATCATAGTAGGCCAAGACTGCCATGCCCTTTGGCGTGCTCAAGATGGAAATCTCCGAAGACTTGACACATACTCCAAGACACATTTGAATTATTGGCATGTTTATCCCTAGATGTAACCAACCTCATGTAAGCCATAGGTACCTCCAGTTCCTATATAAGCCAAGGGGTTTTAGCTCATAGGGGGGAGAGAATCATACATTTACATACAATCTCGAGGTAGATCATCATGTACTTTGTACTCCAACACAATCAATATAATGGAAGCCGGACTTGGGGTTTTACCTCTTCGAGAGAGCCCGGACCTTAGTAAACATCGTGTCACATGTTCATCCTATTACCATCTAGCTAAGATCACCAACGCTAGACCCCATACCCGAGATCTGCCGGATTTAACCCCAATGTTGGTGGCCCATAAAAATCCTGTTGTGTGGTTAGAGCAGCTCGATGGATCATCTTTGGATCGACGAAAACGTTGGTTATGGAAAGACCTTCTCCCCTAGTCAGTTCTTTGTCTTTGGCAATACCATGCTCTGCGTCGATGCAACAGGCCACCTCGACCAGATCGAATTTGTTTGCTCCAGGCTAGACCATCAGGTTTGGAAACATGAAGTATGTTGCGGATGCCCGGGGCAAACTTGCATTCTCAGGCTGGGTATTAGACTTGTCCGAGGACTCCGTCGATGCAGACGTCGGGACCACGGCACGGAGCACTCATCAGATCTGGCTTTGAGCTCGTAACTAAACATTGTCTTATCAAACGTCAAGTTTGGACGGTGAAACTGCTGAGGCCATGTCAGATGGAATCCCGGTCAAACTTTAGTTAAGGCCAACCCCATGTCAAGATATGGGCGAGGTCGACAAGGCAGTTCTGAACGAGATGTTAGATCCGATTAAGAGCCTCGCTATCTCAGACGATCGGACCATGGTCTACGATCAGATCTGGGAAAAAGCTGGAGAGACTAGAATTTTCAACCAACCCTCCACCCACGTAGTCGCTACCATCGAGGACTTAACCGGCATTCTAGCATATGTGTGAAGGAAATATGCCCTAGAGGCAATAATAAAGTTGTTATTTATATTTCCTTATATATCATGATAAATGTCTTTTATTCATGCTAGAATTGTATTAACCAGAAACTTGATACATGTGTGAATACATAGACAAAATAGAGTGTCCCTAGTATGCCTCTACTAGACTAGCTCATTAATCAAAGATGGTTAAGTTTCCTAACAATAGACATGTGTTGTCATTTGATAAACGAGATCACATAATTAGGAGAATGATGTGATGGACAAGACCCATCCGTTATCTTAGCATAACGATCGTTTAGTTTTATTGCTATTGCTTTCTTCATGACTTATACATGTTCCTCTGACTATGAGATTATGCAACTCCCGAATACTGGAGGAACACGTTGTGTGCTATCAAACGTCACAATGTAACTTCGTGATTATAAATATGCTCTACACATGTCTCCGAAGATGTTTGTGGTGTTGGCATAGATCAAGATTATGATTTGTCACTCCGAGTGTCGGAGAGGTATCTCTGGGCCCTCTTGGTAATGCACATCATAATAAGCCTTGCAAGCAAATGACTAATGAGTTAGTCACAAGATGATGTATTACAGAACAAGTAAAGAGACTTGCCGGTAACAAGATTGAACTAGGTATGATGATATCGACGATCGAATCTCGGGCAAGTAACATACCGAAGACAATGGGAACAACGTATGTTGTTATGCGGTTTGACCGGTAAAGATCTTCATAGAATATGTAGGAGCCAATATGAGCATCCAGGTTCCGCTATTGGTTATTGACCAGAGATGTGTCTTGGTCATGTCTACATAGTTCTCGAACCCATAGGGTCCGCACGCTTAACGTTCGATGACGATTTGTATTACGAGTTATGTGTTTTTGATGACCAAAGATTGTTCGAAGTCCGGGATGAGATCACGGACATGACAAGGAGTATCAAAATGGTCAGAGGTAAAGATCGATATACTGGAAGGCTACATTCGGACATCAGAATGGTTCCGAGTGATTCTGGTATTTTTCGAAGTACCTGAGAGTTACGGGAATTCACCGGGGAAGTTAACGGGCCTTATTGGGCTTTAGTGGAGAGAGGTAAGAAGGGCCACGAGGTGGCACGCGCCTCCCCCTGCGCAAATCGAATTGGATAAGGTGTGGGGACGCGGCCCCCGCTTTCCTTCTCCCTCTCCCTCCTTTCCTTCTTTCCTACTCCGAAAAGGAAAGGGAATCCTACTAGGACTTGGGAGTCCTAGTAGGAATCCCTACACTTGGCACACCCCTAGGAGGGCCGGCCTCTCTCCCTTCCTCCTTTATATATGTGGGCAGGGGGCACCCCAAAGACACACAAGTTAATCTTTTAGCCGTGTGCAGTCCCCCCCTCCATAGTTTACCACCTCGATAATATTGTCATAGTGCTTAGGCGAAGGCATGCGCGGATCACATCATCAACACCGTTAACACGCCGTCGTGCTGCCGAAACTCTCCCTCGAGCCTCTGTTGGATCAAGAGCTCGTGGGACGTCATCGTGCTGAACATGTGCTGAACATGGAGGTGACGTACTTTCGGTTCTTGGATTGGTTGGATCGTGAAGACATTCGACTACATCAACCGCGTTACTAAACGCTTCCGCTTTCGGTCTACGAGGGTACGTGGACACACTCTCCCCGCTCGTTGCTACGCTTCTCCTAGATAGATCTTGCGTGATCGTAGGATTTTTTTTAAATACTACATTCCCCAACAATGTGCCCGGCGAGGATGCGACATGGATGACTATGTCCATGAGATGTCAGTGACCACATCACTGCTCACCACTACTAACATTGGCAAGTGGGCAGCTACCTATGACGTCTATTTGGTGGATACCCCCAAAGATGGAGGAGGCAGTGGAAAACCCCCTAAGCGCTGACATAGAGGCCGCCTTAACGGAGGCGATGGCAATGGCGAGGCGAGCAACGGTGGCACTATAAACGATGACACCACTGATAACGACACCGCATAAGATGGCACCATCCCCCAGAACACCGACAATGCTAATGGCACTAGCAACAACAACGGCCACGATCCGATCAACGGGGACGATGACAACCCCAAGGAAGTCGGCTACTAGCAGGAGTCCGAGGAAGATAGAAGTCTCGGTCCTGATGAGTTCAATGTTATCAAGAATCCCATGGAGGCACCTCACCTCAAAACTTCCCACAAGCAATTGGTTAGTACTACCAAGAGTATTAAACAAAAACCTAGTAGCTTAAATCTGGTCAAGACAAGCTTACCAACTGATGGGTCGAGCTCCTCAGGGCCGAGCAGGACCTTGACGACAAGCTTGCGAAGACCAGGGCTAATAAATTTTACCCCCGAAGAAAATTGCTTTTAGAGCTTGATGAGGAGGGCAAAGAGAACGTGCTATCTAAGCGCCACTACAAAAAAGCACTTCCGTGATGATGCATCTTCGTCATAGTAGGTCACGTTTTCTGTCATGCTTGTACATCCATGACGATTTTATGACAGAATCAAGATAGGCATACATGTTTTGTCGTAGAAGTGTTCCATGACAATATTGAAATTATCATCATGGAAGTGTCCACTTCCGTGATGATAAATGGCGCATCATGGAAGTGCTTTCGTCAATGGTAACTGACACGTGGCATCCACTATAACAGGTCGCCGTTAAGCTATCGGGTCCATTTTTGGACCCAATAACTCGTTAACAGCAATGATCAATGGCGATTTTCCACATGTAAAATTCTCATTGGCCGAAGAAACAACGTGTCACCTCCGCATTGGGACAAATGCCATCCGAAGATTGGACAGGAGGCGCCTATGACATGTCGACACGTGGCTCGACCCCACATATGTCCATTTAGGTTTACAAGGCTAGCCAAGTCAACATTAGCATGCCAACCCATTTAAGACCTACTTGTGCCTAGCTCACTTATAGCCACGGCCCATATGACGTGTTCAAATATGGCCTGTCAATGGCCGGTTAACTATTTGAGACCATTCCAGCCGATCGTCAGTTCGAGGCCGTTAACAGCCCGCTATATATTTGGGCTCAATAGCGGCCCGAGATAATTTAGGCCTGTTGAAAGTGCAACTAATCCCCGGGTGATTTTGGTAATTCATAACAACATATAGCTCATTGAACTAATATCTATTCAAGATCAATGTTTCAGAAAGTTCAATGATTGGCATGGCATGGACTAGAGATGTGGACCCCTCAAAATGCGAAGGACACATATTGACAAAGGCTCAAGACTCTACATTTTCATTTTAGTGATCCAAGATCACATTGAGTCCATAGGAAAAGCCAATACTATTAAAAGGGGATGAGGTGTTGCTTAATGGCTTACTTGCTCAAAATGCTTAGTGATATGCTCCAAAACCCTCGACCACTTTCTCATTTCCACATATGTCCTAAACCTAAAGTCAAACTCAGCCCCACCGTTTTGATCTATCCGGTGCCACCGAGTTCACTTGGCATAGCCAATGCCAGAAACCCTAATCAGTTAGGTCTCACCGAGATGGGATTGCAAACTCTCTATTTCCCTTCGTAACGTTTCGGTCTAACCGAGATGAGCGATCGGTCCCACCGAGTTGGCAATGCAAACTCTCTGTTTCCTTTTCGTAACATTTTGGCCTCACCGAAATGAGCGATTGGTCCCACTGAGTTTACCTGACCAAGTCTCTGTTTACTTATTACTAAAATCGGTCTCACCGAGTTCATGTGATCGGTCTCACCGAGATGAGGTTTCGCCCTAACCCTAGTGCATCGGTCTCACCGAGTTGGTATTGCCGGTCCCACCAAAAAGCCTAACGTTCACATATTGAACCAGGTCGGTCTCACCGAGTTCTACTATTCGGTCCCACCGAGTTTGGTAAATTGTGTGTAATGGTTAGATTTTGTGTGGAGGCTATATATACCCCTCCACCCCATTCTCCACCAGAGAGAGAGCCATCAGAACATGCCTACACTTCCACTACCCATTTTCTAAGAGAGAACCACCTACTCATGTGTTGAGACCAAGATATTCCAATCCTAGCACAAGAATCTTGATCTCTAGCCTTCCCCAAGTTGCTTTCCACTCAAATCATCTTTCCACCATATCCAAATCTGTGTGAGAGAGAGTTGAGTGTTGGGGAGACTATCATTGGAAGCACAATAGCAAGGAGTTCATCATCAACACACCATCTATTACCTTTTGGAGAGTGGTGTCTCCTAGATTGGTTAGGCGTCACTTGGGAGCCTCCGTCAAGATTGTGGAGTTGAACCAAGGAGTTTGTAAGGCCAAGGAGATCGCCTACTTCGTGAATATCTACCCTAGCGAGGCAAGTTCTTCATGGGCGATGGCCATGGTGGGATATACAAGGTTGCTTCTTCATGGATCCTTCGTGGGTGGAGCCCTCCGTGGACTCGCGCATCCGTCACCCTTCGTGGGTTGAAGTCTCCATCAACGAGGATGTACGATTGCACCACCTATTAAAACCACGCCAAAAACATCCGTGTCTCCATTGTGTTTACACTCTCCAATCCTCCATTTTACCTTCATATGCAACTCTTTACTTTCCGCTGCTACAACTCTAGAATTGCATGTGTAGGAAGATTGCTTGGCCTGTACTAAGTTGCTAAAATCTCCCAAGTCTTAAAATTGGGAAAATGATAGATTTTTATTTGGTCAAGTAGTCTAATCACCTCCCCTCTAGACATACTTTCGATCCTACAAGTGGTATCAGAGCTTTGGTATCCATTTGCCTTGATTTCCATAGCTTTGCTGATCATAGCCTTGGTTTCACAACCTAGGTGAGTATGGCATCTAGCAAGGGAAGTTACCACCGTAGAGGTCCTTACTTGGATGGTACTAATTGCTAGTTGGAAGCATAAGATGAAAATGCATATTCTTGGACATAACCTCGCCGTTTGGGCCATTGTGTGTATTGGTTTGCAAGGTGGATTCTTCGATGGAAGGGAACCGAATCGTCAATCTACCGCTGAAGAATTGAAGATGTTGCCGTACAATGCTCAAGCTTGCGATATCCTCTTCAATGGATTGTGCCCCGAAGAATTCAACAAAATCAGCCGTCTTGAGAATGCAAAGGAAATTTGGGATACTTTGATTGTGCACGAAAGTACTGACTGCATCAAGGAATCCAAATTGGATGTGCTTCAAAGTCAACTTGACAAGTTCAAAATGAAGGATGGTGAAGGCGTCGCTCAAATGTACTCTAGGCTTGCTCTCATCGCAAATGAGATTTGCCGGCTTAGGAAGCGAAGAGATGACCGAGAAATTCATCAACAAGAGAAGTATGATCCTACTTCCTTCAAGGGGACACAAGCTCAAGATGATATTCCACCACAAGACCACAAGCTAAAAGGCAATGACAGGCTTCAAGAGTAGATTGATGCATTTGAAGAAGCTCCTAAGGCCTTGGTTAAGTGGGTTCCCAAGACTACGTCAAGTTCTACTTCATCAAGTACGACTACAACTCCAAGGATTCCCATAAAGATGATGTGGATCCCAAAGAAGAAGAACTAGAGAGTTCTTGAGGGTGACTCTGCCAACATACTTTACTCATATTCATATTGGCAAGGACAAGTGCAATCAACTTCCACATCTTGCACTAGTTCAAAGAGTCACAACCCCTCTTGTTAGTAAGTCAAGGGACAAGGTAACCTAATGCTTTCATGGACATCATCTTGTGTGTACTTCACTCTATGTCTATGGATATCCTTGTTTGTTCCTTGTGGGACTAACCCATGTATGTATTGAAAGTGCAACTCACTCCAATGGCTCCAAATGATCTACATCAACATTGAGCATCTACATCTTCAACACCTACATGAAGTCATCATCGACAAAACCCAAGGTTAGTTCACCCCTCTTAGAGGGGATATCACATCTAGGAGGAGCTTTACTCTAAGAATTGAGCTAAAGCAACTCTAATGGTGTGAACACAACAACGCTTTATGTATAAGTGGTAACCCCACTTGTGCTTAAACGATGAGTATGACCTATGATCAAATGTTCTCATTTGACTCCTAAGTCAATATACTCATATATAGATGACCTAGTCATCGCCAATTGCTTGATAGATGCTAGAGTGCTTGTGCATGCTTTGCCACATATTTCATTTGCCATCTTATTGTGTGAGCATGTTGAGTGCATATTTTTCTCATTCGAGGACATCCATTTGTTGCTTTGATTGTTTGGTTTTCTTCTTTCGCCAAATGGATGGACAAGAATGCCTAAGAACTCCCTCTATCTATCTATGCTTTTCTCGTCTCAAACTCTATTCATGCTATATCACAAAGTTTGATCAAGTTAGATTCAAACACTATGGGTGAGGAGCACTCGGAGCCACTGGTTCGTCATAGACATAAACTTCCAAAACCTCTTAGTGTATTTTGGTATGTCCGATTCATTCCTTTCGGTCATATTGAGTTCATTAAGTTGATCTAGGTTTCAATCTTGGTGCAACCAATTTGAATAGTTCGGTCTCACCAAGTTGTAGTAATCGCTTGCGATTTTGCATCTCGGTGCCACCGAGTCGTTCCACTCAGTCACACCGACAGGGTCTGGATATATATACCCACGGGTCAAATTTTGGAAATTTCTCCGAAACCCTTCGCCCACGCTTGTCCAGCTCTACGGACTCGAGGTCTCCGGATCATCTCCTCGTCGCCAGCGACCCCCTGCTGCTGGTCTCCGCTGCCGTCAACGGAAATCTTCACCGCCGTTGTCGTCGTAGTGAGCTCATCGCCATGTTAGGGTATGAGTTTGATCCTTTGTGCTTTCTCACTCTGATTCTTAGCACAAAGACAATGCCATGATTCTTGCCATGTTTGAGATTATTCTATCCAACAAAAACTTCCTTTGGATTAGATTTGATCCATAATCTTAGGGTTAGGTTTCCGCCGAATTCATGTCAGTCAGGCCAAGTTCTAGAAATTGGTCTCATCGATTTGGCTTAGGCCATTGCACTTGTGATTTTCGGTCTGACCAAAACTTACAAATCGGTGTGACCGAGTTCGATTCTAAGTGAAACCCTAGCAATCTCGAAGTCACCAAACTTTGTCTCGGTCTGACCGATTCCACTAGTTTAGACTCTAATATTGCTTCGGTGTCACCGAGTTTAACAAATCGGTAGCTCCGAAATGCCTTTTGTAGAAAACTAAAACTAAGTTTTTGACTCAATTGTTTTGCAAAATCTTTGCACTTTATGATGCTCATCCACTCTATCTCAACTATATCTATTCATAGGGTCAGCTTTCAGGGTCAGCTTGTAGTTTCAACTATGTCAGACAACAGTGATAGTCAAAACAGGTCTGAGGAACAGGCTAACTTAAGTGAGGGCACTAGTCCCTCTGACAGCCATGATGATGGAAGCCGAAGTACTCCGAGCAACCTGCCTGAGGCTACTACTAGGCATACGAGGAAAAGAAATTCAGATTCAGAAGATGAATATTTTGTGGCTAATGAGGAAGTCACTTCAAGGAAAAAGGTTGTCAACAAAGAGTATGGCACAACAACTACAACCAAGCATAGGTTGCATAAGAAAGCTCCTGCCAAGAGAGTGCCAATGTCCAAAGCTAGAGCTTCAACACAAGAAGCCATGGAATTTACTCTTGAAACAAGAGATGATGAGCCAGCTGGAACAAAGAAGAGAGCTAGGAAGACTACTGCCAGAGTGATTGGAAGGCCATCTATGTGAGATGATGCTAATGAGGATGCAGATGAGCCTGTTGCACCTGCTGCAAAGACTCAGAAGTTGATGGGGATGCCATCAAATCCAAGGCTGCTCCATCAAAGCCCAAGACTGCCCTCAAGACTGCTGCTGCTGCTCAAGCTTCTAATCCTGCAGCACCCAAAAGATCAAATAGGAACTTACCAGCCGCTGAGAAGAACAAGGCCTCAGTGCCTGAAGTAGTAGTAGTAGTAGAAGAAGAAGAAGAAGAAGCCTAAGTGCTTAGAAAACTTAAGCCAAAGATTCCTGATCATGATGAAAATCATCTTGTAGCTGAAAACATGAAGCTAAGGAAGGATGCAGGTCTCGGTCTATGGAGGCAGGCAGACCCATATGCCACTAGAAGGAGGACTGATGTGGACTATAGGTTTCACACAAAGGAACAACAAGATTTCTATGAGATTGTGCTTCTGGACAAGAAGCCCATAGTCACTTATATGATATGGGTTGACTTCACTTACATTGACAACAATGAAGGTCACTTTCCTAGAGTTCATGAGAGCTTCAGACTCAATGGAGTTGACACATTTGTTGGACATGAGTGACATGACTACCGCAAATGCCTATCAGAGGGCGCCTAGAAGACAGAGGTCTGCAGTAGTGCCAGTGATTGACACTAGAGCCATAACCTTAGCTCCTATAGCCACAGCCTCAGTTGCCCCTCTAGTGGCAACCCCTCCAGCTCCTCAGACGTCAACCAAAGTCTTCACAGATGTTGTTCTCTCCACGCCATCTTCGCACTCTAGAGCTCCCAGAGATTGTGCTTAGAGTGCCGTATATCACTATGCATTTTCAAGCTTTTTGGTAACTTGTTGCCAAAGGTGGAGAAAGTGTACAGATCATAGGTTGTGAGAGAGAGAGAGAGAGTTTCTTTTTTTGCCTCTCTTGCTACTTTATTTGATTGCTTGTTTGGTTAATACTCTACTTATGTGTGTGAGAGATACTTATATGTTCATGTGCTTGATCATATCATACTTTAATGCTTGTGCTTGAATGATGATATTCTATCTCTCATGTATGATCATTCACATCTTGTCTTGGTAATGAGCGCGTATGTCATATGCTATCATTTTGAGTGCTCCACCAAGATGTATGTGACATGGAAGAGTAACCCATGATCCTAATCGATTGTGCATTTGCATTCAAAAGCAAATTTTAAATAATGCACAAATCTAGGGGGGAGCTCTTGCTTATCACGTACTTCTCAAAGCGACGATGTACTTCATTTATATTATCATTTGTCGAAGCTTTGATCTATATGTTGTCATCAATTACCAAAAAGGGGGAGACTGAAAGTGCAACTAATCCCCGGGTGGTTTTGGTAATTCATAACAACATATAGCTCATTGAACTAATATCCATTCAAGACTAATTTTTCAAAAAGTTCAATGATTGGCATGGCATGGACTAGAGATGTGGACCCCTCAAAATGCTAAGGACACATATTAGCCAAGACTCAAGACTCTAAATTTTCATTTTAGTGATCCAAGACCACATCGAGTCCATAGGAAAATCCAATACTATTAAAAGGGGATGAGGTGTTGCTTAATGGCTTACTTGCTCAAAATGCTTAGTGATATGCTCCAAAACCCTCAACCACTTTCTCATTTCCACATATGTCCTAAACCTAAAGTCAAAACTCGGCCTCACCGATTTGATCTATCCGGCGCCACCGAGTTCACTTGACATAGCCAGTGCTAGAAACCCTAATCAGCTCAGTCTCGCTAATAGGGATCTTGGTCTCATCGAGATGGGATTGCAAACAATCTGTTTCCCTTCGTAAGTTTTGGTCTAACCGAGATGAGCAATCGGTCCCACCGAGTTGGCAATGCAAACTCTCTATTTCCTTTTTGTAACATTTCGGTCTCACCGAAATGAGTGATCGGTCCCACCAAGTTTGCCTGAGCAAGTCTCTATTTGCTTATTACTGAAATCGGTCTCACCGAGTTAGTATTGTCGGTCCTACCGAAAAGCCGAACGTTCACATTTTGAACCACGTCGATCTCACCGAGTTCTACTATTCGGCCCCACCAAGTTTGGTAAATTATGTGTAATGGTTAGATTTTGTGTGGAGGCTATATATACCCCTCCACCCCATTCTCCATGAGAGAGAGAGAGAGCCATCAGAACGTGCCTACACTTCCACTACTCATTTTCTAAGAGAGAACCACCTACTCATGTGTTGAGACGAAGATATTCCAATCCTAGCACAAGAATCTTGATCTCTAGCCTTCCCCAAGTTGCTTTCCACTCAAATCATCTTCCCACCATATCCAAATATGTGTGAGAGAGTTGAGTGTTGGGGAGACTATCATTTGAAGCACAAGAGCAAGGAGTTCATCATCAACACACCACCTATTACCTTTTGGAGAGTGGTGTCTCCTAGATTGGTTAGGTGTCACTTAGGAGCCTCCGTCAAGATTGTGGAGTTGAACCAAGGAGTTTGTAAGGGCAAGGAGATCGCCTACTTCATGAAGATCTACTCTAGTGAGGCAAGTCCTTCGTGGGCGATGGCCATGGTGGGATAGACAAGGTTGCTTCTTCATGGGTGGAGCCCTCCGTGGACTCGCGCAGCCGTTACCTTTCGTGGGTTGAAGTCTCCATCAACATGGATGTACGATAGCACCACCTATCGGAACCACGCCAAAAACATCCGTGTCTCCATTGTGTTTGCACTCTCCAACCCCTCCCTTTTACCTTCATATGCAATGCTTTACTTTCCGCTGCTACAACTCTAGAATTGCATGTGTAGGAAGATTGCTTGACTTGTACTAAGTTGCTATAATCTGCCAAGACTTAAAATTGGGAAAATGATAGATTTTTATTTGGTCAAGTAGTCTAATCACCCCCTTCTAGACATACTTTCGATCCTACACCCGTTAACAGTCCATTCTAGGGATGGGCCAATTCTTAGGATCTACGTCTTTCGGCCTTTTATTTACCCATTCAAGTGTTGGGCCAATTTACAACCCAATGTGTCTTTTGGCCTATTAATGGCCCATACAAGAGTTGGGCCATTTAAAGTCTGACCCGAGTTTTGGCCTCTTAATGGTCCATGCTCTTCATGGTCCAATATCATCTCGATCTCACTTTCGGCCAGCTAAAGTCCCACATCGTAGTTGGTCCATATACGGCCCGACCTGACTTTTGGCCTCTTAGTGGCCCATGCTCTTCATGGTTCAATACCAGCCCAGTGTCCCTTCCGGCCTGCTAAAGGCCCACAACATAATTGGGCTATATACAACCTGACCTTATTGTCGGCATGTTAATGGACCATGTTGATAATCGGCCCACTTACTGCCCGCTTTAATTTCGGCCTGTTAACGACCCGACGGGGAACTGGGCAAAGCATTAACTATTGGCTCATTTCAATTAAAGCAGCCCAATAGAACTTTCGGCCTGGTTACAGACCGTCCAGTAATTGGGCCTGCCAGAACATGGCTGTAGGCCCAATTGGCCGACGTCGTTTTCGGCCCAGCTATTACTTTGAGCCCATTACGAGGATTATGGATATGACCAAATCTGGTCAATCAAAGGCCTAAGAAAATTTTGTCCCATGCGAGCCCATTAGGAGGGCCCATTAAGGGCAGTGGGCCACAATCCTTGATAAAGGGCCCACGACGCTTCATGCTAGTTATTAATTTCACTGCTTTTTTGGCTTGTTAGCGACTAGTTGAGCTTTTGAACCAGAAAATTGGACTACGAACCGCGCTAAGAAAATGTACGACATACAGGGAAAAACGTACCACATCAAGCATATATAACAGGAAATTACATCCACTAGGCAATCAAAGATTGATGCCAGTGCAAATAAATGAACAGAACTTAACAATCTACAACCTCAGCACGATGATGCCCATAAGCACATGAGCAAGTTCTTCCTTCTTTGTTACACTTTCTCTGAAAACAATGACCACTTGTTGTTGCACAAGAATGTGCACCTCTGGTTGCTCCATAATTTCCATCACTGATTGAGCCAGTAATTGGTCCACAAACATACAATTTTTCTGTTGGATTCGAGACAGAGGAAACTGAACATATTCAAATGGCGATTTTGGCAGGATTCGAGATAGAGGAAACTGAACAGATTCAGATGGCGATTTGGCAGACGTGTATCATTGATAGTGGAGAATGTCTCGACCACTACATCATAACATAAATTAGGAGGGGAACCGAACAGATTAATCAAGATTTTTTTGCCTTATTACCTGCCCTAGATTTATTAGAGAGAAACAATGGGGTTGCCTTGCTGTCTTCAGAGTTTGTTTTCTTATCTTTAGCAGCATGCACCAAATTAATAGTCTAGCATTGATATCATTGGCCAAGTTAGATAATAGGAAAGAAACATTGACACATGAACGTTCGGGCAACAAGACCACACCAGCCTACACCAAATTAACACAATATGGCACTGCTATCATCAACCAGGCAAGGTAATAGGAAAGCAACATTGACATACTGAATGATTGGGCAACCAGACCACAACACTATTCCCTCCGCTTCTAAATATAAGTCTTTGTAGAGATTCCACTATGGACTACTATGGAGCAAAATGAGTGAATCTACACTCTAAAATGCATCTATATACACCCGTATGTGGTCCGTAGTGGAATCTCTACAAAGACTTATATTTAGGAATAGAGGGAGTTTAATTTAGTAATGTGCAAGATATGAGAGGACAATCATGCAGCTCAGTATGCAGAACTACTAGGCAGGTTTCCTAACAAATTTATACATTATCGCCTTCAATTATACATTTTGCTACAAGTAAATTTAGATCAGATAATTGGTCTAGGGGACAAAAGGTTGGATTCACG
Organism: Secale cereale; assembly: GCA_902687465.1. Lineage (NCBI taxonomy): Eukaryota > Viridiplantae > Streptophyta > Magnoliopsida > Poales > Poaceae > Secale > Secale cereale. Next base: position 218,966,503 of record LR738710.1, on the reverse strand, counting down.
CCGATTAACAAAAAACATGTATACAATAGGTACTTACATCCACATTGGAGCACAGAGAATTCCCGCAAGATATTTTCGTCGAACACGATCGCAATATATTAAGTCTTCTATCATTCAAGCTTATTTTCTAAAAGAGAGATGCGTAAGAAACATGCAAAAAATATGATATGTGTCATAGTATATGTGGATTGCACTAGCCTTTCGATCAATTCAGACTTTTGGTTGCGTTGGCTAGTGCATGAAGCTTAACATGGTATAAGAGCTAAGGTCTTGAGTTCAAATTCCGACTTTTAAGACTCATGCACTAGCCAATGCAACCAAAAGTACGAACTAGTGGAAAGGGCTGGCGCGATCCAGATATATTGTAACAATCTGAATGCTATAAAATTTCATGATGCAACGATACACATGTGCTTCTTAGAAAGGAGTTGACATATTTTGGATGTACTAGAGCGGACTACTTCTTTGGCCAGTGGAATCTGGTTATTATCTGGAGGAGTTTGGTTTCTCTGTGCTGGAGCAGTATCTATGAACATTGGAGTTGGATTGCTATCTCCAGACGCTTGGATCTTTTGCAATGACCTTGTTTGTAGCCCTTCAGATTTTAACATAGCCGTCTTCCTGTTGCATGCCTTATATAGAAGAATGGTTCTTCAATTATAAAACATACCGCGATAGAGAGATGGAATAGGTACTGAAGAATAGAAAGGCATGACATATTGATACGTATTCCCTCCAGTCGAAAATAAATGGATGTGTCTAGGTGTATTTCAGTTCCGGATACATCCTTTTTTATCGATATCGGCGACATGTAATCCGGATGGAGCGAGTATGCTGTAAGAGCTAGGTATATGAGAGGACAACAAAGTACAAGAAATACTATTTGAATGTAAAATTGTATGATAGGTGAACATGTATAGAAAAAAGGAAGGCAACATATGTGTGTATGACGGGGAAACTAAGATGGGATTGCAACAGATCAGTAGAAGATCATTTCAATGTAAAAAAAACATGGTATGGTAGACAGATGGAGTACGTGCTGATGAATAACAATGCATGAGATATTGAGAAGCATGATGTCCAAACTAAGCAGATGGCATTGCGACAGAGTAGAATGATTGTACTTGAATTTGAAAACATGTTATCATGAATGGAATAGGTACTGAAAATAGGAAGGCATGACATATTTACATGTATGATCAGGAGGCTAAGCACATGGCATTGCAACAGAGTAGATGCACTCCAGGACACTATATGCATGATGTACCCATATCATGGGCCAAGTTAGAGCAAGGACCTTGTGAGGTGAATAGGATCCATGATCTTTCTACAACTCTTTTGAAGAACTGCATTTAACTGTTCCATCATATTGGACATCATTGACGTCGAGTTTGTTGGTCGTTACATTGCTATGTGAGGTTCTTGTGGATTTGTTCCAAGGTTTGATATTAGTGTGTGCAATTATATCTGAGATGCATGGAAGGAAACTTGTAGTGATATTATGTATTGAGTGCCTGTAGGAGACGACTTAAATAGTAGGACTGGACTTAACTAGCGGCAACAAGTCTACAAAACTAAAGAGAGGACACAGATGAAAGCTACAGAATATGTATTGTTTGTACTCGAGATTAACTAGATGTCACATAAAGGTATTAAAGAACAATCACCAACCTGTGGGATAGCATTAGCTGATGGATGATAACTACGGAACATTTTTAACTCCTGAACAAGTCTCTTATCTAAAGTAAGACTCTCAAGAGATCAGCATGAATGTATAGTGACTGGTGATAATATATTTCCCATGCTTAGATGAATAATAAAGCCATAAATGTTGCACACAAGTAAGATGAGGGTACAACCTATCTGGCCGCCATCCATAGGAGTGAGCATCATATGCTGACTTTTGGATGACACGGTGGTTGTTGTGGATGTCCATGTCGGGCAGGCACATTCGAAGCAGGGAACTCTTGAGTGGGGACTATAGCTCCCTTATGGTCTATGCATCCCGGTTGGAGCAACTGCGGTGAGAAGGAAGACGGTGTGGCTGAAGATGCAGAAAACACACAATGTAAAGAACGACACATATCTCTGATCTGAAGAAATAACCTAAGCGACCAACAGTAAGGTACGAGACTGGTCACACGTCAGTTGATTGAAAACTAAATTGGGGTCATAGGCTATTTCTTGGTACTGTCCGATCTACGCCGGATGGCTGGATGGCCATCTTGTGCCTCCTGGCTGACACTGTTCAGGATCTTCCCCGAACAACCAGCGACCACGAGCAGAGTAGCATGCCTCTTCTATCCCTGACAGCGACTGCTCCGAAGAGAACCCTGCACCCGGCCCACCACATTGCCATGGTTGCGCCGCCCTCGGCCAAACCTCAAAGACTTGCCCCATGCAACACTAAGATAGGCACGTAAGCACTGCTTCCACTGCAAAAAAACACTTCCGTGATAATACGTGTTTGTCACAGTAGGTCACGTTTTCTGTCATGCATGTACATCCATGACGATTTTATGACAAAATCAAGATAGTCATACCTGTGTTGTCATAGAAGTGTTCCATGACAATACCAAAATTACCATCACAGAAGTGTCCACTTCCATGACGATAAATATTGCATCATGGAAGTGCTTTCGTCAAGGGTAACCGACATGTGGCATCCTTCGCAACGGCTCGCCGTTAACCTATCGGGTCCGATTTTGGATCCGATAACCCGCTAACAGCCACAACCAATGGCGATTTTCCACGTGTAAAATTATCATTGGCCGAAGGAACCACATGTCAGCTTCGGGTTAGCACATATGTCACTCATCCAATGGGCGAGATGCGCCTATGATATGTTGACACGTGGACAGGCCCAAAAGTGGCCCATAAAGATTAAATGGGCTGGCCTAGCTAAAGGCCCACAAGATTTTGGAGACCATAATGGGCCGGCCTAGCTAAAGGCCCACAAGATTTTGCAGACCATAACGGGCGGGCCCTGCTAAAGGCCCACAAGATTTTGAAGACAGTAGTGGGCCGGCACGTTAACAAGCTGCCAGGCTTTGGGCCAAATGCCGGCCCATATTTGATCTGGTCCATTAATAGCCTGCCATGTTTTGGGCCTAATAAGGGCCCATATAAGATCCGGCCCGTTAATAGCCTACCATGTTCTGGGCCATATTACGGCCCATATCACATCCGTCCCTTTAAGAGTCTTTCATTCTTTGGGCTAAATTATGGCCCATATTAGATTCGGACCATCAACTAGACGCTGTGCTTTTGGGCCCCTTGTTGCCCGGTTAGGATTCCTGTTTGCTAAAGGCCCATTTAATAGTACAACTTGATATTAGTTTTGGCTTGTTAAAGGTCCATTTGACATTTCGGCCCTATATTTATATCGGCCTGCTAAAAGCCCATCATATAGTTGGGCCTAATTATGGCCGGCCTTTCATCCGGCCTGCTCACAGCCGATAATCTGATTGGGCCTAACAAGGACCGAGTCAATTTTGGCATGTTAACGGCCCGTGATGTGATTGGCACAACCATGGGTCTGGGTCTATTTCGGCATGCTGTCGGCCCATGAGCTGTTCGACACGTTTCAGGCCCAACCTACTTTTCAGCCTACTAAAAGCCCATTGAATTTTCCGGCCAAAATAGGGCCGACGGTTTACTCGGCCTCTTAACGACCCGAAACTACTAGTGGGCCAGTTTACATTTAGGCCTGTTAATGGACCGAGATGATTGGGCCCACGATGCGGCCCATATATAGTGATTTGCATGCCTGCCCGATTATGTACCGTAATTTTACGTTTTGACCCGTTTACTTTAGAGCGAAGACATGATATATATGCAGTAAAATAACTGTAGTATCGTGAATAAGAAAAAAACCTAGACTATATGATAAAGAAACTACAACATATTACATCCACTGGGCATCAAAGTTCGCCACCAGTGATAATAAAGCACAAGTAGACAACAGATTACATACATTGGGCATCAAAGATCACCACCAGTGCAAATAAACACACCGACAAAATAATATACAAAACCGACAGCACTTCAATAGAGTTCAAGAAAGGTTTGCCCTGCTCGGGAGCTACAACGCAAGTAGCTAAGCAAGCTGATGAGACTGTGCTTGTTTGACGCTTATATCCTCCAACTCTTGCTGCATAGCATCAGTGGACGCACTGGACTTCTCGTTGATCTTCCATAGGGATTGGAGTTCAAGAAGGGGTTCAGCTGAACCATGTCTTGCTGCTTGAAGTTGAGACTGAAGAAGTTTTACAGATTCAAGTGGCAACTTTATTGAGCTTGTGTTACTCCTATATATTAGCGAGTAACTTCAACGCTATATCAAGACATGACTTTGGAGTTGTATCGCTATCTCCAAGATGTGTTGCCTTCTTCCCTACAATATATGTTAGAGGGACATGCAACGGGTTCGTCTCACTATCATTGTGGCAGTTCTTCATAGGGTCAAAGGTATCACTCTGGAAGAGAAACAAGCAGACAGATGAGAGATTTTGCACATATAATTATCAGTGCTGGCAATTCATCACATTTCTTATTAGCGAATAAAGATACACAGTTTAAAATAGCATTAACACAATATGGTATTGTTCAAGCTAAGACATGGCAGGAAATGACATTGTGAAGGAGTTGGCAGCTTCACGACACCACTGGATTACAGATCAAGAACTCAAGCATACATGCGGTGCTAAAGAACACATAAGTATCAATGGTTAGTGTGTTGTGAATTTATCACATTTCAAATTGGCAAATAAAGAGACGATTTAAATAATAGTAGAATAATATGACATTGTTCATAGTTAAGACATTGCAGAATATGACATTGTGTTGTAGTGGGTAATTTCACAACACCACTGGATTACGGATCAAGAACAGATGCATACATGTAGTGCAAAAGAAGATCACTTGCTCTGTATAGTTAAGTTTACATGGTATGAAGAAGGAACTTGGTTGTACAGCTGAAAACTTAAATTGAGAAGGACAAACTTATGTTTATGAACTTCATAATAAACTTTGAACATGCAATTTGATGCAAACACAAAAAATAAACAGCTATTGCAGTCATGCCTAACCAAATATACATAACAAAGTTTGAAGGCTTCAGAAGAACAAACTTACATTAGTGGTGAAGACCGGCTCTATAAAGCCCATGTCCATGCTCATGGTGGGGCAATTAAGAAGTTTACCACATAATCTTCTTCATAAGCATTGCCTTTATTCTACATTTTGTTAAGAGTAAATATAGATGTAATAATATAAGAAAAAAATGGAGAACATTTAAGATAAGATGAAGAGTGATGCTACATAACCAACTAGCTATAAATGTAAGTATAGTGATACAAGAAAAAGGTAATGCCAAGAGCAATGCAGAGCTAAACTTCTGTAGTACCATTGGTTTTATCCAACCTTATGGTAAGAGTAAATATAGATCTGATGTGTAGAAAATGGAGGGCAAAGGAAAATAAGCTGCAAAGTGATTGTACATGAACAACTAGCTGTCTATATAAGTACACTGATAAAGGACATCAGGTACTTAGAAAAACAATGCAGAGCTAAACTATTTAATTGCCATTGGGTATATTCTACATTAATGTAACCATTAATACATATGTGATAATTTAGAGCGAACAATTGATAAGCAAACTATCATACATATTGTTTCACATAATGAACCAGGTATGAATGCAAGTATAGTTATATAGGAGAACATGTACCAACAAGAGCAAAGCAGCGAGCAACATATTTGCGATATCCTGTCATTATTTTCAAACTCGGATTCTTCTTTGAGCAGATTTCCTGCAAAAGAAATCCGTAAGGCACATGCGGAAAAGTAGAAGTTCAAATTGTCATGTGATATCATAGATAGTACCTCATCCTGGGAACGAGAGCAGTGCATAACAAGGTTTTTACATTCAATGTCTTCTAAATTTAGCAAAGGAGACTTCACCGGAAATTCATTTATAGACTTGCCATTAAAGTGTGTTTTCCTCAGGTAACACCGATACTGCTGCAATGCTTCCTTGAAAATCGCAAGCAAGCTTTGCTTGTCATGACTATGCAGATTTACCCTCACCTACTTACAACAATGTAATGTAAATCATTGATGTGTTCAATCAACAAAAAACAGGAGAATTATCGCCATGAATAATATCACTTACACATAAGTGGGACAAGAAGATGTCAAAATGGTGTTTGTCTTCACTATAATCTTCCCATGATGGGAATATATGCACGTCCTAACAACATTGAAAGCATTGTCTTTTAAACTTGGAATAACTGGAATGGGGTTCCAATCTGTAGAAATTGCCCGTCTCTGCAGTTGGGATAGGTCTTTGGCCGGTGGACTTGCTGTACTTTTTGCTGGAGTGGGATTTTTCTGTGGTACGGCTGGTGCTATGGAAACTGAAATCAGCATACCTTTCGCTGGAGTGTAGGTCCTGTGTGGTGGGGCTAGTGGTGTGGCCAGTGAAGTATGGGTATAGTATGCTGGAGTCAGTCCTACGCTTTGTGTCACTGGTTGGAGAGCCAATATAAGTGGGGTGCTATCTGATTTCTCCGGCACCACCATGTTTTCAAGGACTTTGTTGGTGCTCCTTCAGGTTCGGCAGTCACCCTCTTCCTTTTTGATGTCTAATGCACAAGAACATCATTTGAGTGGGAAAACATGGTATGATGACAGATAGAATATGTATTAATAATGGATGGGCATGACATCTTGACATATATGATGAGTAAACTAAGCATATGGCGATGCAACGAAGTAGAAGAAATGCAAGACACCTTATGCATGATACGTGCAATCAATAAAACCTTACCAAATTATAATCGACACCTTGAAGAGTGAACATGATAGGCCATCTACCTTTGACTCCTCGAGGTTGGAATAGTCATTAGGATCATATTCTGAACAAGAATCTGCAGGTGGGGAGAGTGTGAGTTTCATTGCATTCGGAATGGAACTCAATGCCTTGGTGCCAAGTTGGTTAGTCATTGCACTATTCCGTAATATTCTTCTGATGCCTGCATTCTCATATTAATTGTGATTACATACAATATCTAAGAAGCATGAAAACATAAATAATAGTGAGATTATCTTTGTAATGCAGAGGATATTCTAATATAGTAGGGGCTCCCTGTAAACCCTTGTGTGCTATCACTGGATTATGATGGGAGAGCCCATGTATGCTGTAATATGGTGCGTGCATTAATATAATCTGGCACAACTACAAAAAAAAAAAACAGGCTCCCTATTGGGAGCTCCAAAAGTAAGGATAGTCGGCAGATGATAGGTTCATAATATACTGTATGGAAAGTTTATTGCCAAACCTTGATAACAAGAGCACACATTAACTGGGCAGATCGTAGTGTAGATAAAAGGGGTACACTATACCCGGCATAAATAAATCAGGAAAGTGGAACTGGGTGGAAAATATGGTGTTGTGTTGCCGCTACTAATTGAAACCCTATCAATCACCTACAAGCCAGCTCTATCACCTGTTGACTGCAGATGTCCCTGTCGGTGTCAAAACCCGCAGATCTCGGGTAGGGGGGCCCAAGCTATGCGTTTAGAGGATCGATGGTAACAGGAGGCTCGGGACACAATGTTTACCCAGGTTCATGCCCTCTCGATCGAGGTAATACCCTACTTCCTGCTATATTAATATGGATGAATATGGATACAAGAGTTGATCTACCTCGAGATCATAATGGCTAAACCCTAAAGTCTAGCCTATGAGGATATTGTGATGTTGATGATCCCCTCTACATACTGAACCCTCTGGCTTATATACACGCCAGAGGGGACCTAGGGTTACAAGGATCACTTGGCGAGGAAGTAATTGACACATCTTGACTCTATGCTTGCCTTTCTACGTACATAGGAGTCCTGACCGAATACGGGGGAGAGTCTTCTGCTTCTTCTTTTCGTGGCCCACTAATACGGCCCAGCTTCAACGACCCGGATGCCCGAGGACCCCTGAATACAGGACTCCCTCAGTAGCCTCCGGACTTGCCTTCAAGGACGAGAGTGTGTCCGGCTTCATGTCTTTGGTCTTGCAAGGCGAGTCCTTCTGGATAATAGTTCGATTTCTTGAAATATTGTATTCCGTTGATTCCTCACCGCCGTCGCCTTGGCTTCCATGTGTCCAATGAATGCAAACCGTCTGGGAAATTTTACAAATACCCCCTTGATTGTGTAGGGAAGGCGCTGATGACCCACAAGTGTAGGGGATCTATCGTAGTCCTTTCGATAAGTAAGAGTGTCAAACCCAACGAGGAGCAGAAGGAAATTATAGACATTTTTTAGTAAGGTATTCTCTGCAAGCACTAAAATTATCTGTAACAGATAGTTTTGTGATAAGGTAATTTGTAATGAGTAACAAGTGGTAAAAGTAAATAAGGTGCAGCAATGTGGCCCAATCCTTTTTGTAGCAAAGGACAACCCAGGACAAACTCTTATATAAAGGAAAGCGCTCTCGAGGACACATGGGAATTATTGTCAAGCTAGTTTTCATGAGGCTCATATGATTCACGTTCGTTACTTTGATAATTTGGTATGTGGGTGGACGGGTGCTTGGGTACTACCCTTACTTAGACAAGCATCCCACTTATGATTAACCTCTATTGCAAGCATCCGCAACTACAAAAGAAGTATTAAGGTAAACCTAACCACATGAAACATATGGATCCAAATCAGCCCCTTACGAAGCAATGCATAAACTAGGGTTTAAGCTTCTGTCACTCTAGGTACCCATCATCTACTTATTACTTCCCAATGCCTTCCTCTAGGCCCAAACAATGGTGAAGTGTCATGTAGTCGACGTTCACATAACACCACTAGAGGAAAGACAACATACATCATATCAAAATATCGAATGAACACCAAACTCATATGACTACTTATAGCAAGACTTCTCCCATGTCCCCAGGAACAAACGTAACTACTGACAAATCATATTCATGTTCATAATCAGAGGGATATTAATATGCATAAAGGATATGAACATGTGATCTTCCACCGGATAAACCAACTAGCATCAACTACAAGGAGTAATCAACACTACTAGCAACCCACAGGTACCAATCTGAAGTTTTTATACAAAGATTGGATACAAGAGATGAACTAGGGTTTGAGAGGAGATGGTGCTGGTGAAGATGTTGATGAAGATTGACCCCCTCCCGATGAGAGGATCGATGGTGACAATTTCCCCCTCCCGGAGGGATGTTTCCCCGGCAGAACAGCTCTGCCGGAGCCCTAGATTGGTTCCGCCAAGGTTCCTCCTCGAGACGGTGGTGCTTCGTCCCAAAAGCCTTCTTCTGATTTTTTCCAGGGCATAAGACACCTTATACCAGAAGATGGGCATCAGGGGGCTGCCAGGTGGCCCACGAGGCAGGGGGCACGCCCAGGGGGGTAGGGCGCGCCCCCACCCTCGTGGACGGTGGGTGGCCCCCCTCTGGTGCTTTCTTCGCCCGATATTTTTTATATATTCCAAAACTGACTTTCGTGTAGTTTCAGGACTTTTTGAGTTGTGCAAAATAGGTCTGCATTATTTGCTCCTTTTCCAGCCCAGAATTCCGGCTGCCGGCATCCCCCCTCTTCATGTAAACCTTGTAAAATAAGAGAGAAAAGGTATAAGTATTGTGGCATAATGTGTAAGAACAACCCATAATGCAATAAACATCAACATAGAAGCATGATGCAAAATTGACGTATCAACTCCCCCAAGCTTAGACCTCGCTTGTCCTGAAGCGGAAGCCGTTATCAAAAAATATGTCCACATGTTTAGAGATAGAGGTGTCGATAAAATAAAATACGGACATGAGGGCATCATGATCATTCTTATAACAGCAACATATATATTTTTATTTCTTATAACAGCAACATATACATCCAACATATATATAACAACAACATATACATCCAACATATAACAACAACATATACATCCAACAAATATGTCCACATGCGGAGTTTTGGCTAGCATGAGGGAGAAAGGAAAGCTCAACATGTTGGATGATCCATGACAATATACTTTATTTCGGATATAAGAAGACATAACCCATTATGTTGTCTTCCTTGTCCAACATCAACTCTTTAGCATGTCATACTTTAATGAGTGCTCACAATCATAAAAGATGTCCAAGATAGTATATTTGTATGTGAAGCCTCTCTTCTTTTATTACTTCCTATTAATTGCAACGATGACCAAAACTATGTTTGTCAACTCTCAACAACTTTTATTTATCATACTCTTTATATGTGAAGTCATTACTCTCCATAAGATCAATATGATCCCTTTGATTATTTTTATTCTTTCTTTTATTCTCATGATTATAGTGAGATAATCAAGCCCTTGACTCGAAACTAATATTTATTATATATAGCTCACGAACTCAATTACATAGATAAGGATCATAAAACAAAGCTCACAACTAAGAAAAATGGTAAAGATAGAGGCGTGATGGTGATACGATACCGGTGCACCTACCCAAAGCTTGGCAGTTGCCAAGGGGAGTGCCCATACCCATGTGATTATGTCTCTTTCTTCGGAGGTGGTGATGATGGAGTTGTTGATGATGTAGGCTTGTCGTCCATCTTTCAAGGCATAGGCTCACCCTCGTAGAAAGATGATCGAGTCTCCGGGATCCTCAAATCTGTAGCCAAACTCATCTTCTTGAATCTATATTCATACTCACAGTTTTGGTTTTGCAGGTCATAGATCTGGGCTTGGAGGTGCTCGATTTTCTTGTGAAGCTTGAAGATGGCCTCCCCAATGTTCTTGGCATCTAGCTTGTGGTTGTTGGTGAACTCCGCGATCATCATGTGGTTGGTGCTGAGTCCTTGTTCCACCATCCCCTGGCACTTGACAACTTGTTGCTCCATTGCTTCGAGTCTTGTCTCCACGCTTCCGGTCCTCCTTGGTCCCTCAACATCACGGATGTGAAGCACCCCCTCACGCACCTGGATGGTTTGAGGGTGTTGCAGCACCTCCGCGAGGTAGGGGTTGATGACCTTCTCGAAGAACTTGTCCTTGGGGGCGCTTGAAGACGTCATGGTGATCTTGATCTGTCAGAAACACAACTCGAAACAAAAGCAGAGGATTTTGTCGTGGTACCGTGGTCAAAACCTTCGGGAGATTATATAATGAATTTTTACCGATTAAAAGAAATATCGTGCAAGAAAACGGAGTCCGGGGGGCACACGAGGCGCGCATGAGGCAAGGGGCCCACCCAGGGGGTAGGGCGCGCCCTCCACACTCGTGGGTGCCTCGTGTCCCTTTCGGACTACTTCTTATTTTCCTATTTTCTTAAATATTCCAAAATGGAGAAAAATTGCCATTAGAACTGTTTTGGGGTCGGTTTACTTACCGTACCACATATCTCTTCCTTTTCGGAGTCTGAATCGTTCTAGAAAGTGTCCCTTATGTATTCCTCCGGGGTTACGGTTTCAATGACATTGGTTTCAACATTTATGGGATTACCTGAGATATAATGTTTGATTCTTTGGCCGTTCACCACTGATACATCTCCAACATATCTACTTTTCCAAACCCTTTTGCCCTTGTTTTGGACTCTAACTTGCATGATTTGAATGGAACTAACCCGGACTGACGTTGTTTTCAGCAGTATTGCCATGGTGTTGTTTTTGTGCAGAAATAAAAAGTTCTCAGAAAGACCTGAAAATCCACGGAGAATTATTTTGGAAAATATAAAAAATACATGCAAGAAGATCCAGACCAGGGGGCCCACACCCTGTCCACGAGGGTGGGGAGCGCCCCTAGGGCGCGCCCCTGCCTCGTGGCCCCCCTGGTGCTCCACCGACGTATCCCTAGATCCTATATATTCACTTTCGGGGAGAAAAAAATCAGAGAGGAAGAATTATCACGTTTTACTATACGGAGCCGCCGCCAAGCCCTAATCTCTATTGGGAGGGCTGATCTGGAGTCCGTTCGGGGCTCCGGAGAGTGGAGATCGTCGCCATCGTCATCATCAACCTTCCTCCATCACCAATTCCATGATGCTCACCGCCGTGCGTGAGAAGTCCATCGTAGGCTTGCTGGACGGTGATGGGTTGGATGGGATCTATCATGTAATTGCGTTAGTTTTGTTAGGGTTTGATCCCTAGTATCCACTATGTTCTGAGATTGATGTTGCTATGACTTTGCTATGTTTTATGCTTGTCACTAGGTCCCAAGTGCCATGATTTCAGATCTGAACCTATTATGTTTTCATGAATATATGTGTGTTCTTGATCCTATCTTGCAAGTCTATAGTCACCTACTATGTGTTATGATCCGGCAACCCCGAAGTGACAATAATCGGGACCACTCCCGGTGATGACCATAGTTTGAGGAGTTCATGCATTCACTATGTGTTAATGCTTTGGTCCGATACTCTATTAAAAGGAGGCATTAATATCCCTTAGTTTCCAATAGGACCCCGCTGCCACGGGAGGGTAAGACAAAAGATGTCATGCAAGTTCTTTTCCATAAGCACGCATGACTATATTCGGAATACATGCCTACATTGCATTGATGAACTGGAGCTAGTTCTGTGTCACCCTAGGTTATAACTTCTACATGATGAATTGCATCTGACATAATTTCCCATCATCGATCCAATGCCTACGAGCTTTTCATATATTGCTTGCTGCTTATTTACTTTTTCGTTGCTACTATCACAAAAACTACAAAAACACTATTGTTACTTTTATTGCTGCTACCGCCACTATCATATTACTTTGCTACTAAACTATCTTGCTGTAGATACTAAGTTTCCAGGTGTGGTTGAATTGAAAACTCAGCTGCTAATACTTAAGAGTATTCTTTGGCTCCCCTTGTGTCGAATCAATATATTTGGGTTGAATACTTTACCCTCGAAAAGTATTGCGATCCCCTACACTCGTGGGTTATTAAGACTATTTTGTGGCGCCGTTGCCGGGGAGCATAGCTCTATTCTTTAAGTCACTTGGGATTTATATCTGTTGATCACTATGAAGAATTTGAAGTACTCAAAAACCAATATCTTACCCTCAACTATGAGGGGAGGTAAGGAACTGCCATCTAGCTCTGCACTTGATTCTCCTTCTGTTATGGGTAAATTTGCGACACCTACTCATGCTATTGAATCTGATATGTCGTATGTTCTTGATGATGCTACTTCTGCTATGTATGATGAAACTACTTCTATGCCTGATACTGTGCCACTAGGTGAATTTCTAGATGAACAAATTGCTAAGGTTAGGGAGAATGCAAATATTGAAACTGATGATATTTATGAAAGTGATGATGAAGCTTCTCCCAATAGATATGAATTGGCTGTTATTCCTGAGGGTTATGTTATGGATGAAGAAACTGCTAGAGACTTTCTTGCTTGCAACGATAGATATGATCTTAAGAATTATTAGCTAAGTTGAAAGAAAAGTCCTTGAATGCTAGAATGAAACATGACCCTGCTTTCGGTACTTCACTTATCTGTGTTACTAATAAGGATTATGAATTCTCTGTCGATCCAGAGTTAATTACTTTGGTTGAATCTGATCCTTTCCATGGCTATGAATCTGAAACTATTGTCGCACATCTTACTAAGTTGAATGATATAGCCACCTTGTTTACCAACGATGAAAAGATTCGTTATTACTCTATCCTTAAGTTATTTCCTGTCTCGTTAAAGGGTGATGCTAAATCCTGGTTTAAGTCTCTTGATCCTGGTTGTGTGCGTAGTCCCCAGGATATGATGTATTACTTCTCTGCTAAATATTTTCCCGCTCATAGGAAACAAGCTGCCTTACGGGAAATATATAACTTTGTGCAAATTGAAGAAGAGAGTCTCCCACAAGCTTGGGGAGGCTTCTCCAATTACTTAATGCTTTTCCTGATCATCCTCTTGAGATGCACAATATACTTGATGTCTTTTATAATGGACTAACCGATGCTTCCAGAGACCACCTGGATAGTTGTGATGGTTGTATTTTCAGGGAAAGAACAGTTGATCAAGCTGAATTACTATTGAATAATATGATGGCCAATGAAAATAATTGGACACTTCCTGAACCAACCCCTAAGCCAACTCCAAAGAGAAGAGGTGTTTTATTCCTCAGTCCTGAAGATATGCAAGAGGCAAAGAAATCCATGAAAGAAAAAGGTATTAAAGCTGAAGATGTTAATAATCGCCTATTGAAGAAATACATGGTCTTGATAACCCGACACATGTAGTAAAGGTAAATTCTCTTTATAGATTTGATGAAGGTGATATTCCTCGTTATAAGCCTGCTAGCCAATGCTTAGATGAGTTTGACAATTTCATTGTGAAACAAGAAAACTTCAATGCTTATGTTGGTAGACAATTACACCACAATGCTTATATGATTGAACGCTTGAGTGATTATCTGTCTAGTGCTAAAAGTGAACTGAAACTTATTAGTAAACATGCTTCTATGGTCACCACTCAAGTAGAACAAGTACTTAAGGCTCAAAATGATTTTCTCAATGAATTAAATAGTAAGAATAATGATAATGCCATTAGAGTTGTGACTAGAGGTGACAGAATGACTCAGGAACCTCTGTATCCTGAAGGCCACCCTAAGAGAATTGAGCAAGATTCTCAGAGAGCTAATTTAGATGCACCTAGTTCTTCTAAGAAGAAGAAAAAGAAAAATGATAGGACTTTGCATGCTTCTAGTGAACCTGTAGCTGACACACCTGAGAATCCCAATGATATATCTGTTTCTGATGCTGAGACACAATCTGGTAATGAACATGAACCTAGTGATAATATAAATGATGATGTTCATGATGATGCTCAACCTAGCAATGATAATGATGTAGAGATTGAACCTGTTGTTGATCTTGATAACCCACAATCAAAGAATCAACGTTATGATAAGAGAGACTTTGTTGCTAGGAAGCACGATAGGGAAAGAGAACAATGGGCTCAGAAACCCATGCATTTTCCTCCGAAACCATCCAAGAAAAAGGATGAGGAGGATTTTGAGCGCTTTGCTGAAATGATTAGACCTATCTTTTTGCGTATGCGTTTGACTGATGTGCTTAAAACAAATCCTTATGCTAAGTATATGAAAGATATTATTACCAAAAAAGGAAGATACCTGAAGTAGAAATTTCCACCATGCTTGCCAATTACACTTTTAAGGGTGGAATACCTAAGAAACTAGGAGATCCATGAGTACCTACTATACCTTGCTCCATTAAGAAAAACTATGTTAAAACTACTTTGTTTGATCTTGGAGCCGGTGTTACTGTTATGGCTCTCTCTTTATATCGTAGACTTGACTTGAGTAAGTTGACACCTACTGAAATATCTTTGCAAATGGCTGATAAATCAACTGCTATACCTGTCGGTATTTGTGAGGATGTGCGTGTTGTAGTCGCAAATGTTACTATTCTAATGGACTTTGTTATACTTGATATTCCTGAGGACGATAGTATGTCTATTATCCTTGGTAGATCCTTTCTGAATACTGCAGGGGCTGTTATTGATTGCAACAAAGGCAATCTCACTTCTCATGTCAATGGTAATGAGCATACGGTACACTTTCCGAGGAAACAACCTCAGGTCCACAATATCAATTATATTGGAAAAATTTCAACTATTACTATTGGAGGTTTTGAATTTCCTCTTCCTACTGTCAAGAAGACATATGACATTCTTATTGTTGGGGACATACATATCCCCATTGAGGTAACCTAGTGTTATTAAAAAATTCTCCAGTTTCATGTTATTCGTAAAGAGTTTATTAACAATACCTGATCAACCTTGTTAATGGATTCCTTTTGATGAGCATGAGATAGGTGAATCTAGATAGCACAAACCTTTTGTACCCTCCTTTTACTTTCTGTTAATTAGGATAAATAAAGCAAAAATAGTATTCTCTATCTGTTTTCAGACTTATCCGTGCAATAAAAAAATACCCCGAAAATAGAAGTTCTCCAAATGCCCTGAAAATGAAATATGATTTTTTCTAGAATATTTGAGAATATATGGCAGAGAACACACATCGAGGGGAGTCTCCACCTGGACACGAGGGTCCAGGGCACGCCCCGTGCCTCGTGGGCCCCACGTGGCCCCCCTCCACTTATTCCTGCACCCACACTCTTCTTCTTCCTCCCAAAAAAATCACCAACCAGCTCAAACCCGAGTTCTAGCTCATCTTGCTGCCATTTTCGATCTCCTTGCTCAAAGCACCATTCATCAAACTGTTTGGGAAGATTGTTCGTTGGTATGTGACTCCTCCATTTGTCCAATTAGTTTTTTGTTCTAGTGCTTTATTTTGCTGCAAATTTTTGCTGCTGTGGTGACCTTGTTCTTGAGCTTGCATGTCAAATTTTCTTGGTCCCAAGTAGTTCTAATGCATGATTTAGTCTCTAGGCACTAGTAGGAGTTGTTGCTATCAATCTTGTTGAGTTTGGTTAACTTTTATTTTGAGTTACTAAAAATTTCAGAAAATTTCAGAAAAATGCATAGGAGAAACTTCCAAGGTGATTCTTCAAGGAAGCAAGAACCGAGGCTCGTGTTTCGTGAGCCAGACGATGAACTATTGAGGGATGCTGACGTGCGACCTTGTGAATGGCCGTCAGATGACTTTATGGATCAGGTTGGCATCAAGGACGAATTTTACGCATATGTGCGCAACGCTGACCTCGAGGGCTTCATACAAGATAAGTGCCCTCAATACCATGGCTTAATTGACACCTTTGTGAGAAGGTTTAAATTTTCATCTTCACGTAATTCTCACACTGTCCTATTTGACCTGTATGATAAACTTATACCATGGACTTAGAGGATTTTAATGATGCTTGTAAGCTCCCATAGTGGGGCAGTATGGGTGATCCTCGCAAATCTGAATTTAAAGATTTCCTTGCTAGTATCACAGTGGGGGAATCTAGAGAAATCACACAAGCTACCATAGGGAGCATCCATTTTCCTGCTATTCATTACTTTGCTCTCTTTATTGGTAGATGCATAAATGGTAAAGATGAGGCTTGTCACATGTGTGTCCCAGACCTTAGTGTTCTCAAGAGTGTTGTACTAGGTGATAGACAATATAACTTGGGAGCCATTGTTGCACGTAGGCTACACCGTAATGGTATGCATGGAGATTTATTTGGTGGGATTTATGCCACTCGCATAGCCCGTTGTCTTGGTGTGCATGTGCACGAGAATGATGAACCTTTACCTCCTGCTCATTTGGATTGCCATGCTATGACTAGTCACCGGTTTATAGAGAGGGATGATCAATCCCTCAAATATCGACTGATCTTTAACAGGCATCATGCTATCCCTATTGTTCTTCCTGCCCCTACTTTGTTTGACTTTCAGGCAAAAGGGAGATACACTATAACCATGGAGGAGGCAAATGCGTATCATAATATGACAGAAGCAGCCCGACTTCAAGCTGCAGCTCAGCAGCAATAGCTGTTGCATCTCAGTACAACCCCAACTATGACTTTGGATATCCGTCAGGCCAGTACTGGCCATAAACCAACTTAGGCCAAAAGCCTAAGCTTGGGGGAGTACGTGTTTCTCACCGACTTTACATTCATGTTCACACTTACTCTAGTTGTTGGTGCTCACACTCTTTCACTGTACCATCCATGTTTAGTTTCATTTCTTTTTCTTAGTCTTTTTCTCGTGTGCTAGAAAAACCTTAAGAAAAACAAAAAAATATTAGCCGTAGTTTCCACCTAGTTTACTTTCCTTGTAGTAGTAGTAATTAAAAGAAAATCCAAAAATATTTCCCGTTCTTCTTTTGCTTGTTGGGAGCTTTCCCGTGTAAATAGTTTCTTTTCTTTTCTTTGGGGGTTAAGAGTAGAAGACCATGATTGAAATTGCTTAGTGGCTCTCATAAGCTTTATTGTTGATTTAACCTTGAGCCATATTACCTTGTCTTCTCTCTTTTATTAAATGCTCGCAGATTCCAGCTTAGTCCAATGCACATGCACTACTATTATTATCCACACCATTCGGTCGTGCGAGTGAAAGGCAATAAGGATGATATATGATGAACTAATTGAGATGAGAAAAGCTGGTATGAACTCGACATCTCTTGTTTTTGTAAATATGATAGTTCATCGTTCCTGATTCAGCTTGTTATGAATGAAACCTGCTTGCAATGACAATTAGGGATCATAGATGCTTATGCCATGCTTAATTAGCTGAGAGTTTATAATGGTCTATCTTGCGTGCCAACATGATATTAAAATGGTTGTGATGTGGTATGATGGGGTGGTATCCTCCTTTGAGCGATTCAAGTGGTCTGACTTGGCACATGTTCATGCATGTAGTTGAAATAAAATCAACATAGCCTCCACGATATTTATGTTCATGATGATGTATATCCTACTCATGCTTGCATTCATTGTTGATTAATTTTAATGCATGTTCATGACCGTTGTCGCTCTCTAGTTGGTCGCTTCCCAGTCTCTTTCTAGCCTTCACCTGTACTAAGCGGGAATACTGCTTGTGGATCCACTTCCATAAACCCCAAAGTTATTCCACATGAGTCCACTATACCTTCCTATATGCGGTATTTACCTGCCGTTCCAAGTAAATTTGTATGTGCCAAACTCTAAACCTTCAAAGGAAATTCTGTTTTGTACGCTCGAACAACTCATGTATCAACTAGGGCTGTCTATATCTTCCATGCTAGGTGGGTTATTCTCATGATGAGTGGACTCCGCTCATCATTCATGAGAAAATGGCTGGTAATCGGGATGCCTAGTCCCATGCTCAAAATCATAATAATTAAACAAAACTCACCCAGGGTTGTTGCTTGTTTGGACGGTACCCCATGGATTCGGATGGCCGTGGAGTGTGCTTGTTGGTGGTTGGGGGAGTATAAACTTTACCATTCTGTTTGGGAACCACCTATAATGTCCGTAGCAGGGGAGATATCGAGATTCTTGGTTGATATGTTGACAATGAAAGTATACCGCTCAAGATGTTATTCATCTCTATTTAAAAATCGAGCTCTGGCACCTCTACAAATCCCTGCTTCCCTCTGTGAAGGGCCTATCTATTTACTTTTATGCAGATTCATCATCCTCTTATAAAAGAGCACCAGTAGGAGAGCACCTTTGTTTTGAGAAAGTGTTGTCATCCGAGGTTTATTATTATTGCTCGCTAGTTGATTATGCCATTGATATGAGTAGACTTGAGACCTGAAAGTTATTGTGAATGTGGTTAGTTCATGATCTTGATGAAAACCTAAATGTTGGCTTACATATTTACGGCAACAAGAGCAAATAGAGTTTGTCCAAGTTTTTCTTTATCACTTTCAGTTTATCAACTGAATTTCTTGAGGACAAGCAAAGGTTTAAGCTTGGGGGAGTTGATACGTCTCCAACGTATCTACTTTTCCAAACCCTTTTGCCTTGTTTTGGACTCTAATTTGCATGATTTGAATGGAACTAACCCGGACTGACGCTGTTTTCAGTAGAATTGCCATGGTGTTGTTTTTGTGCAGAAATAAAAAGTTCTCGGAATTACCTGAAAATCCATGGAGAATTATTTTGGAAAATATAAAAAATACTTGCAAGAAGATCCAGACCAGGGGGCCCACACCCAATCCACGAGGGTGGGGGGCGCGCGCCCCTGCCTCGTGGGCCCTTGGTGCTCCATCGACGTATCCCCATATCCTATATATTCACTTTCAGGGAGAAAAAATTCAAAGAGGAAGAATTATCGCGTTTTAGATACGGAGCCGCTGCCAAGCCCTAATCTCTCTCGGGAGGGCTGATCTGGAGTCCGTTCGGGGCTCTGGAGAGTGGAGATCATCGCCATCGTCATCATCAACCTTCCTCCATCACCAATTCCATGATGCTCACCGCCGTGCGTGAGTAATTCCATCGTAGGCTTGCTGGACGGTGATGGGTTGGATGGGATCTATCATGTAATCGAGTTAGTTTTGTTAGAGTTTGATCCCTAGTATCCACTATGTTCTGAGATTGATGTTGCTATGACTTTGCTATGCTTAATTCTTGTCACTAGGGCCCGAGTGCCATGATTTCAGATCTGAACCTATTATGTTTTCATGAATATATGTGTGTTCTTGATCCTATCTTGCAAGTCTATAGTCACCTACTATGTGTTATGATCCGGCAACCCCGAAGTGACAATAATCGGGACCACTCCCGATGATGACCATAGTTTGAGGAGTTCATGTATTCACTATGTGTTAATGCTTTGGTCCGATACTCTATTAAAAGGAGGCCTTAATATCCCTTAGTTTCCAATAGGACCCCGCTGCTATGGGATGGTAGGACAAAAGATGTCATGCAAGTTCTTTTCCATAAGCACGTATGTCTATATTCAGAATACATGCCTACATTGCATTGATGAACTGGAGCTAGTTCTGTGTCACCCTAGGTTATAACTTCTACATGATGAATTGCATCCGACATAATTTCCCATCACCGATCCAATGCCTACGAGCTTCTCATATATTGCTTGCTGCTTATTTACTTCTCCATTGCTACTATCACAAAAACTACAAAAACACTACCGTTACTTTTATTGCTCCTACCGCCACTATCATATTACTTTGCTACTAAACTATCTTGCTGCAGATACTAAGTTTCCAGGTGTGGTTGAATTGACAACTCAGCTGCTAATACTTAAGAGTATTCTTTGGCTCCCCTTGTGTCGAATCAATAAATTTGGGTTGAATACTTTACCCTCGAAAACTGTTGTGATCCCCTACACTTGTGGGTTATCAACCACCTTTGGATTTGTGCTTTCGAAGTTGTTGATTTTTATGGCACCGGAACGATTGACCTCCTCAATAACGTAAGGACCTTCCCATTTAGAGAGAAGTTTTCCTGCAAAAAATCTTAAATGAGAGTTATATAGCAAAACATAATCACCTACGTTAAACTCACGCTTTTGTGTCCTTTGTTATGCCATCCTTTAACTTTTTCTTTAAACAATTTGGCATTTTCATAGGCCTGGGTTCTCCACTCATCAAGTGAGCTAATGTCAAAAAGCATCTTCTCACGGGCAAGTTTGAAATCATAATTGAGCTCTTTAATGGCCCAATATGCCTTATGTTCTTGTTCGAGAGGTAAGTGACATGCTTTTACATAAACCATTTTATACAGAGACATACCCATAGGATTCTTATATGTAGTTCTATAGGCCCATAATGTCACAGCTCTAGCTAGTCATTGCTTAACTTTGCATAATCATCCACGTTTAAATTTTATTTAAGTTGATATGTGGATTGATCAAACCCTAGCATCAGAAAGAATTCAAATATGATCAAATAAAATCTTTTTCAAATAACCTAGAATGCCCTTTGAAAGTGTTCATGATTTATGATAAGGGTGAAAACCTCAGCCAAAAATGATGAGCATATTTGTTGGCCATTTATGGATTTTTGAATTAGCTCATATTGTATTTGAATTGGGGCATTTGAATTCTATAAATATTTTAAATGCTCCAAAAATTCTGGTTTCAATTGTGGGCTTTTGTAATAATCCAAATAATGCCCCCAATTTGTCTCGAGAGTTTTAAAAATGAATTAGTATTTTTACTAATTCAAAATAGAATAAAAGAAATAGGAAAAAAACTGAAATAGAAGAAAAATAGAAAAGGGAAAGGGAATACCTGGCCTTACGTGTAGCTGGCCTAGTCAGCAGCCCAGCCAACAGGCCCGGCCCACCAGTGCCACCGTCCTCAAGCTCCTGCCAGGAGGACAAGTCGTGGCAGAGTGCGCATCGCCGGCCGCCACCTCGTGCTTCGTCGTGTCATGCTCCCCTTCAACCCAACCTCACGCGAGGAGACGTGGACGAAGCCCCGCATCGACCCCCTCCTCCTCTGGTCACTCTCCCTCTTCTCCCTGCTCGATCTCGAGCTCGATCGAACGAGCACGTCGTCGTCGTTCACCGTAGTCGCAGCCACCGGCCACCCCTCGCCCCACTATCGTGTCCTCTAGCTCCACCTCGACGCCTCAAAGGTCTATGCCGAGCCACGCACGCTCGGGAGCGCTGCATCTCCCTCACTGCCGTCGTCTTCAAGCTCGGACGTCGGATATCGCCGCCGTCAGTCCGTCGACTCCAGAGCCTCCACCGAGAAGATGATCCCTCCGTTTGATGCGCTATGAGCTCCACTCCATTTCCCCTCCTTTGTTTTTCTCGTTCCCGTGCCGTAGCACCCTCGCCCACATGCCCGAGCACCGCCGTCCGCCATGGATGCCTAGCTTTGTTGACCCGAGCCCCTCCGCTCGAACCCATGGCACCAGCATGCTTCAGCTGGCCCGCGGATGCGACCTAGCCCATCAGCACCTCCCCTAACGCACCGCAGCCCCGAACCCATCTGCTCCTGAACTCCGGCCACCGCCGCGAGCTCCATTCCGGCGAGCTCCGGTCACCTTAGCTCTAGCCGCTGCCACGAGTGGATCCGCGTGAGTCTCAGCAGCGCGTACATGCCTTCCGCTACGCGAATGGTTGTTGGAGGACGGATTCCGACGTCCTCCGCCATCTCGGCTCGTCGCCGGCGACGTAACCCAGCTAACCACCGGGTTAAGCACTAACCTAATTAACCCCTGGGTCAATGACTTGTGGGCCCGAACTTGCTAACAGTTTTAGTTAGGATCATTAAAACTCCGTTAACTAACCGAGCCACTGCCATGTGGGCCCCTGAGCCTAATTAGGTTAGTCTAGTTCTTCTGTTAGATTAGTGCTAATGCCATGGACCCCACGTGTCAGCTCTGACCTTGGCCTAGTGAGCGTTGACCGGGCCCACCTGTCATTCACCCAAACCAGCCCTGACACACTAACATGTGGGTCCCAGCCGTTAGGTATGACCTGGACCAGCCCATTGACCTGCTGACGTTTGCATGATGTCATGCTGATACAGTAAAGCTTTTTTTGGAATTAGTTTAATTTAAATTAATTCAGAAAATTCTTGAAAATGCTTTAAACTTCTAAAAATCATATAAATTCAACCGTAACTCGGAATGAAAAGATTTATATGTGAAATATGATCAGAAAAATCCAATCTATCCATCTGTACTGGTTTCATGCATGTCTAAAGAACTTAATCTTGCTGTTAGATCAAAACATGATAATGCACTTTATAATTTCATAGTTTGATTTTAAACTTGAACCTTGGGTTCAAAATAGCTCAAACCCTTCTGGTTTTGGTTGCATTAGCTCAATCAACAGCATATTGCCATGTCATGATCATGCATCATATTGTCGCTTTGCATTGATTGTGTTCTTTCTCTGTTGCCGGTGTTTGTCCCCTCTCAGTAGACGTTGTTCTGACGATGTGATCGATGACACCGATGAAGACACAGTACCATCTTCAGAAGTGCCAGGCAAGCAAATCCCCATTGAGCATTCCGATACAATCCCACTCTCTCACTCTTGCTCTCTTTTACTGCATTAGGACTACAACATTTCAACTCCTATTTGTTGCGGTAGCTGAACCCCTTATCATCTGCATGACCTGTCATTGCCACAGTAAATAGTTGAAACCCACTAGCATGAGTAGGAGTTGTTTGAGCCATGTTGTGCCTACTCATTCATGCTTTCTGGTTATGCCTGCTATGCTTAGAGTTGTGTCGGGTCTGATTCATCGGGGATGAATTGGAGGTGTGTGACCATGTCCTACTGTTGACAGCTAAGTGTGTGAACATGATTTGGTAAAGGTAGCGATGAGAGGCCATGTAGGAGTACATGGTGGGTTGTCTCATTGAAGCAGTCCTCAGGAACTGAGATATGTGTTTGTGATCCATGAAACAGCTACTACCACACATTGGGATTTGGGCACTCCAAGCTCTCTCGACTTATTAATCAACCTGATCTCTGTCCAGGAGTTCCAATTAGTTTCTGGTGTTTGTAGTATACTGGAGGTCGTGCGCAGCGCTGACCCTCGGGGTGGGCTGTGATGCGGCAGGTATGTGGCCGGGTGTACCAAGCGTCGCCCGTTTGGTGGGCTTGGGAACCCTGTACACATCGTTTGGGGCCGTGAGCGACACCCCGGCCGGATCTCCCCACGGATGGAACCCAAATAGGCGATAAACCTGGACTAGAGACTTGTGTGGTTAGTCAGGTCGTGGCCGACACCCTCGCCAGGTTTCCGCTTGAAGGTTGCCGAGATACATGACGTGTACATGGCGGTAAGTGGCGAGAGCGTGTGTGAAGAAGTACACCCCTGCAGGGTTAACATGATCTATTCGAATAGCCGTGTCCGCGGTGAAGGACTTCTGGGTTACCTATACAGTTCATAGACAAGTGAAAGTGGATACTCTAAAACGCGCAAGATAAGAGTGAGTGCTATGGATGGCCTTCTCGTAGGGAGACGGGAGCAGATCCATAGTGGTGTATTGATTGGTGAATATGTGGACTCGCGTGCGCCACCTCAAGAGAGTTACTTGCAGTCGTAGTTCAGGATAGCCACCGAGTCAAAGCTGGCTTGCTGCAGTCAAACTCCACCACCCCTTTGTTGATACTGATGCATATGTAGCTAGTTCTGATGTAAGTCTTGTTGAGTACCTTTGTACTCACATTTGCTTAATTTATGTTCTGCAGAGAGACTTTAGTCTCACTAGTGGTTCCACGTGGACTTCGACGTTTAGCTTGTTACCTCAGCTACGATCTTGTACCCTTGGGAGGGTCTTGTAGATAGTCAGGCTTCTTAGCCTTTTTCATTTGTAGTTGTCTGTACTCAGACATGTTATGCTTCTGATGCCTGTATGCTATGTATGTTGGGTCATGTGACCCCTGCTTGTAATAAATGTTATGATGGCTCTTCTGGGCCTTTATCTATATGAGCTGTTGAGTTATGTTGTGATGCCATGTTGTACAACACATACTTGCAAGTTATGCGTACGTGTAATGTGTATTGCTATGTGTGGGATCCGACACCTAGTTATTTACCATTGGTAGTCTATCTTATAGGGAAATGTCTCATAGTGCTTCCACTGAGCCTTGGTAGCTTGCTACTGCTCCGGAACACTTAGGCTGGCCGGCATGTGTCCTTCGTTCCTGTGTCTGTCCCTTAGGGGAACTGTCACGCGTTGTTCCTTTAAGTCCTTGTAGCTTGCTACGACTTGGGTTCATACGTTGATGACCGACACGTTCGTTGCTGGGTCAGGTATGCCTGTCTGTGTAATTTAGTGCCACTTTTGGTTTATAACTAGTCATGTCGGCCCGGGTTCTCTGTCATATGGATGCTAGCGACACTATCATATACGTGTGCGAAAATGCGCAAACAGTCCCGGGCCAGGTAAGGTGGCACCCATAGGGATACCGTGCGCGAGGCCGCAAAGTGATATGGTGTGTTACATGCTAGACCTGTGTGACTTAGGATCGGGGTCCTGACAATATGTCTCTGTATTTTCTTGATGACACTGACGGACTTTGCATTTGATGCGTGCTCCGTATTTTATTGACGACACTTACGGTCATTGTATTTGAAGCAAAATCACGATATGGTCACTGGACTTCAGAATAAGCTCATCACGGTCACCATATACATTTTGCCGTGCTAACCAACATGTGGTTGGATGGTTAGGAGGACAGTGGTTTCTCGAGCCCACCAGGGTTAAAGTCCCGGTGCTCGCATTTATCCTGGGTTAATTTCAGTATTTTCTGGCGATGTGCGTTCAGTAGGAGGAGACATTCCACTCGACTACGAGGCACATATGGTGACTTCGTAAAATCTCAAGATCATATGCTGGACCACTCTCTCGAAGGTGCTCAGAGGGGTAGGGTCTGTGTGTGTGCGCTTATAGCGGTGAGTGCTTGCGCGTATATATGAGCCCTTGCGTCTGTACCGTGTTAAAAAAATACATGTCATGATTATAAGGTCACTGGCTCACCCGTACAACTCCGTTTTTGTTGATGACACAATCAATTGACCAGTCAAACGTTCCATGTGGCGCAACTAGTGTTGCACCATCGGGGCGCGTAACCGTGGGGCCCACATGTCAGCCCGTATATGAAAGAAAGAAATGGTAGTTTGAGTCTGTACTGTGTTAATAAAATAAGTACATTTTAGGGTGATCATACGGTCACTGGCTCACCATACAACTCCATAATTTGTTGATGACACGATCAATTGACCAGTGAAACGGTCCACATTCAGCAGCGCACATTACCATAGGGCCCACCCATCAACGCGTATATGAAGGACAGAAATGGTAATAAATTAGTGGTCGGTGGGTACTCGAAGTCGTGAGACCTCTGGTTTGCAGTCGCCGACGGTGGGGGGTGGGGCGTTGATTGGGCGGTTGGGGATCGCCGGAGAAAAAGCTCGGCGCGGGAGGGAGGGGCTATAGGGATGGCCGGTGCGGCGGCGGACCGGCCGTGAGGAGTGGTTTCGGGGTGGGCGGGGCGGCGCGGGCCGGCCGCGGGCCGCGGGGGCTGGCGGTTCGGCCGGTGGCGGCTGGCGGCTCAGGGGGGGGTGGTGTTTGATGATAAACTGCAGGCCCTTGATTTCGTATCCAACGGCTGGAAAATCTAATGACCAGAGATAAAAAAAGTCAATTGACTGACATGTAGCCTCACCCCGCACGTACACATGCACGCACGCAAGACACGCACGCATGCAGGCGTGCAACACTGACACATACACATAACGAACACACGCACACATGCAGGCGTGCAACACTGACGCGTACACATGCACTCACGAACACACGCACGTACGCACACATGCATGCAACACTGAAACATACCCTTGCACGCACGCAACACTCGCACGCCTGCATGCACACAACACACGACGCAAGACACACGCTCAACCTATACGTGCATGCACCCTTTGTTAAGGACATGGATTGTTACGGGTATTAATCAATCTTATCTGTGATAAGCAGAACATTGATGTTTGTAGCGGTCTTTATGAATCACAATATATCGAACGGGCTATCAACATGAAAAGGATGACATCATACTCAATGAACAATCATCGGTTTATGAAATGCCCACTTCTGACCGCCCTAGCCCACTAAAGGTTCCTCTGCTGTGCGCTGCCTGCGTTGGGTCACTGACATGTAGGCCATGTACGCAAAGAGCCCACACGTCAGTGGAAGAACGGCGCGCTGCCCTACGTCAGAGTCGAGGGCACCACTCGCTGCACGCCCGGCTGAACACGCCTCCTTGCCGCATTCAAATGCCTCCATGAAACCCGCCCGTGCGGAAGCCGAGAAACCCACTCTGGACACATGTCCGTTCATGACCGGGCCAACATTAAACGCAACGCCGGCCGAGCTCCTCTCGTCCGCCGTCTATTTAATCTCCTATTTAAACGAGGCCAAACGCCGGCCAAGAATCGCACACCTCCGCCGCTCCCCTATCTCCTCCTTTACCATTTTGTTCGCTCTTACAATGGCTTACGAAGAGTAGTTATGCCGCATCCAAGCCGGCTGGGTGGCCAGCCGAGCCCACCGGATACGAGCTATGCAGCTCGTTGATCCACCTCCCTTCCCTCGCCCGACGGAGCCAGTTGCCGCCCCAAGCCGGCGCGCGGTTCAACAACTCGCCACTCCAGGCCAGCTCGACGAGGAGCGACGCACGAGCGTCGTTGCTGCCGTCCACGCCGCCGCCTCATACCGCGTCTCCCGTTTCTATGGCTGAGACTCCCATGCCGGCGGCATGCCATCCAAGCAACGATAGAAGCCGGGTGCGCGGAGAGCGACGAGTCGGTGGCCAGCGCCTCCGCGTCCACCGCCATCCACGTGGAGAAGTAGAACACGGGAGGCCGCCATCGCTTGGGTCCCCATGAAGGCCACCACGGAGGCGACGCCCTCGTATACAGCTGGTGTCTTGCCAGATCCTTTTGTTGCGAGGACCTTCGTCGACCCTACAAATCGATCGGTGGGCGACCATTTAGGCCAGGTATTATATACCTGTGCTGTCTAGAACTAGCACCGCGTAGTTCATTTGAATGTAATGAAATCTGTCATGTTTGTATGAAAATCAGGTATCTTATATGATTTCCGTCGTTGTTTATATCTCGAGAATTTTATCGGACTCCATTTTTGTATACAAGGCCACAAACCCGTATTACAGGTACCAAGGCAAAAATTAATGTATTCTAACTCAATGTTGCATGCCACCTTGTTTCCTTGTTTGCCGTGTAAACTAATGTGTATTCTCTCTTTCATGCACATCAAGCCAATTCTCACACTCCTGCATGCATGCAAGGGATAATTAGTGTCCTCCTTTGCTAGGAGTACTACCAGGCAAACCCATTAATATTGCATTGATTAGTGTTAGTGGCCTTGTATATCTGCAAATTGTAATTTTGATAGTGGCCTTGTATATAAAAATGGAGGAAAAAAAGAGAGATAAGGTGAGGAGGAGTGGGGCGTGGTGGTGACTGGTGGTCGGATTGGGCGGAGGCATGGGGATGGATGGCGCATTATGTCTAGGTTTGTATCTTTATAGTCCCTCTCACACACACACCCACGTAGAGAAGAGGTGCACGTACGACGCACGTACTCCCGTCTCTTTCCCAACCACATCCGTGCGGGTACACGGTGGAGCTCATTTCTGTACGAAAAGGCAGCCCACGTGGTAATTTGACACATGTACTGGTTGTTCACTAGATGGAGGGAGGATCGTCTACCACGGATGAACAAACAAATTACGACTTGACGCGTTATGTTAAAAAAGAGGCAAACCATGTGGGGCTACCTTAGAGGCAAGGCTCTATAAACTGGAGTACTTTTGATGTGTCCCGTCAACTCGCAGAACGAGGAGAAGCTTGCTTAGTACACCGTCTCCCCCGCCCACGGGCGCGGTGGCTCGCCGGATGAGGTGAAGCTTGCTTACTATGCCTTACGCCCGCTCCCTAGCTCACGCGCGCGGTGGCTCGCAGGGCGAGGTGAAAATTTTACTACTCCCTCCGTTTACTCCTCGTCCCTACTACCTTGGTTAGAGAGATTATCATATTGTTTGGAATATATATGTCCTTTAGTACTCCCTACATTTACTTATACAAGGCCACTATAAAAAAATACATGTCAGTCTACCTTGGTTAGAGAGAAAATTTTACTACTCCCTCCGTTTACTCCTCGTCCCTACTACCTTGGTTAGAGAGTTTTCTCTTGACATTGCTTGCATCGGGTGATCTAACGCACCTCGAAATCCAACATGTGATGGTACTACTACTAGTAGTAGAATTGAGACTTATAAAACAAAAAAAAACGAATGTTTTTTAGATGAGCCCTATAAACCCTGGTGGGTACGTACTCCGTAAAATTAGATTTTCCCAAAACTAAGTTGCTCAACCTTTATTTGCTTGTTTCCCTTCCTGCCTCCTTGCCTCGAACAGACTATGCCAAACTCCGCTGCCTGCCGCGCGGGGAAAGAACCGCCCTCGCCTTTTTTTAGTCCGGGTTTGTCTCGATGGATCGCGCGAAGCAGCAAAAACCCAAGCCGTCTCTTGTACTCCTCCGTCGACGCTCGCTTTCATGAATACTGTACTTCCTATCGCCGACATGTGGAACATATAGCAACCGTTTTGACGTGTCAAGCACCAAATAACAGTGCAGAACGGCAGGGGGACGCACCCAGTCGTACGGCCCGAGTAGTAGTAATGAAGAATGAGACGTCAAATCACAATGCCGCACCTTCCCAGATGGACGAAAGCAACCATTATTTCACACTTCGGTTCGCCATCATCTCAAACCACGTAGTATTGCTTCTGCCTCAAGAGGGACACGCGCATCGCCTTGGTACATCATGACACGTGGGACCGCATGACAGGCCATGCTCCACCGCCGATGCTTGGTAAAATCACCTCATTTTTACTATTATACTTCCTCCATATCAGTTTACATGGCATGCACATCTTTCTAGGTTGAGAGTTTAACTGGATATATATGTGATGAACAGTATATGTTTAGAAACTACATCCGCTTAATAAGCCAATGATATACTTTTTGTGACATAGTAATTCAGATTTAGTTAGTCAAATGGATGACCTAGAACTACGTGCACGCCCTATATACCAAGACGTCTAAAAGAAACGAGACAGAGAGGGTTGTTCATTACATATCTTTTTAGATCAATATAATCGGGATTCACCAAGGAGCAAAACCAAGTGGTAGGCTGCACCGGCCTGTCATGTTGGCGTAGCGACTCAAGCAGGGTCAGTCCACACACGAAATGGCGACACACTTAACATGACCCCTTTGGTCGACATGTGGCTCATCCACCGTCTTGTTCCACGTACAGTTCGGAGCAGCGGTTGGAATTGGAGGCACCCCGGTCGTAGCGCCGCAGTAGTAGAAAATGAGCGATGAGGGGTCAAATCACAAAGCCCCACCTTTCCCGCATTAAGCTGGACGGACGAAGCAACCGTTATTTCACTCTAGGGCGCAAGAGCATAAAGAAAAGAGAAAACCAATGATGCGTGCGGCAGCTACCTAGGGCACCCTAGGGTAGGGGTCTCCACTACAGATCTTTTTTTCTTTTTTTGAAAGCGCCTCCACTACAAATCGGCTTCTCCCTCGTCCTCTTGAAGAAACTGATGATGCGTGCGGCGGTAGGGTTTGTAGGAGTACTACTAGGGCATGTGGGGCCACATCGTAGTAAATGGGAGAGGGATTGAGTTCGAGTCGACGCCTTAAATATGTGTGGGCTGCTTGGTTTTAGGGGAAAGAGGCGGCATTTTGGGTTCGGGGACCAGTGGAGATATAGTACGTACAAAAAATTGTGGACGTAGGTTCGACTGAAAGGTAATGATGCATGGGCCCTGCATTTTGATATATCGGGTCCGCGTTAAATTTTCTAATCTACTCAAAACTAGTAAGGTACACATGCATTGAATGCATGAGATTTTGAAACCAAATTATGAATAAATACACACTATAGCATGTAAAGCTTTGAGTCATATATGCATGATGTAGATGTTCGTTTAGTTCTCATAGTTCATTTCATTCAAAATCAATTGGTTTTATAAAAATGTTAAGATTCATGGGGTTGTGCATTGTAAAGCATAAAGTAAAAAACAAATAATGGCTATTCATTGAGAAAAAAAATCAATTATGATACGGAAGATTCTAGAACAAAGAAGAAGTGCTTGTGTTTTGAGGTTTGTGCACTATGCTTAAGTTCAACCATGGAGTCTTCTAAATTGTACATGTGGCAGATCTGGTGGAATGTTGATGATATCCAACAGCCAATAGTGCTCGGATTTTCCACCTCTGCACTATCAAATTAGCTTCATCCAGCGACTATCTTTCAATTCGCACACTATATAGTTCTTGTGCCGTAGTTGCATGTCTTGGAAAAAAGCTACTAGTGGGTTGTACTAGCTATTTAGGAATAGAAGATGTATGCATGAAAGTTATAGGGAAAGAGATGACATGGAGTATCTCAATTCCTATGAGTAGGGATTGGAAAAGAGATGTCATTTGGTTGACATCATAGGAACTTTTCTACTGAATCTAGAGATGACATGCATCTCAATTCATATGAGGAGGGATTAGAAAAGAGATGTAATTTGGTTCATATCATAGGAACTTTTCTATTGAATATACACTAATGTTTATTTATTTATTTTGAAATTATGGGAGTATAGAAATTATTTGGAGTATATGAATCTATTCCTATGAACCAATTGGATCTAAACAAAAAAATCCTATAAAAGTCATATCATATAGAGTTCCTATGATATTCCTCCACACTAAAGGATGGTTGAAATTACTGCAGGTGATACGATGGCCTTTCTTTGTAGAATCCTCCCCCATCTTTATAGTTACCTCTCGAAGATCAATGAAAACTCGGTAAAAGTTTGCGAGGTTCGAATTTTCAATAAAGCTATATGCACTGCATTTTGGAACGGAGGGAGCATACGGCAGTTGCTTACACTCACGTGGAAGATTTGTGTGTAGGAGCAGTGGCCGTTCTGTTAAATGACATGGCAAAACTGACACTGTCGGATGCGGATCTAACGATTCTTACGGCGTTCGTCAGGAAACTGCTTGTGGCGAACGTTTGTCGGATAATGATTTACGGACACATGCATTGCATTGATACGTCCCCCCTCTCTCTCACGCACACGCACCCTCCCGAGTCCTCTCGCACCCACCGTCTATCTGCAGGTAGATGTCACACACATATGTGCTCTTCACATCCTACCCTCAGAACTTCTAAAAAACAAAAGACGTCGCGCACATTTTATTTTAGCTCACACGTCACACACTTATACTATTACTCTTATGGCGAACGTTCTTTAGGCATAGTATATTGTACTCTCACGAAGAGAAGCGGTGCACGCACACACTAGTTCTCTCACACCCACTCGCGGGTACACGTTGGAGCGCATTTTTTTTCAAGCTGGTACAACAAAATCACTCCACTATATATATAGGGAGGAGCCTTGGTGCTTGCTTTACTAGGGTTCCTCTCGTTCACTCTCTCATGCTCTCCAGATCTAAGCAAGACATAGGTGGCCACACTCTCGCTCAGCTCACGGCTGGTCACAAATCCGGCCGGACAACCTCGACTGAGGCAGGGGTGTAGGTGCATCGTTCACGCTGTCGTCGGCGGCGAGGGATGAGACCAACGGCTGCCCGCGCGTCATGATCGGCGGCCGTGCCGTTCTTTCCAAGAGAGTGCCGGCTTCGGAGGGCCTCCGACCCCTTCTTCCCCCCTGCGGTATTGTGGCCAAGATGTGGCCTCCCGACGTCGTCTTTGCCACATGCTAACGACCCTCAGGTATATATTCCTTCGGAACCTGCCTTGCTCTACTGCCCCAGCTCCCCACTTGGCTTCGTGTGGATCTTTTTCTACTTCCATCCACTGTTCCAAAGCCGCCTAGACTTTTACTATTATTAGAGGTAAAGCTAGTTCATACAGTCGACTCTAAGAGTTGGTTCAAACAGGGAAGAAAGTGGGAAAGCTGTAACATGAATCTAGGACTTGGTTCTAAGAGGAAACGGGGGAGAGTAGTAGATACTGGCTACCAACCGGTCTCTTGCCGGTCTCTTGGTTGAAAAGACGAAGAAAGCATGGTGGATGGTGAAGGGTGGGGGAAGTGGACCTATCTCTTGGTTGAAAAAGGGAAGAAAGTGACGGGTGTTGGGGGACAACGCAAATGAGAATGAGCAGGTCTAGATTTCCTGTGCTCACATAGGAAAATGTCACCGATGAGATAAAAAATGGGACAAATGCAGACATGCTGCCTGAGTGTTTGCCACTCTCGGAAACCACATCTGCCTCACCACTTTATGCCTCTCCTATCCATATGCACATATCACTACCGTTAATGTAAAATCACATGAAGCATTAAGCTATTCCACCTAATGTCACTATAAGTAATGTTCTAGTGCCGTCGATAAAGTGAAGCAATGCCACCACCATTCTATGAAGTGCTTCCGTCTTGCTTTATTTCCCATGACTTGTGTTTTTGCGGTTACACTTAAATCTCACAACGCTAACATTGCTTCATCCCAGTGGAACTGCACAAATTTGATTGCACATTTACTGACCATGTGCTACTCTCATGACAGTAATACTAATGCTTTTTAACTGCATGTTAATCTAGTGGCAGTGTTGATGTGATGTGATGCTACTTACTTAAGGACACTTTCATACTGTCAATCTAGTGCCAATTATAACACAATAGACGCTGCTGTTAATCATACGCCATTACAAATACCTGTCACTATTTAAATAACCATATTTCGTATTTGCACAAACAGGGATGTCTGTCTCCATATCGTTTCGGGATGTCTGTCTCCGTATCATTTCTATCTGCGCAATCAAAAGCACACACCTCAGTTTTAGTAGAACTGCGCAAAATGAGATGGCTATCCCTCGTTGCCATCCTCTAACCACCCGTCTTCCAGGTATTCCTACATTGGTAGTTACTAGGTCGAATGACCAACGCAATATAAAAGAAGTTGATCCGTACATTTTACTTCCTAATTGTAGTGTAGGGACGAGCGAAAACAACTGCATCCTAGTGCGGAATGCACTTTCTACCTGTTCATACATGGACCGAGGACTCGCTGGCACGGCTGCACGGCGGTTTTTTGGACAGGTGCACGGACAAGAGGCATTGTGGTCTGCTTATTTCAGCAAATAACGGTGCTTAAATTTAGTGGAATGCACAAGAATTTCAGCTGGTCAGTACACTACATGGTTCAGTTCAGCATTCCAGCTGAGAACACTATTATAATTGGTTATTCTCGAATGAGAGAACCTAACCCTGGATGGTGCCAACAAGAAAAAATCAGAGTGAACTCCAGGAAAGCAGATGCAGTTTACACTAATTAGGAGCAATACAAGCTAGACACCATATGCAACATGCAACCAGATATCACACTGCCAAGTTAGAGCAAGCACCTTGGATGGTGGAGTAGGGGAGCGGAGACTTGAAACTTGTAATGCACTATTAGTACAAGGAGAATTGGTATAGATGCTCCGTTTACATTGCTGCAGAGGACCACTATCATCGCCTTCCTTACTCTTTTCATTCCTCTTTCTTGATTTTTCCTTGTCAAGTCAAACCCACAAGAAAAAGGAATAAAATTTGCTCTTCAGAACTCATTGATGCATGATACTGACGAACACTACTTTCATGTAAGGCAGCCGCATGATAGGAGGATGGAATATGTATGAAAAACAGGACGGCGTGACATATTGACATGTATGATGTATAAAGTGTAAACTAAGCACAAGGTGCTTGAACTTGTTAGAATCAATGCAAGCTAGAAACCATATGAAAGATGAAACCAATATCAATCTGCCAAATTAAAAGGGTGCCCTAACAAATGTATTTGACCAAATTAGAAGCAATACACGGCAGTAGGCTAGAAATAATATGCAATATGCAACGAATAAAGGTGACTCATCGTAAGTGATTGATGCAGGATACAGAAGAGAGGTAGGTTCATGTAAGAACAAGGTTAACACATAGATGTAGTGTGTACCAAAAATAGGAAGGCATGTCATATTCACAGGTATAATGTGTAAACTAAGCAGATGCAATTTACCCTAATTAGAAGCATTACAAGCTAGACACCATATGTAACATGCAACCACATATCACACTGCGAAGTTAGAGCAAGCACCTGTGATGATGGTGTGGGGGAATTACGGTCATCAACTAGAGAGCTACGTTAACTATCTTCATTTAGCCTTACTGTTTCTTGAGAATCATGTGGGGAGGATGACATTGCACTCTTTAAACGAGTATGGCGTCTCACACTAACCCACGTGGATGACTATCTCATCATAAGTGATTGACGAGGGATACAAAATAGCATTAGTTTGATGTACGAACATGGTTAATAGACATATGTAGTATGTATCAAAAGCAGAAATGCATGTCATTATCAAAGGTATAATGTGTAAAGTAAGCACATGCAACTTAACCAAATTGGAAGCAATACAAGCTAGACACCATATGCAACATGCAACCACATTTGACAGCGCGAAGTTAAAGCAAGCACCTGGGATGGTTATGTGTGGCAATTGAGATCATCAACTGCAGAGCTACATTTACTGTCTCCAACTGCTGACACTACATCCTTTAGAGCGCTGAGACGCTTAGTGCTTATCTTCGAATTACACTGGAGCGACTTCTGTCTTTTCTTTTCAGCATTCATCAACACTGCGTCAGAGTCTGAAATACCCATGCATAAAAAAACAATAGTGTGAGTATGGGTGAAGTGTGTGCACAATTAATACAATGTAAAGGTAGCAGATAGTAGGTCGGTGAGAAATAAATGACGGGAGACATATGATAGCTCTACAACATGCATGGCACACTAAATTACTACATGATTCTATGAAAATAACATTCGATTGAAAACAAATAGGTCAGTCCATTTTTTCTGCACCGTCCGATGTACAAAGAATGGGCAGATCGCCTTCATCTACCTCCAGCCAGTCAGTGTTGACGATCTTCCTCGAAACGGCAGCGACCACCAGCCCAGTCCCCTGCCTGCGCCCTCCCCTCGACCTCACCACACCGCCGTGCTTGGCACCACCCCCCGGCAATCCATTCAAGCCCCGCCGACCACCAGATCGGGCGCAAGCAGCTCCTACGCCCCACACCCCTATGATAGACACCGATGCGCCGCTTCCCCGGCGAACAGTCGGACTAGGTGCTCCGCGCCTAAGCGGGTGCTGCTTCTTTTAATTGTGGTTCGACTGACCCTGAATTGAAATCCAGGCGGGCTACTGACCTCTAGCAAAGGTGAAATAGTAAAGGGAGGAAACCTTGTGCATTTAGTATCACGAAGAAGATGCAGTAAGAAGCGCCCAACTAGTTTCTTTCGTGGGATGAATACGGTGTGAGCATAGATGTAAGGTTTGCACGAATAAGGGAAGAGGAGTACCTCTTTCTGCTGGCAGTGCTGTGTCCTCCTTCTGTTTTTCCAATGATCTTCTTGTGGTTCGTTGGAAACGATAAGTTGTGGAGGACGGTGCAGCCTTGGACGAACCCATGGCCAAGTTGTTGAGTGTGGTGCGGTGGCCGTCTCTCGGTGGCGGGGAAGCAGATCCGAGGCGGCGAACGTCGGCGTGGCGGGAACAACTCCGATGTGGTGGACGGTTGCGACAGTGGAGTGGCAGCTGTGAGGCGCAGGACGGCGTGGTCGGAGTGGTTCTGGTACGGCGCACGTCGGCGTCGGCGTCGTGGAGGCAGCTCTACCTCGGCTTCAGCTACTAAGTCCTTGAGGGCGTTGTGGTTGCGGTTGCGTTGGACGACAACATCGGGGTACCGGCTCCAGCGTGATGGAGTTGGGCGGCGGTGGATTGGGCGCTATGGGGTGGAGGACGGAGGAGGCTGGGGTTTCACGGCTGGTGGAGAGGGCGTTTTGGTGCCCACAGAGTATGAATGGGGAAACGTAGGGAGGCGGGGAACTGAGGGGGAACAATGTTTCGGTTTGGGACGCGCTTGTTTGAAATTTGGGGAAAGTTACAAACTTTGCCCCCATCTAAAATTTCGAACATATTGCGGGTTGCGGGTAGGACAGTAGTCTCAGGTGTCCCAAATGTGGGCGGGATAGATTTCGGCCGAGCGCGTGGGTGTTTAGGCGCCCACGGCATATGAATGCTTCTCAGAGGCGGTTGAGACTGGCGTCTTAGTGAAGTTACAAACCTACCCCAGTTTAGACCTTTGGACATCGGGCCGATAGGCTACACGGGCCAAAGTCAAGACAGTAATTTCCTACCGCCCAACATTAGTCTCGCGCGGTTTCGGGTGACCAGAGGCCTATTTGGCGCTTCGTTCAATATTTGGGAGCAGAAGCATTAACGTTTTCGGTTCTCTTGAATTGAACATTTAGGATTTGTCAAACTTTACAAATCTTCACTCTTGAAAATCCTAAAGCTACGATTATTTTGGAATGGAGGTGGTAAATTTGAATATACATTGTACACGAGTATATATTAAAAACTATGCAACTTACCTTAGTTCATGCATGGTTCCAGATATAATCTCCCTGGTTGCAAAAAAAAAAAGTTAGACATGCGTATGAATATATATAGCATGTTCAAACGCACAACAAAGATTGATGCCCGCTTTTACATCTGATTTACAAATGCTATTATGTCGGGTTCAAATAGATGAATGCACTTCCTATGAATTCGAATCTTCGAAACCCCCTTTATGTTGAATTCGACATGTATTCTATTTCGTAGCTAGCAATTTGGAATGTATCCATGCAAGTGACAAATGTATAAAGTGCTTCACACTAACAACATGGAGTGCACTAATTAATGTTTATATATGAATTACAAAAGCATCCATTGCGTGTATTTCAAACCGCTCTCATTGTATGGATCGATAATATGAAATAAACGCATGCACATGCTAGAATTCAATATAGTATGGGTGTCTGATAGACCGATTTTTGTCCATACGCAATTTGCAAAATTCATGATCTCATCCAAAAATAATAATGCCATTTATATTTTAATTTAATGCGCAGAACCGCCTTTTACACGTTGACGCACTATGCATCGGCCCGTTCTCACAAACGCGCTATATATCTCTCTATCTACCGCATAAGTGCACACACTTTATATGCATCAGCATTTCTCTTTCACACATGCTCACAATCTCTCTCGGAGTGTCGGGGAGTCTCACGCACATGCTCTCTCTGTATCTCTCTCTCTGTCTCTTTCTGACTACTATGTACCACTCTTTTCACTAATCTCAGTTGGAAAACACTATTTCTCTCACATGCATATATACACACGCATGGTCTCTACTAGCCCTCTATACGCACATATATGTGCCTACGTGTCTCCCGCACACACATTATCTTTAGGCCTCTCTCGCACACACTGCCCCCCCCAGACACACCTCTCTCTTAGTAGTTGGCAGATATGATTCCATCATATCATTCGGTAGGATATCCCTGACTGTTAGGCTGGATGGTAATACGAGGCAAAGTTTTACCCTAGTTCAGACCCTTGTAGTTGAGGAAACAGCCTACTGCTGGTACTGTATATTAGTGATAGGGGTGTGTACAAAGTACACGTGAATACCAGGCATTGTGCGTGTGTGTATACTATCGACGAACTAGCCCCCAAGCTTCTATAAAATACTGGGGGCCTAGGGTTACAAATCATATATAGTCGGCTTATCACCAGTGGGGATAGAGTCCTCCGCGACTCTGGTAGCTAGGTTTGTGTTGTACGCCGAGTCCTCCACATGGTTCTTCGTATAACACGTCTTGATCCAACCTATGTGGCGCAGGATGGAACCAACCCATGAGTCCTCATGTTGACCCACCACAACTAGAAATGATATGCCCACCACACCACACACGCAATCAGCCACTAAGAAAATAAGCATATACAATAGTACAATGTTATACATGAAAGTTAATTGCATGGTGCATCCAAAAATATTTGTTCTGCATTGTGAATGTTTATATATTCTCCTAAAATATTAGTCACGGGAAAGAGAAACGAAGGGCATATCTCTCCTTGTCTCCACCGGACATCCCCTCTTTCTACATCACTTTCATGTACGCACACAAACTATCTCTCGGCCCTCTAAAAGTATGCATGCCCACGACACATTCATGCATGACGACCACTGTATTTTAAGCTAAAGCACTATAGAGTCACTGGAGTTCAGAATATGCTCATTACGGTCACCGTATACATTCTTGTGGTGATCATACGGTATCTAGCTCACGATATGTCTCCGTATTGTCTTGATGACACTGACGGATTTTGCATTTGATGCGTGCTCCGTATTTTGTTGACGACACTTACGGTCATTGTATTTGAAGTGAAAGCACGATGAGGTCACTGGACTTCAGAATAAGCTCATCACGGTCACCACATACATTTTTTCGTGCTAACCAACATGTGGTTGGATGGTTAGGAGGACAGTGGTTTCTCGAGCCCACCAGGGTTAAAGTCCCGATGCTCGCATTTATCCTGGGTTAATTTCAGTATTTTCCGGCGATGTGCGTTCAGTGGGAGGAGACGTTCCACTCGACTATGAGGCACCTATGGTGACTTCGTAAAATCTCAAGATCATATGCTGGCCCACTCTCTCGAAGGTGCTCATAGGGGTAGTGTCTGTGTGGGTGCGCTTATAGCGGTGAGTTCTTGCGCGTATATATGAGCCCTTGCGTCTGTACCGTGTTAAAAAATACATGCCATGATTATACGGTCACTGGCTCACCCGTACAACTCCGTATTTGTTGATGACACAATCAATTGACCAGTCAAACGTTCCACGTGGCGCAACTAGTGTTGCACCATCGGGGCGCGTTACCGTGGGGCCCACCTATCAGCCCGCATATGAAAGAAAGAAATGGTAGTTTGAGTCTGTACTGTGTTAATAAAATAAGTACATTTTAGGGTGATCATATGGTCAGTGGCTCACCATACAGCTCCGTAATTTGTTGATGACACGATCAATTGACCAGTCAAACGGTCCACATTCAGCAGTGCACATTACCGTAGGGCCCACCCGTCAGCGCGTATATGAAGGACAAAAATGGTAATAAATTAGTGGTCGGTGGGTACTCGAAGTCGTGAGACCTCTGGTTGGCAGTCGTCG
>LR738710.1:218767232-218916688 GCA_902687465.1 Secale cereale | reverse complement strand
ACAGTGCCACGGGGGCTGTAACCTCAAACGGGGCGTTGACCATCTCAATAGTGGTCGTGAGTGTATCTGGGGTCGACTCGGTGGCTGCCTCCATCTTCTTGGAGCTCTTTGTCTCGTGGGGATCAGCCTCTCACGTCTGCTCCAATATCGGCAGATCTTTGCCTGGTTCTCCTTGGTCCATCATGAAACTGACGAATACTAGGAGACCACTGAAAGGAAAACACAATCGCAATGACAATGAAACAAAAAAGAGAGTGAGGATCGGTTATTGCTTTGCTAATTTATTTTTCTCTGAACAAAAATATACCAACATCACGGATCCGCTTACCTTCCCTTCGTTGGGGGAGAAGAACAGTGGCAGATGCGAGTGTTGCCTTTCTTGATGACGGTGAGGGAGAAGGGGATTCAGCGAAGAGTGAAATATTGGTTGATTCGTCCGTCAAACTTAGACTGCAAGGAGGTGGGGTTTTGTGATACGACGGCTCGTTATTGCCGCGCTATGACCGGAGTGACTCTCCGCCTGTATAATGCCTTCTAATTTGGTGGATGGCATTTGGGCCCGCGCGCTGCATGGCCCACAGGTCGGTGAACAAAAGTATAACGTCATTCAGTAGAGGGAGACGTTTCGATGACCTAGGAGGAGCCAGAAGCGGTATTGTATCCACTGTACTAGTAGTAATTGTTTTTCTGGGTAGCTGTAGAGTGTCTCCACTGTATTAGTAGTAATTGTTTCTGTGGGACCAAGACAAAACAGCCCATCCACCCTAGTAAATAGTAACAACGGGGTTGTGGCCCGTCTAGCTAGGGTTTTATTTAAGTTTACCACATCATGAGCCCAGTTGTGTTTTTTTCTTGCTAAAAATGGCTAGCCCAGTTGTATTTAAGTTTATCACATCATGAGCCCAGCTGTACATTTTTAAAACACATCAAACCGGGAATCAGTTTCAATTTTTTTCATTACAAGATTTTAAATTCCATTGATTTTTATGCGTGGACAATTATTTGGATTTTATATTTATATAAATTATTTTTCAAAATAGTTTGAATGTGAATCGATATTTCGGGATTAAAAACAGTTGACCGTACCAAAATATGCAAAAAAATCGTATATTTATTAACCGTGGTCACAATATGGGGTGTAATGCTAACAAAAAGAAGATGTGCTCCAAAAAAAAAATCTTAAGAATTAGCAAATGGGCTGTACATTATTAGAAATAATGCACACGAGAGCAGCGACTGTAGGATGTCCATCCAACGACCGTCGTGCTTCTTCAATATCTGCTCTTCCTGCTCCAGCCGCTCAAACAAGCGCCGGTGGGACTGCCTGCTCCCTCCTTCCCGCGGCCGACTGTGCTACCACGCAGGCCTCACCGCCCCACCGTACTCCCATCGCTAGCCTAGCCATCCCTCTACTCACCCACACCTTCTGTTTTCTCCGGGGATGGCAGACGAACAAGTAAACCCTCGTACTCCTCCGCATGGGAAACAACTGCCGAGTCTTCCCTGGCTCCGTGTCTTTCCCTTTCTAGGCCTCGCCGTCGTCCACCGCCCTGGTGCTCTCGGCGCGTCCTGGTCAACGTGGTCAATGAACAACATCCATCGGAAGTGGACTGTACGTGGAGAGGCTGACAGCTAGGTCCACGGCCGCACGCAAGGAAATGCCTCCTTATTACGCGCAAAATAATGATTCCTCCACCTGACAGCTAGGACCCGTGGGAAGGGCTTCTGTATTTTGCAAAAAAAGTCCCCCCGCTGACAGGTCGGACCCGCCAGCTATATCTTCGCACGCAAGGAAGTGCCTCCTTATGACGCACAAACAAATGAATACCCCCTGCTAGCTGGGACCCACCATAGTGGGTGGATGACTTGTGGGCCTACTAAGTTGACGGGGACAGAGGGCTTTGTCAAGTTAGTCAATATGAACGATTATAGCTCCAGTGAACGTATGATGTCCATCCAACGACCATTGTGCTTCTTCAACCTCTGTTCTTCTTGCTCCAGCCGCCCAAAGCAGCGCCGGTCATGCCGCCTACTCCTGCCTCCCGTGGCCGGCTGTGCTGCCGCAGAGGCCTCACTGCCCCCATACTACTCCCACCGCTGGCTAGGCCATCCCTCCACTCACCCACACCCCCTATTATTCCGTGGCGACGGCAGCCTCACACCGCAGCCGAACTAGTGAACCATCGTACTCCTCTCCGCGTGGGCATCCACTGCCGCGTCTTCCCCAGCTCCGCGTCGTCCCCTTCCTAGGCCTCACCGTCCCCCACCGTCTTGGTGCTCTCGGCGCGGCGTGATCAATGTGGTCAACGACCGACTTCCATCGGAAGAGTACTGTACGTGGAGACACTGACAGCTGGGTCCACCGCCACAGCCCAGTTTTTTTGTGATTTGGCAAGTAAGTCGCTTTGTCGGGCCTGTTGGGCTGCAAATATTTCAAGACGAGGAGAGCTTCATTCGGCTGGCCGAGAAAATGGCCTATCAGTAATGAGAAATGGGTTGTACATTTTAAAACACATCAAACCGGCAATTAGTTTCAATTTTTTTTTCATTTTGAGATTTTAAATTGCATTGATTTTTATGCGTGGACAATTTGTTGGATTTTATATTGATATACATTTATTTTTAAAATCAGTTTAAATGTGACTCAAACTTCGGGATTAAAAACAGTTCGGATGGCACCGAAATATGCAAAATTTTGTATAATTT
Organism: Secale cereale; assembly: GCA_902687465.1. Classification (NCBI taxonomy): domain Eukaryota; kingdom Viridiplantae; phylum Streptophyta; class Magnoliopsida; order Poales; family Poaceae; genus Secale; species Secale cereale. Next base: position 218,913,982 of record LR738710.1, on the reverse strand, counting down.
TTTAACCGTGGCCACAGTATGGGCTGTAATGCTAACAAAAAAATACGGGCCCCAAAAAAACCTTAAGAATTAGCAAATGGGCTGTAAATTATTATTAATAATGGCAGATGGGTTGTATGATGTTTTCCATAGATTTTAGACTTTCCTAAAAAAAGGTTGTCGCACAAGCAGTGACTGTTGGATGTCCAGCCAACAGCCGTCGTGCTTCTTCAATCTTTGCTCTGTCTGCTCCAGCTGCTCAAACAAGCGCCGGCGAGACTGCCTACTCTCTCCTCCACGCGGCCGGCTGTGCTGCCGTGCAGGCCTCACCACCCCACCGTACTCCCATCGCTGGCCTAGCCATCCCTCTACTCACCCACACCTGCTGTTTTCTCCGGGGGCGGCAGACGAACCAGTAAACCCTCCTACTCCTCCACGTGGGAAACAACTGCCAAGTCTTCCCTGGCTCCGTGTCGTTCCCTTCCTAGGCCTCGCCGTCGTCCACCGCCCTGGTACTCTCGGCGCGGCCTGGTCAACATGGTCAATGACCGACATGCATCTGAAGTGGACTGTACGTGGAGAGGCTGACAGCTGGGTCCACGGCCGCACGCAAGGAAATGCCTCCTTATTACGCGCAAAATAATGATTCCTCCACCTGACATCTGGGACCCACCGAAAGGGCCTCTGTATTTCGCGAAAAAAACGTTACCACTGCTGACAGCTCGGGCCCACCAGCTATATATTCGCACGCAAGGAAGTGCCTCCTTATTACGCACAAAAAAATGAATACCCCCTGTTAGCTGGGACCCAGTATAGTGGCAGGCCGACTTGTGGGCCTACTAAGTTGACGGGGACGGAGGGCTTTGTCAACTTAGTCAATATGCATGATTCTAGCTCCAGTGACCGTACGATGTCAATCCAACGGCCGTAGTGCTTCTTCAACCACTAGTCTTCTTGCTCCAACCGCCCAAACCGGCTAGCAAACCAGTGCCGGTCGTGCCTCGTGCTCCTGCCTCCCGTGGCCGGCAGTGCTGCCGCGGAGGCCTCATCGTCCCCTAGTACTCCCACGCTGGCTAGGCCATCCCTCCACTCACCCACACCCCCTATTATTCTGCGGTGATGGCAGCCTCACACCGCAGCCGAACCAGTGAACCCTTATACTCCTCTACGCGTGGGCATCGACTGTCACGTTTTCCTCGGCTCCGCGTCGTCCCCTTCCTAGGCCTCGCCGTCGTCCACTACCCTGGTGCTCTCGGCGCGGTGTGGTCAACGTGGTCAAGGAATGGCTTCCATCGGACGTGGAATGCACGTGGAGAGGCTGACAGCTGGGTCCACGACGGCAGCATGGAAGTGCCTTCTTATTACGTGGAAAATAATTATTCCTCCGCCTGACAGTAGGGAACCATTGGACGGGCCACCGTATTTCGCGAAAAAAATGTTTCCCCCAAGGCTACTGGGACCCAGCGGACGGGCCACTGTATTGCACGAAAAAACGTCCCCCCCGCTATCAGCTCGGACCCACTGGAAGCGCCTCCTTATTACGCACAAAAAAATGAATCCTCCCCCTGCTGGTTGGGACCCACCTTGGTGGGAGGCTGACTTGTGGGCCTACTAAGTTGACGGGGACGGAGTGCTTTGTCAACTTAGTCAATATGAACGATTCTATCTCCAGTGACCATACGATGTCCATCCAACGGCCTTAGTGCTTCTTCAACCTCTGGTCTTGTTGCTCCAGCCGCCCAAAGCAGTGTCGGTCGTGCCGCATGCTCCTGCCTCCCGTGGCCGGCTGTGCTGCTGTGGAGGCCTCACCGCCCCCTACTATTCCGACCGCTGGCCAGGCCATCCCTCTACTCACCCACACCCCTTGTTATTCTGTGGCGACGGCAGCCTCACACCACAGCGAACCAGTGAACCCTCGTACTCCTCTATGCATGGGCATCCACTACCGCCTCTTCCCCGGCTCCGCATCGTCCCCTTCCTAGGCCTTGCCATCGTGCACCGTCCTGGTGCTCTCGACGCGGCATGGTCAATGTGGTCAAGGAACGGCTTCCATCGGACATGGACTATACGTGGAGAGGCTGACAGCTGGGTCCACGGCCGCAGCAAGGAAGTGCCTCCTTGTTACGCGCAAAATAATTATTCCTCCACCTGACAGCGAGGACCCACCGGACGGGCCACCGTATTTCGTGAAAAAAACGTTGGCCCCTTACTGCTGGGACCCACCAGCTACATATTCGCACGCAAGGAAGTGCGTCCGGGAAAAAAAAAATGATTTGCCACCTGACTGCTGGGACCCACCAGCTACATCTTCGCACGCAAGGAAGTGCTTGACAGTCGGGACCCACCTGGTCGAAGCGTACGAAGCGTTGTCATTTTGGTCGCGAACGTGTACATACATACTGGTCGATGTAGAGGCGCGCACCTGTCGTAGCAGAGGCGCGCACGTAGCATGTACACGTACGTACAACAGCCAGGGTGCAAGAAAGTAAATACGGCCACGTACGTACATATGGGCGGGGTCTCGAATGCCTACTCATGCGTACGTACGGCCAGGGCTCGTGTATATGGCTGGGTCGGAACATAGAAACATCGTCGTCGTCGTGTTCATGGGGAGCCAACCGGCTGGGTCAGAATAGAATGCGTCGTCGTTTTCATCAGGAGAGCTTGGATGGAACAGCCGATGGAAATGAGGCCTGGCGTACTACAGAACGGAGGAAACGACCTTGTGTTCGACCGGCCACGTTCGAAACGGGATCATGTTCATCGAGAGGGGTCTGGCGTACCGCAAAACGGAGGAAACGGACCTCCTACGGTCGAAACGGGGGTCCTGTTGATCAAGAGCGGTGTGTCGTACCACAAAACGGAGGAAACGGACTTGTGTTGGAGCGCTACGGTCGAAACAGGGTCCTGTTCATCGGGAGGGGTGTGGCGTATCGCAAAACGGAGGAAACAGACTTGTGTTGGAGCGCTACGGTAGAAATGGGGGTCCTATTCATCTGGAGGGGTGTGGCGTACCACAAAACGGGACTCCACGGGATATTGTTCATCACCACCGTCGACCCCCTCCAGCCTCCATGGGCTACTGTTCATCCACTGTCGACCTCCTCTGGCCTCCCCCTGTGATTGTTAAGCCTCCACCGCGCGCTACTCCATCGGCTACTGTTCAACCAGCCCTCTCCACGGGCTCCTGTTCAACCACCCCTCCACGGGCTACTGTTCATCCAGCCCACTATCGTCTACTATTCATGCAGCCCTCCACGGGGTGGTCCTGTTCATGCATCCGTCCACGGGGTCCTGTTCATGCAGCCCCAACCGGCTCGATCGAACGGGGTCCTGTTCATGCAGAGGCAACACCATGGGGTCCTATTCAGCCACCCCACCGGGAACTGTTTATCCAACCCCCCCAGCAACGCTCACTGTTCATGCAGAGGCAACATCGATCGGCTTCAGTTAGCAGCAGTAGCGAAGGAATCACTCGACCGGGTTCAGTTAACAGCCATCGATCGCTCGGGTTCAGTAACGCGTAGCCTGCAGTGCAATCACTCGGGTTCAGTTAGAGCCCAACGCCTCGCTCGGGTTCAGTTAGAGTCCAATGCCTCGCACCCACGCGCGTGCATGTACGAGAGAAACGCGCATCGCTCGGCCCCGACCACCCATCGTAACCGGGAATACCCTGATATTTTCCTCGCCCTTGCTTCTACCACGGTTTTTTCCGTCATGGACGACCCAAAGAATGTCATGCAGCTGCGTCTCCGGCCCGCCCAAGATGAAAAGCCCATTTTTTGTCATGATTTTTTGTCACAGAAGTAGGACCCCACCACATCTACGATGATACCATGTTTTGTCACAATTATTGTCATAGAAGTGTCATAAGTATGACAGAAAAAAGTTTCGTTCGGACCAAAATGTCACGGATGTGTCTTTTTTTGTAGTGTTATGACAACTAATTGTTCATCAGGAAAGCTATCATCAATAGGTAGTGGGTCATCAAGAATATTCTCTAACCTAGACAAGTTGTCTGCGATGGGGTTCTCAGCTCCCTTTCTATCAGTAATATGCAGATCAAATTCTTGTAGCAAGAGAACCCATCTAATAAGTCTAGGTTTAGCATCTTTCTTTTTCGTAAGATATTTAATAGCAGCATGATCAGTGTGAACAGTTACTTTGGAATCAACAATATAAGGTCTGATCTTATCGCAAGCAAATACAACTGCTAAAAATTCCTTTTCAGTAGTAGCATAATTTCTCCGAGCACTGTCTAGAGTTTTACTAGCATACTGGATAACATTCAATTTCTTATCAACTCTTTGTCCTAGAACAACACCTACAACATAATCACTAGCATCACACATAATTTAAAAGGGTAAATTCCAGTCAGGTGGCTGGACAATAGGTGCAGAGATCAATGCTTTCTTAAGTATTTCAAATGCTTCTACAAAATCATCATCAAAGACAAAAGGAACATATTTTTGAAAGAGATTAGTCAGAGGCCTAGAGATTTTTGAGAAGTCTTTAATGAACCTCCTATAAAACCCAGAAAGCCAAGGAAACTTCTTATACCTTTGATGTTCTTGGGACACGACATCTTTTCAATAGCATCAACTTTAGCTTTATCAACTTCAATACCTCTTTCAGAAATTTTATGCCCCAAGACGATACCTTCATTAACCATAAAGTGACACTTCTCCCAATTCAAGACAAGATTATTTTCTTCACATCTCTGCAAAACTTGATCAAGTTTGCTTAAGCAATCATCGAAAGAAGTTCCATAAACAAAAAAAATCATCCATGAAAACCTCAACAATCTTTTTACAAAAATCAGAGAATATAGCCATCATGAATCTTTGAAAGGTAGCAGGTGCATTACATAAATCAAAAGGCATACGTCTATAATCAAAGGAACCAAAAGGGTTGTCTACGAAATTTAGCAAAGTTAAAATCATGAGACGTATCCCCTAAACAAACATTAATAACATCCTTTTTGCAGTCTATCTTAGCATTAACAGTATTCAAGAAGGGTCTACCAAATATAATGGGGGCAAAAGTCATCTTGTGGGGAACCAAGGACAAGAAAATCAGTAGGGTATTTAACTTTCCCACACAAGACTTCAACATCTCTAACAATCCCAACTAGTGAAATAGTGTCTCTATTGACAAGCTTAATGGTAACATCAATACCTTCTAGCCCAGCAGGTGCAACATCGTGCATAATTTCTTCGTATAAGGAATGAGGTATTGCACTAGCACTAGAACCCATGTCACATAAGCCATGATAGCAATGATCTCCTATTTTAACAGAAATAACAGGCATGCCTACAACAGGTCCATGTTTATTTTTACTATCGGGTCTAGCAATTCTAGCAGCTTCATCACAGAAGTAAATAACATGCCTATTAATATTATCGACCAAGAGATCCTTAACCATAGCAACACTAGGTTCAACTTTAATTTTCTCAGAGGGTGTAGGTGTTCTAGTATTACTCTTACGAACCAGAGTTGAAGCTTTAGCATGATCCTTTATTCTAGCAGGGAAGGGTGGTTTCTCAATATAAGTAGTAGAAACAATAGGATTAACATTATAAGTGATAGTCCTTTCTTCAACTTTAATAGGTTAAACTACTTTTACTTCAATGAGGGGATGATATTTAAACCACTTCTCCTTAGGGACATCAACATGAGTAGCAAATGATTCACAGAAAGAAGCTACTATCTCAGAGTCAAGTCCATATTTAGTGCAAAATTCACGGAAAACATCGGTATCCATAAAGAATTTAACACAATAAAACTTAGGTGTTATACCCCGACTCCTTACCTTTGTCAACATCCCAATGTTTAGAGTTGCGTTTAATTCTTTCCAATAAATCCCATTTGAATTCAATAGTCTTCATCATAAAAGAACCAGTGCAAGAAGTATCGAGCATGGAGCAATTATCGAGAGAAAGCTGAGCATAATTTTTTTGAATAATAATTTCTCTTGAGAGCTCATGATTGGGGCATGAATATAATATTGACTTAAGCCTCCCCCAAGCTTGAGCGATACTTTATCCTTCGCGAGGCCAAACATTATATATATAATTACGATCACGATGAACCCGGTGCATAGGATAGAACTTCTGATGAATTCCAGTTTCAATTGGTTGTAGTTCCAGGATCCAATATCATCGCATAGCCTAAACCATGTCAATGCCTTTCGCTTCAAAGCTAAAGGGAAGAACTTATTCTTGATGAAGAGCTTCTTCTTGATAACATCCTCGGGCATACCTGCAAGCTTAAATAATCCACAAACTTCATCCACATAGATTAAGTGCAAATCGGGATGCAATGTTCCATCTCCTATAAAGGGATGAGCTAGCAGTTTCTCTATCATACCCGAAGGAATTTCAAAGTAAACATTTTCAGTAGGTTCAGTAGGTTGGGGAGAAAATCTTTGCTCTACTGGTCGGGGTGAAGATACCCCGAACAAGCCCCTCAAAGGATTATGTTCCATAGTAACAAGTGACAGTAAATTTCAGCACACTATATAAATTTTTCCTTACCAAATTCCACTTACCAAAGGCGCTTCACTCCCCGGCAATGGCGCCACAAAAGAGTCTTGATGACCCACAAGTGTAGGGGATCTATCGTAGTCCTTTTGATAAGTAAGAGTGTCGAACCCAACGAGGAGCAGAAGGAAATGATAGGCAGTTTTTAGTAAGGTATTCTCTGCAAGCACTAAAATTATCGGTAACAGATAGTTTTGTGATAAGGTAATTTGTAACGAGTAACAAGTGGTAAAAGTTAATAAGGTGAAGCAATGTGGCCCAATCCTTTTTGTAGAAAAGTACAAGCCTGGACAAACTCTTATATAAAGGAAAGCGCTCCCGAGGACACATGGGAATTATCGTCAAGCTAGTTTTCATCACGCTCATATGATTCACGTTTGTTACTTTGATAATTTGGCATGTGGGTGGACCGGTGCTTAGGTACTGCCCTTACTTGGACAAGCATCCCACTTATGATTAACCTCTATTGCAAGCATCTGCAACTACAAAAGAAGTATTAAGGTAAACCTAACTATAGCAGGAAACATATGGATCCAAATCAGCTCCTTATGAAGCAACACATAAACTAGGGTTTTAAGCTTCTGTCACTCTAGCAACCCATCATCTACTTATTACTTCCCAATGCCTTCCTCTAGGCCCAAACAATAGTGAAGTGTCATGTAGTCAACGTTCACATAACACCACTAGAGGAAAGACATCATACATCTTATCAAAATATCGAACGAATACCAAATTCACATGACTACTTATAGCAAGACTTCTCCCATGTCATCGGGAACAAACGTAACTACTCACAAACCATATTCATGTTCATAATCAGAGGGATATTAATATGCATAAAGGATCTGAACACATGATCTTCCACCGGATAAACCAACTACCATCAACTACAAGGAGTAATCAACACTATTAGTAACCCACATGTACCAATCTGAGGTTTTGATACAAAGATTGGATACAAGAGATGAACTAGGGTTTGAGAGGAGATGGTGCTGGTGAATATGTTGATGAAGATTGACCCCCTCCCGATGAGAGGATCGATGTTGATGACGATGGTGACGATTTCTCCCTCCAGATGGGATGTTTTCCCGGCAGAACAGCTCCGCCGGAGGCCTAGATTGGTTCTGCCTCGAGACGGCGGCGCTTCATCCCGAAAGACTCCTTCTGATTTTTTCCAGGGAAGAAGACACCTTATACCAGAAGATGGGCATCGGGGGGCTGCCAGGTGGCCCACGAGGCAGGGAGGCGCGCCCTACCCCCACCCTCGTGGACGGTGGGTGGCCCCCCTCTGGTGCTTTCTTCGCCCGATATTTTTTATATATTCCAAAACTGACTTTCGTGGAGTTTCAGGACTTTTTGAGTTGTGCAGAATAGGTCTCCATTATTTGCTCCTTTTCCAGCCTAGAATTCCAGCTGCCGGCATTCTTCCTCTTCATGTATTGTGGCATAATGTGTAATAACAGCCCATAATGCAATAAACATCAATATAAAAGCATGATGCAAAATGGACGTATCAGGCGCCTATATAAGAGAATAGATCCCAATCGCCTCTCCATCCCATTACACGCGGAAGAAAACCCTAGTGCCTGCAGAAAATCATCTAACATGGCTAGCGCCCCAAGCTCTTCCTCGCGCCCTCATGGCCCTCGTGTAGGAGATTGGAAAAGCTGCTCTGTGTCCCATGCGCGCCTATGGACACTAGAAGCGCATGGATATCTCCCTCCCGAGGATCTAGTCCCCGTTCGGGCTGGACTAACTTCTATCGATAATCAAGCCATGGCAGAGAGCTTTCCCAACCCCTCTGATGAAGAGCGGGCATGTTTTATCCCCTTCCTTTTAAGAGGCGTAGGGTTCCCCATCCACCCCTTCCTTAGGGGACTCTTGGAGTTCTATGGTCTCCAATTGCACGATCTTACGCCAGGGTCTATCCTGCATATCATGGGTTTTGTTGCTTTGTGCGAATTGTTCTTGGGATGCGAGCCTCACTTTGAGCTATGGTGAAAGTACTCCTGTCTTGTCCCTTGATCGGAAAAAGGATCCATATTTGAAGTTGGGGGCGCCAAAGTTAGGCGCATAGCCGGGACAAGCTATCTGCCCGGTACCCTGAAGAAAGCATCCGAAGAGTGGCCTTCGGAGTGGTTTTATATTGAGGATGTTGTTCTGCCGGATCCAGTTCGGCGAGGCCTTCCCAAATATTCCAGTGCTCCGCCAAAGAAGCTTTTCAACTGGTGTCCCCACAGTCCTTCAGAAGAAGAGAGAGCGGAGGTTAGCAGACTGGCCGGCTAGATCAAATTGCTCGCTAGTTCGGGGTTATCTATAATCGATGTGATGGCTATTTCAATAAAGCGATGCGTGCAACCGCTTCAAGCCAGAGGATTTCCAATGTGACACTATAATGGCCAGGATGATGCCTCGCGCTGCTTATGCCCGGGTCCGGATGACCATGCCACTCTAGCCGTCGTCCTGGAAGGTCTTTATAAGGGAGAGAAGCAAGACTTCATTCGTTTAACGTGCCGGGAGGGTTTTTCTATGTACAATCCTCCTGACTGGGTAAGTCTCTCTCTTGACCGTCCACTTTTTCTTCACTATGATGTACTGACCGAACTAAATTTGGTTTTCTCCCTACATGATTGGAGGAAGGTGATCGAGGGGATTAATAGTCCCGCCCCTCAGCTAGAGGACCGATTCCAAAATGCGGGCCCCAGATATGATGAAGATAGGCATAGAGCTAGAAGATGGAGTCTTCTATCAGGCCTCTCGCGATGGCACCCTGGTGGCTATAGTAGCCGATTACCCAGGCCTCATTCCTTCTTCCCGTGTACGTATTTCAGGACATATCTCATCAAAGAGAAGATTCCTAGTGCGCCTTACCCACCGTATTTTATCATACTTGAACAGGGACGACGCTCCCCACGCCGAACTGTTTGAAGACCGTCAACCTAGAGGGTGACGCCTGCTTCGGGTGAGGCCTCGAAGCGAAAGAGGACCACGAACACCAGCGGACCTTCAAAGAGGTATGTTTGTTTTGACACGCGCTGGATGGTGAAATTGGTATTACAACTTTCTGCTTTGTTTCTCCCTTTAGGAGGAGTACACACTGGACTATCTCCGGAGATCATGCTGACCAAGCTCCAGCCAATCCGGCATCTGGCCCGGCAGGGGTTAATGTTGATTCAGTGCCGGATTGTCCTCTCCAGGAGGATTCAAACGGAATGTCAGTTACTAATTCCGAAGTGGAGGTTGCGATGGTTCACCGACGACAGAAAGCAGCCATGCGTGACCCAACTTTTTCTGAGGAGGCGTTTAACGCTCTCAGCTCTGCAGATGCCTATATCCGACCCACTCAAGACGGACTCGCTGGATCCACTCACTGGCTTCCGAAAGATATGCCGGTAAGTGAATAGTTTGATGTTCATATGCTAGTAGCCCCCGAGACTTAAAGCAGTTGGTACAACTGATTTGAGGATCGTTGTGTTTTTGTAGGTACTTCAAGAAAAGAATAACTCCTTATCCAAGGAGCTTGAAGAGTGCCGGACCCAGCTCGCTGAATTGAAAAATTCGAAGGAATCCAGAAAGGATGCTGGTGGTAAGAACAATGGTGTCCGAATACTATGATAGTTGTGTTGATCACTAGGGTGTTATGTATATACTAATTTGTAATACAGCAACAGGGTCGATCGACCAACTGGAGAGGGATCTAAGAGCTGCTTTGGCGGACAAAAAATTTGCCAAAGGGGAAACAACTGCTGGCAAGAGCGTATTGACGCAAGCCATAGAGAAAAGAAACCAAGCGCAGGATAAAAGTGTTAGGTTGTGACAGGAGCTAAAGGGTGTAAGAGCCCAGCTCTCAAGTACCATGGAAGAGAACCGGAGGCTAAAAGGTGGCATGTTCAGTATGTCCCTTATAATTAGCTCTCCTTATAGTCTCTTATTTTAAAGGTTTTCCATAAAACTTTTCCTGTAGGATTGTTAACTGGGCAGCCCGAAGGGGAAGAGTCCGGTTTCGAGGGTGACGTGCTGCAAGAGCTTTCCAGGGTCCACGAGCGAGCTCGGAGGGCCATGAAGAGTATGGCCAGGGCTTTATGGCTGGCGATTCGCCTCCAGAAACAATGGAGGACTTGGCGGACTTGTTCAAAGGGGCTCGACGCCGCTTCAAACTGTGGAAAGCATCAGCGTCGCATGGGTGCTCGAGAAGCCTGGGCCGTGGTGAAGACGCGCTACACGTGTCTTGATCCAAATCATATGTCCCACGTGGAACTTCGAGGGTCCGATGGACAAGAAAGTCCTCCGCATTTGGTATATGACCAAGTAGAGATAGCTGCCATGTTTTCCCAACAGGACTGTAAACTAGATAGCCTTATAGAGGGAATAGAAAAAGAGTAGTCGTATGATTCTATGTATTAACGTAATTTTACCATCAACTTATCTCTGGCCGAATTTATAAAAAAGGTTGTCATGGCTGACCATTTGCTTTAACCTCCATAAACCCAAAGGCTGGAGTGCTTCTCAATACTACATCTGTGGTAAACACGTGATATGTTCGGAAACCAGGCAATCCGGTCATAATTGCTTGAACATACGAACCGTGTTCGGGGAGTTATGTTATATTACTATTTAACGTAAGAAACATATTCCAGAGAGAATAGTTCCGTTAGGGGTTCCTTTCCCTATGTTGGCGAGCATACAGATGCGGGCCCAGGCATTTGATCCTATGAAAAGGACTATAGGATGCCATATCCTGTGGTAGTTTAAAATACGCTTTAGAATTCGATATGTCGTGTATCCACTGACCGATCATTCCCTTAAGAGAACTAGCTTTCGGCTTCGCTCAGTCTGAGGTACATGTCCGGATTACCCGGTTGTAACAATCGAGAGGTGCTCCCTTTACGCCCGAGCCGAACAATCGGAAATGTAGGGGTAAGCGTAGGAGCCAGGCAACCCAGCTTGGCCAGAACTTAAGTCATATTGGTGCATATAATGGCAAGGAAGGACTGTAAAAAACAGACAACATTTTAAGCAATAAGCTTTATTGGTAGTGGACTTTGTTAAAGAAGCCCCCAGGTATATTTGAGGTAGATACATTCGAAGATGTACTTATCTTGTGGCGGTTCGGGCGAGCCGGATACTTGCCGATGAGAGAAAAATTTAAAAATAAAAGGAGAACAAAATAAAGGGTAAAAGACAAGACCTAACTTATAAGGAGGAAAAAGTTGCTACCGAACTATCCATAAAATCGTCGGAGCCTGGCAGCGTTCCACGGGTTCGGCTCAAGGCGGTTGTCCTGTGCATTGCGAAGGCGATAGGCTCCACCGATGAGTACTTCATCGATAATGAAGGGGCCCTCCCATTCTGGTTTGAGCTTGTCCTTTTTCTTCTCCGGGAGGCATAAAACGAGTTTGCCGACATTGTATGTCTTGGCCCGCACTTCTCTGCTCTGGTATCGCTTGGCCCGTTGTTGATAAAATGCGGAATGGGCTTGCGCTGTATCGCGCTCCTCTTCAAGTCCATCTAGGTTGTCCTACCGATCTAGCTCGGCTTATCTCTCCTCGTACATGCGCACTGGAGTTGAGTCATGAATAATGTCGCATGGCAGAACAGCCTCTATGCCGTACACCATGAAAAAAGGTGTATATCCATTCGTACGATTAGGTGTGGTCCACAGCCCCCTGAGTACGGAGTCAAGCTCTTCGACCCAGTGTTTATCAGACTACCGTAGGGAGCGCACTAGTCGGGGTTTAATGCCGCTCATTATCACACCATTGGCTCTTTCGACTTGACTGTTTGTTTGCGTATGGTACACATAAGCGTAATCAAGTTTAATACCTAACTTTGTGCACCAATTTTTTACCTCATCAGCTGTGAAGTTGGAGCCATTGTCTGTGATAATACTATGTGGGACACCATAACAGTGTACTACGCCGGATATAAAATCTATCACAGGCCCTGCCTCAGCTGTTTTTACTGGCTTGGCTTCTATCCATTTAGTGAATTTATCTACCATCACCAGCAAATATTTCTTTTTATGGCTTCCCCCTTTAAGGGGTCCGACACTATCAAGCCCCCAGACTGCAAAAGGCCAAGTAATGGGGATTGTTCTCAGAGCGGTGGAAGGCATGTGACTTTGATTTGCAAAGAGCTGGCAGCCAACGCAGTGTTGGACTAAGGTCTGGGCATCTGCTTGGGCAGTGGGCCAGTAAAAGCCAGCTGAAAAGCTTTGCCTACGAGCGCCTGGGCCGCGGCATGGTGGCCGCCCCTTCCAGTGTATATTTCAGTGAGAATTTGCCTTCTCTCCTCTTCGGAGATGCACCTTTGTAAAATGCCAGTTGTGCTTTTCTTATATATTGCACCTTCGTGAACTTTGTAGGCTTTAGAAGGCCGAACTATGCGGCGGGCCTCATTTTGGTCATCGGGGAGTTCCTGCTTTTTAAGGTAAGCTAGGAAGGGCTCTGTCTAGGAGGCTATGCCAGCCATGATTTCATGAGCCGAAGGAGTTATCTCCATATCTGGGTCTCTGATGACGTCTTGGTTAAGTTCGGCCGGGGGTGTGTTCGGATCCGAATTCGTATCGCTGCTCGCGTCCTGCCATGTTACTGATGACTTAAATAGCCTTTCCACAAATGTGTTAGGTGGGACGGGGTCACATTTAGCGCCCATACGAGCGATTACGTTAGTGACCTGGTTATTATCCCGGGCTACATGATGGAATTCCAGCCCCTCAAATCTAGTTGACATTTTCAATATAGCATTGCAATAAGCTGCCATTTTTTGAATCATTCGCATCAAAATCTCCATTAATTTGGGAGATGGCAAGGTTTGAATCTCCGCGTACCTCGAGGCGTTGTATGCCCATGGATACAGCTAGGCAAAGACCATGTAATAGGGCCTCATACTCTGCCGCATTGTTCGAGTCCATGTACATAATTTGCAGGACATACCGGACTATATCCCCAGTTGGAGATATCAATATTACGCAGGCCCCCAATCCGGCTAGCATTTTGGAACCGTCGAAGTACACTGTCCAGTGGGAGTATGAGCCGTACTCTTTAGGGAGCTTGGCTTCGGTCCATTCTGTGACAAAGTCAGCCAACACCTGGGATTTAATAGTCCGGCGTGGCTTATAAGATATTTCGAATGGTAAGAGCTTCATGGCCCATTTGTCTATGCATCCAGTGGCGTCTTTATTGTTGATAATATCCTTGAGTGGTACCTCGGATGCCACTGTGATTGAAAACTCTTGAAAGTAGTGTTGAAGTTTGCGAGATGACATGAAGACCGCATAGGCAATTTTCTGATAGTGGGGGTATCGTGATTTGCACGGTGTTAGAAACTCGGATACGTAGTATACAAGTTTTTGAACTGGAAATTTATGCCCCCCTTTGGCTCGTTCGACGACGAGCACGCCACTCACTACCTGGTGAGTTGCTGATATATACAACAACATTAGTTCACCAACACCAGGGACGGCTAGGATTGGGTTGCTCGCTACTAGAATTTTTATTTCTTCCAATCCGGCAGTGGCCACATCCGTCTATTCGAAATTGTCAGTGCGTCGTAGAAATCTATAAAGTGGCAATGCTTTTCTCCTAATCTAGAGATGAAGCGGCTTAAAGCCGCTACGCAGCCTGCTAGTTTTTGCACTTGCTTGAGGTCGGTTGGTATTTTGAGTTCTGACAAGGCCCGGATTTTAGCTGGGTTAGCTTTGATTCCTCTATGGGATATGATGAACCCTAATAGCGTTTTGGCTGGAACGCCGAAAACACATTTTTCCGGATTGAGCCTTATGTCATATTCTCGAAGGTTGGCAAACGTAAGGCGGAGATCTTCCACCAAAGTCTCGACGTGTTTGGTCTTAACGACTACGTTGTCAACATATACCTTCACTGTTTTGCCAATTTATTTTTCCAGGCATGTTTGAATCATGCGTTGATACGTGGCGCCAACATTTTTAAGTCCAAAGGGCATAGTGTTGAAACAAAAAGGACTGTACGGGGTGATAAACACCGTTGCGGCCTGATCGGATTCCTTCATCTTTATCTGATGGTATCTGGAATAAGTACCAAGGAAGCACAACGAGTCGTGTCCGGCCGTTGCATCGATAATTTGATCAAAGCGGGGCAAAGGAAAGGGATCCTTTGGACAAGCCTTATTTGGGTCTGTGAAGTCGACGCAGAGGGCCAGGATTTGTCCTTCTTCAGTACCATGACTAGGTTGGCTTGCCAATCTGGGTGTTTAATTTCTCTGATGAATCCGGCTTCCAATAGCTTGGCTAGCTCTTCTCCCATTGCTTGTCTTTTAGGTTCAGAAAACTGTCGCAGTGACTGCTTGGCTGGTTTGAAACCTTTGATAATATTGAGGCTGTGTTCGGCCAGCCTGCATGGGACTCCCCGCATATCTGAAGGGTGTCGGGCGAATATATCCCAATTTTCCCAAAGGAAGGCGCGTAACGCGTTGTCTACCGCCGGATCCAGCTGTGCCCCGATAGATGTTGTCTTATTATGGTCCGTTGGGTGCACTTGGAATTTGTTGATTTCATCTGCTGGCTTGAAGGAGGCAGACTTTGATATTTTGGCCAGGATTACATCATCCTTATCCACCTTTGATCATAGGGTAGTTAATTCTTCGGCCGCGAGGGCTTCAGATAATGGCTCTAAGGCTAAGGATGCCATCTTGTTCTCGGCGCAGAATGATCTATCCGGATCACTTGTTAATGTGAGCACTCCGTTGGGTCCTGGCGTTTTAAGCTTCATGTACCTGTAATGGGGTATAGCTTGAAAGCGTGAGAAAGCGTCCCGTCCTAGAAGGGCGTGGTATTCGCTGTGAAAGGGAACAATGTGGAAGAGTAGTTCCTCCAATATGTAGTTATCGGATGTGCCGAATACTACATCGAGCTTAATGCTTCCCGAACACCAGGCTTCACGACTGGGTATAATTCCTCTAAAGGTTGTGTTAGTGTGCTAAATGCGGGATTTTTTGACCTGCATTTTTGCAAGCGTTTGCTCATATATGAGGTTCAGTCCGCTTCCTCCGTCCATAAGTACCTTAGTGAGGCAGAAGCCGTCCACTATTGGATCTAGTACAAGAGCTGCTGATGCTCGGATCAGCCGGACTCGGGGTGCGTCTTCGGCAGAAAAATTGATTGCCATGTCGCTCCATGGGCTTGGAGAGCTAATTTGGTAGACCTCGGCATGTTCGCGATTCGCTCTCTTGCTGCGGTTATTTGAGGAGAACGTCTTGAAGACAATGAAGACACCGACGTATTTCTCCCTTGATACGGCGGTGGCAAGAATTGCCGCACCGCTCTTTGCTACCTGCCGGAGTACCCAACACGCTCTAAGGTGATGGTTTGGGACATTGTCCGGGGCTGCGTGTATTTGGCAAGGTTTATCGAGCAGTTCGTCCAGTATGGACTTGTGCCTTAAACAAGGTTTGTTATTCTTGCCAATAGGCAAGTTATCGGATGACCTGCTAGGGTATGTCCATTTAGCCTTGATAATGTACTGTCCGGGTGTGGACTGTTCGAGAGGTGTATTCTGGGCTTTCCAAGTGTTTTCCATTGCGCAGTACTTTTGTACTAAATGCGACAGTTCTGTGAAACTGAGAACATGATGTCGATTGAGGGCATTCAAGGCTCCCTCTGTTGGAGATATGGCCTAGAGGCAATAATAAAAGTATTATTATTATATTTCCTTGTTCATGATAATTGTCTGTTATTCATGCTTGAATTGTATTGTACGGAAACAGCGATACATGTGTGAATATATAGACCACAATGAGTCCCTGGTGAGCCTCTAGTTACCAGCTCGTTAATCAACAGATGATCACGGTTTCCGGATCATGGACATGTGATGTCAGTGATAACGAGATCACATCATTAGGAGAATGATGTGATGGACAAGACCCAATCCTAAGCATAGCACGAGATCGTATAGTTCGTAATGCATAAGCTTTTCGGTGTCAAGTATTTATTCCTTAGACCATGAGGTTGTACAACTCCCGGATGCCGTAGGAATACTTTGGGTGTGCCAAACGTCACAGAGTAACTGGGTGGCTATAAAGGTACGCATCGGGTATCTCCGAAAATGTCTGTTGAGTTGGTACGAACCGAGACTAGGATGTTGTCACTCCGTATGACGGACAGGTACCTCTGGGCCCACTCGATAAGACATCATCATAATGAGCTCAATGTGACTAAGTAGTTAGTCACGGGATGATGGATTATGGATCGAGTAAAGAGACTTGCCATGACGAGATTGAACAAGGTATCGGGCATACCGACGATCGAATCTCGGGCAAGTACCGTACCGATGGACAAAGGGAATAACATACGGGATTGAGTGAATCCTTGACACGGTGGTTCATCCGATGAAGATCATCAAGGAACACGTGGGAACCAACATGGGTATCCAGATCCCGCTGTTGGTTATTGACCGGAGAGTGGTCTCGGTCATGTCTACGTGTCTCCCGAACCCTTAGGGTCTACACACTTAAGGTTCGGTAACGCTAGGGTCGTAGAGATACATGCACGTGGAAACCCGAAAGTTGTTCGGAGTCCCGGATGAGATCCCGGACGTCACGAGGAGTTCCAGAATGGTCCGGAGGTAAAGAATGATATATAGGAAGTCCAGTTTCGGCCATCGGGTGATCTCCGGGGGTCACCGGGAGTGTCCCGGGACCACCGGAGGGGTCCCGGGGGTCCACCGGGTGGGCCCCCTAGGCCGCAAGGGGGAAGTGGCCAGCCCTAATGGGCGGGCGCACCACATGGTCCCTCCTCCCCATGCGCCTAGGGTTGAAACCCTAGGGGGGAGGGGGCGCCACCTTGCCTTGGGGGGCAAGGATTCCCCCCTGGCCGCCGCCCCACCCTGCAGATCCCATCTGCAGGGCCGGCGCACCCCCCTGGCCCCCTATATATATGTGGGGGGGGGGGGGGAGAGGGCAGCCGCACCCTTGACCTGGCGCCTCTCCCCCTCCCATCACACCTCCGTCTCCTCAACGCAGGGCGCCCGGCGAAGCCCTGCAGGAATCTCCACTGCATCCACCACCACGCCGTTGTGCTGTTGGATCTCTGACGACTTCTCCTCCCCCCTTGCTGGATCAAGAAGGAGGTGACGTTGCTGTACCGGACGTGTGTTGAACGCGGAGGTGCCGTCCGTTCGGCGCTAGATCATCGGTGACGAAGAACGCGAAGAGTACGACTACTTCATCCACGCTTCTTCGAAAGCTTCCACACGCGATCTACATAACGGTATGTAGATGCACTCTTATTTGCTCGTTGCTAGATGTCTCCTTAGTTGGATCTTGGTGAAAGCATAGAAAATTTTGAATTCTTCTACGTTCCCCAACAGTGGCATCTGAGCTAGGTTTAATGCGTAGCATCTTGCACGAGTAGAACACAAAGCAGTTGTGGGCGTTTGAGTTTGTTCAACTTTCTTGCCGTTACTAGTCAATCTTGATTCGGCGGTATTGTGGGATGAAGCGGCCCGGACCGACTTTACACGTACGCTTACGTGAGACTGGTTCCACGGACAGACATGCACTAGATGCATAAGGTGGCTGGCGGGTGTCTGTCTCTCCTACTTTAGTCGGATCGGATTCGATGAACAGGGTCCTTATGAAGGGTAAATAGAAATTGACAAATCACGTTGTGGTTTTGGCGTAGGTAAGAAACGTTCTTGCTAGAAAACCAATAGAAGCCACGTAAAAACTTGCAACAACAATTAGAGGACGTCTAACTTGTTTTTGCAGCATGTGCTATGTGACGTGGTATGGCCAAAACGAAGATGTGATGAATGATATATGTGATGTATGAGATTGATCATGTTCTTGTAATAGGGAATCACGACTTGCATGTCGATGAACTTGACAACCGGCAGGAGCCATAGGAGTTGTCTTAATTATTGTATGACCTGCGTGTCACTGAATAACGCCATGTAATTACTTTACTTCATTGCTAAACGTTAGCTATAGTAGTAGAAGTAATAGTTGGCGTGACGATTTCTTCAAGACACGATGATGAAGATCATGATGATGAAGATCATGGTGTCGAGCCGGTGACAAGATGATCATGGTGCCCCGAAGATGGAGATCCAAGGAGCAAGATGATATTGGCCATATCATGTCACTTTAATTGATTGCATGTGATGTTTATCATGTTTATGCATCTTGTTTACTTAGAACGACGGTAGTAGATAAGATGATCTCTCACTAAAATTTCAAGAATTGTGTTTCCCCTAACTGTGCGCCGTTGCTAAAGTTCGTTTTTCCGAAGCACCACGTGATGATCGGGTGTGATAGGTTCTAACGTTCACATACAACGGGTGTAAGCCAGATTTACACACGCGATACACTTAGGGTTCACTTGACGAGCCTAGCATGTACAAACATGGCCTCGGAACACGGAAGACCGAAAGGTCGAACACGAGTCGTATAGAAGATACGATCAACATGAAGATGTTCACCGTTGATGACTAGTCCGTCTCACGTGATGATCGGACACGGGCTAGTCGATTCGGATCGTGTATCACTTAGATGACTAGAGAGATGTCATTCTGAGTGGGAGTTCATTAAAATTTGATTAAGATGAACTTAATTATCATGAACTTAGTCTAAATTCTTTACAATATCTCTTGTAGATCAAATGGCCCACGCTCAAGTTTCCCTCAACTTCAACGCGTTCCTAGAGAAAACCAAGCTGAAAGACGATGGTAGCAACTATACGGATTGGGTCCGTAACCTGAGGATTATCCTCATAGCTGCCTAGAGATCATATGTCCTTGAAGCACCGCTGGGTGATGCACCCGTTCTCCCGGCGACCCATGACGTTATGAACGCCTGGCAGTCGCGTTGTGATGATTACTCCCTGGTTCAGTGCGGCTTGCTTTACAGTTTAGAATCGGGGCTCCAAAAGCGTTTTGAGCACCACGGGGCATATGAGATGTTCCAAGAGCTGAAAATGGGTTTCCAAGCTCATGCCCGAGTCGAGAGATATGACGTCTCCGACGCATTCTACAGCTGTAAGATGGAGGAAAACAGTTCTGTCAGTGAGCACATCCTCAAGATTTCTGGATTGCACAACCGCTTTGTCTCAGCTGGGAATGAATCTCCCAGATGAAGCGGTCGTTGACAGAACTCCAGTCGCTCCCACCTAGCTTCAAGAGCTTCGTGTTAAACTTCAATATGAAAGGGATGGAGAGGTCCATTCCCGAGGTGTATTCAATGCTGAAATTAGCGGAGGTGTATATCAAGAAAGAACATCAAGTGTTGATGGTCAATAAAACCACTAAGTTCAAGAAAGGCAAGGGTAAGAAGAACTTCAAGAAGGACGACAAAGGAGTTGCCGCGCCCGGTAAGCCAGTTGCCGGGAAGAAGCCAAAGAATGGACCCAAGCCTGAAATTGAGTGTTTTCATTGCAAGGGAACGGGGCACTGGAAGCGGAACTGCCCCAAATATTTAGCAGACAAGAAGGCCGGCAATGTCAAAGGTATATTTGATATACTTGTTATTGATGTGTACCTTACCACTGCTCGTAGTAGCTCCTGGGTATTTGATACCGGTGCGGTTGCTCACATTTGTAACTCAAAACAGGAGCTGCGGAATAAGCGGAAACTGGCGAAGGATGAGGTGACGATGCGCGTCGGGAATGGTTCCAAGGTCGATGTGATCGCCGTCGGCACGCTGCCTCTACATCTACCCTCGGGATTAGTTTTAAACCTTAATAATTGTTATTTAGTACCAGCTTTGAGCATGAACATTGTGTCTGGATCTCGTCTTTTGCGAGATGGCTACTCTTTCAAATCGGAGAATAATGGTTGTTCTATTTATTTGAGAGATATGTTTTATGGTCATGCCCCGCTGGTCAATGGTTTATTTTTGATGAATCTCGAACGTGATTCATAGTGTAGATGCCAAAAGATGTAAAGTTGATAATGATAGTCCCACATACTTGTGGCATTGCCGCCTTGGTCATATTGGTGTCAAACGTATGAAGAAGCTCCATTCAGATGGACTTCTAGAGTCTCTTGATTATGAATCATTTGACACATGCGAACCATGCCTCTTAGGAAAGATGACCAAGACTCCGTTCTACGGAACAATGGAGCGAGCAACCAACTTGATGGAAATCATACATACCGATGTGTGCGGTCCAATGAGTGTTGAGGCTCGCGGAGGCTATCGTTATGTTCTCACCCTCACAGATGACTTGAGTAGATACGGGTATATCTATTTAATGAAACACAAGTCAGAGACCTTTGAAAAGTTCAAGGAATTTCAGAATGAGGTTGAGAATCAACGTGACAGAAAAATAAAGTTCTTACGATCAGATCGTGGGGGTGAATATTTAAGTCATGAATTTGGCACGCACCTTAGGAACTATGGAATTGTTTCACAATTGACACCGCCCGGAACACCTCAACGTAACGGTGTGTCCGAACGTCTAAATCGTACTATGTTGGACATGGTGCGATCTATGATGTCCCTCACCGATTTACCGCTATCTTTTTGGGGTTATGCTTTAGAGACTGCCGCATTCACTTTAAATAGGGCTCCGTCGAAATCCGTTGAGACGACTTCGTATGAACTTTGGTTTGGCAAGAAACCGAAGCTGTCGTTTCTAAAAGTTTGGGGTTGCGATGCTTATGTTAAGAAACTTCAACCTGAAAAGCTCGAACCCAAATCGGAAAAATGCGTCTTCATAGGATACCCAAAAGAAACGATTGGGTACACCTTCTACCACAGATCCGAAGGCAAAGTCTTTGTTACCAAGAATGGATGCTTTCTGGAGAAAGAGTTTCTCTCGAAAGAAGTGAGTGGGAGGAAAGTAGAACTTGATGAGGTGACAGTCGCCCCTCCTGAACCTGAGAGTGGCGCAACGCAGGAAATTGTTCCTGAGGTGCCCGCATCGACAAGGGAGGAAGTTGATGATAATGATCATGAAGAAACAGATCAAGTTACTACTGAACTTCGAAGGTCCACAAGGGCACGTTCCGCACCAGAGTGGTACGGCAACCCTGTCCTGGAAATCATGTTGTTGGACAACGGTGAACCTTCGAACTATGAAGAAGCGATGGCGGGCCCGGATTCCAATAAATGGCTTGGAGCCATGAAATCCGAGATAGAATCCATGTATGAAAACAAAGTATGGACTTTGGTGGACTTGCCTGATGATAGGCACGCCATAGAAAACAAATGGATATTTAAGAAGAAGACAGACGCAGATGGTAATGTGACCATCTATAAGGCTCGGCTTGTCGCTAAGGGCTATCGACAAGTTCAAGGGATTGACTACGACGAGACTTTCTCTCCCGTAGCGATGCTGAAGTCAGTCAGAATCATGTTAGCTATTGCCGCATTCTATGATTATGAGATATGGCAAATGGACGTCAAAACAGCATTCCTTAATGGCTTCCTCAAGGAAGAGTTGTATATGATGCAACCGGAAGGTTTTGTCGATCCAGAGAATGCTAACAAGGTATGCAAGCTCCAGCGCTCGATTTACGGGCTGGTGCAAGCATCTCGGAGTTGGAATATTCGCTTTAATGATGTGATCAAAGCGTTTGGCTTTATACAGACTTATGGAGAAGCCTGTATTTACAAGAAAGTGAGTGGGAGCTCTGTGGCATTTCTCATATTATATGTGGATGACATATTGCTGATGGGAAATGATATATAATTCTTGGAAAATGTAAAGGCTTACTTGAATAAAAGTTTTTCAATGAAGGACCTTGGAGAAGCTGCTTACATATTAGGCATCAAAATCTATAGAGATAGATCAAGACGCCTCATTGGTCTTTCACAAAGTACATACCTTGACAAGATATTGAAAAAGTTCAATATGGATCAGTCCAAGAAGGGATTCTTGCCTGTTTTGCAAGGTATGAGATTGAGCAAGGCTCAGTCGCCGACCATGGCAGAAGATAGAGAAAAGATGAGTGTCATTCCCTATGCCTCGGCCATAGGTTCTATCATGTATGACATGCTGTGTACCAGACCTGATGTGAACCTTGCCATAAGTTTGGTAGGGAGGTACCAAAGTGATCCCGGTACAGAACACTGGACAGCGGTCAAGAACATCCTGAAGTACCTGAAAAGGACTAAGGATATGTTTCTCGTTTATGGAGGTGACGAAGAGCTCGTCGTAAAGGGTTACGTCGATGCTAGCTTCGACACAGATCTGGATGACTCTAAGTCTCAAACCGGATACGTGTATATTTTGAACAGAGGGGCAGTTAGCTGGTGCAGTTGCAAGCAAAGCGTCGTGGCAGCATCTACATGTGAAGCGGAGTACATAGCTGCTTCCGAAGCAGCGCAGGAAGTAGTCTGGATGAAGGAGTTCATCACCGACCTAGGAGTCATACCAAGCGCGTCAAGACCGATGAGTCTCTTCTGTGACAACACTGGTGCTATTGCCATTACCAAGGAGCCTAGGTTTCACAAGAAGACCAAGCACATCAAGCGCCGTTTCAACTCCATCCGGAATTATGTTCAGGATGATGATATAGATATTTTTAAAGTGCATACGGATCTGAATGTCGCAGACCCGTTGACTAAACCTCTTCCATGGGCAAAACATGATCAACACCAGAACTCTATGGGTGTTCGATTCATCACAATGTAACTAGATTATTGACTCTAGTGCAAGTGGCAGACTGTTGGAGATATGCCCTAGAGGCAATAATAAAAGTATTATTATTATATTTCCTTGTTCATGATAATTGTCTGTTATTCATGCTTGAATTGTATTGTACGGAAACAGCGATACATGTGTGAATATATAGACGACAATGAGTCCCTGGTGAGCCTTTAGTTACTAGCTCGTTAATCAACAGATGATCACGGTTTCCTGATCATGGACATGTGATGTCAGTGATAACGGGATCACATCATTAGGAGAATGATGTGATGGACAAGACCCAATCCTAAGCATAGCACGAGATCGTATAGTTCGTAATGCATAAGCTTTTCGGTGTCAAGTATTTATTCCTTAGACCATGAGGTTGTACAACTCCCGGATGCCGTAGGAATACTTTGGGTGTGCCAAACGTCACAACATAACTGGGTGGCTATAAAGGTACGCATCGGGTATCTTCGAAAGTGTCTGTTGAGTTTGTGCGAACCGAGACTGGGATGTTGTCACTCCGTATGACGGAGAGGTACCTCTGGGCCCACTCGGTAAGACATCATCATAATGAGCTCAATGTTACTAAGTAGTTAGTCACGGGATGATGGATTACGGATCGAGTAAAGAGACTTGCCATGACGAGATTGAACAAGGTATCGGGCATACCGACGATCGAATCTCGGGCAAGTACCGTACCGATGGACAAAGGGAATAACATACGGGATTGAGTGAATCCTTGACACGATGGTCCATCCGATGAAGATCATCGAGGAACACATGGGAACCAACATGGGTATACAGATCCCGCTGTTGGTTATTGACCGGAGAGTGGTCTCGGTCATGTCTACGTGTCTCCCGAACCCGTAGGGTCTACACACTTAAGGTTCGGTAACGCTAGGGTCGTAGAGATACATGCACGTGGAAACCCGAAAGTTGTTCGGAGTCCCGGATGAGATCCCGGACGTCGAGAGGAGTTTCGGAATGGTCTGGAGGTAAAGAATGATATATAGGAAGTCCAGTTTCGGCCATCGGGTGATCTCCGGGGGTCACCGGGAGTGTCCCGGGACCACCGGAGGGGTCCCGGGGGTCCATCGGGTGGGGCTACCCATCCCGGTGGGGCCCCTAGGCCGCAAGGGGGAAGTGGCCAGCCCTAATGGGCTGGCGCACCACATGGGCCCTCCCCCCCATGCGCCTAGGGTTGAAACCCTAGGGGGGAGGGGGCGCCACCTTGCCTTGGGGGGCAAGGATTCCCCCCTGGCCGCCGCCCCACCCTTGCCCTGGCGCCTCTCCCCCTCTCGTCACACCTCCGTCTCCTCAACGCAGGGCGCCCGGCGAAGCCCTGCAGGAATCTCCACTGCATCCACCACCACGCCGTTGTGCTGTTGGATCTCTGACGACTTCTCCTCCCCCCTTGCTGGATCAAGAAGTAGGTGACGTTGCTGTACCGGACGTGTGTTGAACGCGGAGGTGCCGTCCATTCGGCACTAGATCATCGGTGACGAAGAATGCGAAGAGTACGACTACTTCATCCACGCTTCTTCGAAAGCTTCCGCACGCGATCTACATAACGGTATGTAGATGCACTCTTATTTGCTCGTTGCTAGATGTCTCCTTAGTTGGATCTTGGTGAAAGCGTAGAAAATTTTGAATTCTGCTACGTTCCCCAACACCCTCGTCCGTGCAGTTGCGGTAAAATAGAGAGACCGCCTCGTCATCGCAGGAGTCCCTGATCTTGGTTTTAACAAGCAGGAATCTGGCCCAAAAGTGGTTGACCGTTTCCTCGGGCTGCTGCTGTATGTTCGTGAGATCATCTATGTCGAGAGATCCGAATTTACTTGAAGAGTTTTTCCCAGGGTGGGTGGGTGTTAGTAATTTTAGGTCCTGACCCAAAGCGGTATTCGGGGTTTTGATAACCTCCGATGGGGACGATCTGGGTTCGACATGATCTAATCGCCTTTCGGGCCCGCTGTCAGTCCGAGAGCTCAAAGAACATGAAGTGCCTCCCAACAGGGGCGTGTTCGGCTCGAAGAGTTTGAAGATCTGAACTGTAATGGTCTCCGTCTTGAGAGGAGAAGTCTCTATGGCTCCATCGTCAACTGCTACCACTAGATGAGTGATCGGGAAGGGATCGATCTCATCATGACCTTATTTAAGTCTGATCTGATCTCCTAGCGATGAAAGCCCCTGGGCGGCGATGCAATCCAGCAGCTTGTTTAAGGGCGAGAGATCTGCTGAGGTTACGCCATCGGAGTGGCTGGAGTCGACGTAAGGGTGGTGCTCGATGACCGCAGGGAGTGCAGCCGGCCCTGAGGCAATGCGGGCGCATATAGCGAATCCGCCTAGCTGGAGAACCTGGCCCATGGCCAAGTTGTTTCCGAGGGTGATCCCGTCGTTGATGTCGAGACGAGCCATCGATCGCTCATCGCGAGCGCACAACGGAGCTCTCAATGAAAGCACCATTGTCGATGTCAAAACCAACAGATCTTGGGTAGGGGGCCCCAAGCTATGCGTTTAGAGGATCGATGGTAGCAGGAGGCTCGGGACACAATGTTTACCCAGGTTCAGGCCCTCTCGATCGAGGTAATACCCTACTTCCCGCTATATTAATATGGATGAATATGGATACAAGAGTTGATCTACCTCAAGATCGTAATGGCTAAACCCTAAAGTCTAGCCTATGAGGATATTGTGATGTTGATGATCCCGTCTACACACTAAACCCTCTGGCTTATATACACGCTAGAGGGGACCTAGGGTTACAAGGATGACTTGGGGAGGAAGTAATTGACACATCCTGACTCTACGCTTGCCTTTCTACGTACATAGGAGTCCTGACTGAGTACGGGGGAGAGTCTTCTGCTTCTTCTTTTCGTGGCCCAGTAATACAGTCCAACTTCAACAACCCGGATGCCCGAGGACCCCTGAATACAGGACTCCCTCAGTCCCTGCTCCCCTTCCTCACAAGGAACATACTGTACTTACTAAATAAAGAATAAAAAAGAGGAACATGCTAAAGAACAGAAGAGGAAGCATATTATTGAGATTCTGCTTCTTACTATACAATGTTGGTTGTGCAGTCATGATGAATCACAGCGCCCAAAGAAATGCAATTCCATGTCGTATCTCCATATGTGGCCACATGCATTTGGAAAATCAAGTGGGAGCATTAACCAACAAATTAAATGCGTGTCTGTAAACTAATATCGGTATCATATCACAATTCATATTTGAAGAAGTAAGCTTTGACTTATGATTGGTGTGTTGTCCAGCTTCAAGAGTAGACTGCTGCTAGTGCGACACTAAAAACCAATATAGATCATAGTGTAGATATAACGAGAAAACCGTAAGCATCACAAGTAAAATCGGGAAAGTGGAACTTGCTGGAAAATATGGGCTAGTATTGTCGGTACGACTAGAAAGGCTTCGGAAAATATCTCTCTTTAACTGAAGGTGCGGACTGTTAATATCAGTGTAACTCTCAAAGGCGACATAGCTCCCCGCATTTTCTTACTAATCTTATAGGATTCAAGTGGGCTATCATGGCTCACGTCACGTGAACCTCGTGAGGTGCGCCTTGCATAGATATCACCGCTCCTCGGGAGCCAGCCTAGAGAGGCCGTCCCCAGGGAGGTCTTGCTATTGTCCGCCTCGCGAGGCTTGGCCCCTCGCGAGGGTCTTGAGCTGTGGTTGCTGAAGCTGGGCCGTACCAGGCCGCCGATCGAGTCACGTCATAGGCCGCATGCAGGCAAGTCTGGGTACCCCCGTTCCCAGGACACCGACAGTAGCCCATGGGCCCAAGGTGCGCTCAAACTTGGCTTTGAGGCGAGGCCAAGGGGCAAGTGCGGAGCACCGTGGGCCCTAATTGCCTATGGCCTTGGTTGATGCATGGCGACTGATTGGACATGGGCGCCTCCGCTTTTCCATGCTACCTCGGCAACTGCCGTCATCTGACAAAATCATGGCAAGCGCTGCTGTGTTTTCATTACCTTCCTTCGTATTGTTCCAGATCCCCTTCCCTTCCTGCCCCGAGAGTCTCCAGATCCACCTGATTTCTCCCCCGAGTTCGCAGCCGATGGCGCCCGACAAGGCGAAGGCCACTCGCTCGCCCTCCTGGTTTGAGCCTACCTTGAGCGCGCCCACGGTCATAGAGAAGAACCTCGCCCCGTGCTCCTGATGGCGGTGGACGGCAGCGACGAGGATAAGGAGCCTGAGCTCCAGGCTGGCTCCCCTGTGCTGGAGCCCTCATGTATTACTGTTTACCCTTTTTTATGCACATCGTCTTCGCGCGGTTAGTCCCCATTTCTCCGACTTCTTCTTTGCCGTCCTCCGCTATTATAAGCTTCACTCCCTCCATGTTCACCCAACTCCATCCTTCTTCTGTTGATCTTCGCCTTTTACTGCGAGGCATTCGTGGGGGTAATGCCGTCCATGGCATTGCTTCGCCACTTCTTCTATCTCCGGATCAAGGAGGGCCAATGCTCGGGGTGCACCAACTTCGTCGCGGCCAATGGGGCCAACCCAATCTCGAGAGCCGGGAAGAAGCCTGAGGGCTACAGGAGTAAGTGGGTTCCCATGGATGCGAATATCTCCCACCCGCAGCTGATGCTGCCGACAAGGGTCCTGCGTCTCACGACGGGTGGAACAATGCGAAGCTCAACAACCCCCGGGCTAAGCAGTTGCTGGCGAGGATGGTGGCTGACCTGAAGCTCAAAGACCCAAAGGCGGAGAAGCTGACGGGGGCCATGATCATCAAGGAGTTTCTGATGCAGCGCCTGGCTACGCTCCAAGCACACTCGCGCCCCTTGTGGAAGCTCATGGTTGAGGGGGACGACCTCCGCCTGCGCCCAGATGCCTTGTTCGACGAGGAGCTGGGCAAGGTCTTTCGTCTCCTGGTCACAGAGGACCATGGGTACCCACCTGACACTCATCTTCAGCTGTATCGCCGCCAGGATGGGGCGTAGATTGCCGGCGCCATGCCCATCTTCAACGGGCACGGGCTCGTGCCGTCGGCGCCCGCTGGAGCCATGGTGGGAAGAGCTTGAATGGGCCGTTGGTGACTCATGAGGGAGGCCCTTCTGAGATACTTCCTCAGCTCGTCACGGCGCTTGAGGGCGTTGTCAACGGGATAGGCCCCATGGCGGAAGGGGAGGCCCGTGCGCTTTCTGCTTCAACCTTGACGCGTGTCTTCAGCCACCTCCATCTTCGCGACCCAAGCATCGACCTTAGAGCCCTGCTCGAGCCTGTGGACGAAGAGCGCTGTGTGGCTGCTGCTGAAGCCGTGAAGGACCGGGTGGATGCCCTCCTGGAGAAGTTCCTTGCCATCGATCCTGCGCCCCCTGCTAGTGATGCCACCGACCCTGCAATAGCGGCCTACGGAGATGCCGACGTCGAGGGGGCGCTCCTTGCAGGCAACGACAATGCCCAAGGATGAAGAGGAGGCTTGCCGGTAGCACTTTCCTTCGCTCTTATCTCCTGCAACATGCATCGTTCCTTGTAGAGGTGTTAGATCTTATGCTTTGGTATTTGAAGAACAATATGTTTTTGTAATAACTACTAGGATTTCACGATTTCCTTCCCGCTTGCTCTAGTGTTCTGCGTCGGCAGAGCCCGGCCCCGCACATACCTCAGCTGCCGCTGGCTCGTCCGGATCACCAGGACGAGGCGAGGGGGTGAGAGGCTACATGACAAGTTAGGCTCCTGAGACGCAATGCTCATGAGTCCTCCTTGACGTACAAACAGACCACGGGAAGGGAACGTGAAACCGGGCCTTAGTATTCTGCATCGGCAGAGCCCAACCCCGCGCATACCTCACGCACCGCTGGCTCGTCCGGATTGCCAGGACGAGGCCAGGGGGTGAGGGGCTACGAGACCAGTTAGGCTCATGAGACGCGATGCTCAGGAGTACCCCTTGATGTACGAACTGATCTCGAGAAGGGAATGAGAAATTAGGCCTTAGAGTTCTGCATCGACAGAGCCCAGGCCTGCGCATACCTCAGCCACCGCTGTTGGATTTCGGGTTCCGCAAACCCTTAAGAGGTTCGAACTCTGGGGTGCGCACGAAGAACACTATCTCCCCAGCGCGCTTGCCCTATGATTCCACAGCCTAGCTCGACGAACTCAAAGAACAACGGACACAGAGGACTATGCTGGTTCGGGCCACCTTGTGGTGTAATATCCTACTCCAGTGTGTGGTGGATTGCCTCGTGGGGCTAAGGATGAACTAGTACAAGGGATGAACAGCCTCTGGAGGAAGGGTTTTCTTGGGCTCGTATGAGCTTGTGGTGTGTGCAGGGTGGAACGGATCCGATGCCTTCTAAGGTTGGATCGGCTCAAGGTCAGCTTCGATCAGCCCCCATCAGATCCGATCAGATCCCGTCAGATCCGATGAGGTCCGATCAGATTGTTGACACACGAACACGTCACGTGTATCCTCGACGCCGGGGGTGATGCACTGCAGCTCACGTCGAAGGAGGCCCGACCGACAGCACGATACGCAAGACAGTTGACGGGCGCTTTTGCAGACCCGAAAACCCCACACCCCCGGGAGGGACCCCGTCAGGGAGTGCGGCGGCTATGGGCTGCCCTAGGTCGATTCGCTCGCCCCTAGAGCCTCGAGATTCGCAGCTCTCAAACACGAAGAACAGCGAAGAACGAGAGAGAAGAACGGTGGAGGGATAAAACGTAGACTGGAAAAAGTAGTATATTGATTTGTTCGATTGTGTGTTGTTCAATTGGCCGTCACCCCCAACATATATAAGAGGCGGCTGGACTTCCCGTACAAGTAAGGATTCATCTAGGCTTTCCTTACAAGAAAATTACATCAATTCACGTCCTAGAGTCCTAGTTTTACTCCAACTCGGATTCAGCCCGGATCTGGTCCAAACTTCTGTCCTGCTTCTTGTGCGGGCCGCCGAGCTTGTATACGATCTCCGATCAAGACGGCCCAAATATTAAAATCGTGCGCCTTGACGAGACGAACAATTCTCATGTTGATCACGTTTTCAAATAAGGCAATCCTGAATATCTTTTGAGGTCATCTTTACCTTCTAGTCGGATTCGTTCTTGCAGCAGACTGCATTATTCGAGTCTCGTAGTGAATTTTCATGCCATATACTATCTCTGATGATGATGACTCCAAAACCAAATTTCACCGCTTTTACGATACGCACAACTTCTATATTGAACACTTCTCCATCCGAGATCATCTTGATAAACTTTTGGGCACATGTTCAGTTTCACACGGATTCGAGCTTATCCACTCGGATATTAGAGTCTTTCACTCGGATGGTAGACTGGACTTTTTCACTCGGATGTTTAGATTTTCTCACTCAACCTTTTACTCGATCGGTAGGTTTTCACTCGACCTTTTACTCGATCGGTAGGTTTTCACTCGACCTTTTACTCGATCGGTAGGTTTTCACTCGACCTTTTACTCGATCGGTAGGTTTTCACTCGACCTTTTACTCGACTGGTAGGTTTTCACTCGACCTTTTACTCGACTGGTAGGTTTTCGCTCAACCTTTTACTCGGCCGGTAGGTTTTCACTCGACCTTTTACTCGATCGGTAGGTTTTCACTCGACCTTTTACTCGATCGGTAGGTTTTCACTCAGATGGTAAAACTTTTCACTCGACCTTCCCGACTGAAAACACGACCTGATCTTGATTTGCCTCTCCAGCTTGCATACTAACTCGGATTGAGACAAACTTTATATGAAAAACAATCGGCTCGACGAGGCGAAACTTTTTTATGTTGACGGTTTTTAGATCCATGGCCGTCCTGATGGCCGAATTACTCGCGCAACCTATCAGACCACTGTCTGGTACCTCGCGCCATATTCCCATATAGTTTCGGTCTGCAGTGTATTGCCTCTAACTTTTGCATACGAACTCGCATTGAGCTGATTTATATATCAAAATCGATTGCTTCGACGAGGCAAAGACAATTCCTTTAGAATGCTTCTTCATCCGAGGTCGTCTTGAATGCATGATTGGCAAAAAACCACTCGGAACATTGAATTATGCCACTCGGAATATAGTTTCGGTCCCTAAAATAAGGCCGAAATGATGATAACCGAAACATCAAAGTTGTTCCACTCGGCGACGTGAATCTTTTCATGCTGAAAACACTTTCACTCGGGACCATCTTCATTGCTTTATGTATCTTGCCAAAATCAGGTGTCAACACATGCCCCCCTGTTTTTCGGCAAAGCTTGTATGCCGAAAAATAATATGTACCGTTTTTGTTCTAAGGACGATGTCAACACCCCATCGGCCATTGGTATTTCTTGGGGCGATAATCATGTATCGGCCATGTTTGTGCTAAGGGCGATAGTCGTATATCGGCCATTGCTTACTTAGGCTTCTTACCACACACTCGGGTGGTATTTCTTCAAGTACTTGTCATTGAGAGCTCGAGGTAACAATGTCCCTTGTATGGATTCCACCAAATATGAGTTTCCGGGAACTATTCTTATAATCCTAAAAGGACCTTCCCAATTTGAGACGACTTCCCGAATTTTCTATCTCTTGAACCAATCGGCAGAATCACTTTCCACACGAGATCACCAACTTGAAAATTCTTCAACTTAACTTTCTTATTGTAAGCTCTTGCTACCCTCAACTTGTCTCTCTCTATGGCCTTCAAAGCAACCAAACGTTTATCGTCCATCATCAAGTTATAAAAGTCTATTGCCGATAAATCATTCTGTTTAGCTATTCTCAAAGTATTCAAATTCACCTCCACGCGTAAAACAACTTCTTGACCATATACTAGCTCATATGGAGTCACCTTTGTAGCACCATGCCTTGAGATTTTATGTGCCCACAAAGCTTCAGACAACAACTCATGCCATCTCTTTGGATTATCCTCAATCTTCTTCTTGATGAGTTTGATTAAAATTTTATTGCTAGACTCAGCTTGTCCATTGGCTTGGGCATAATACGGAGATGAATTGAGCATCTTTATGTTATAAGATTCGGCAAATTCTCTGACTTGGTGTGACATGAAAGATGAACCTTGATCTGTAGTTAACGTTTGAGGAATACCGAATCTATGAATAATGTGCTCAGTTATGAATTGAATTACCTCCGTATGTGTCATATTCTTGAGAGGTACTGCTTCAGACCATTTAGTGAAATAATCGGTTGCCACTAATACGAACCGATGCCCCTTTGAGGAAGATGGATGAATTTGCCCAATAAAATCTAAACCCCATCCTCTGAAAGGCCACGGCTTGATAATAGGATGTAACATAGCAGCAGGAGCCAGTTGAATATCACCAAATTTTTGACAAGCTTCACACCCTTTATAATATCTGAAGCAATCATTAATCATAGTTGGCCAATAAAACCCAGCACGTCGCAATAACCACTTCATCTTGGGAGCCGACTGATGAATGCCACAAATGCCTTCATGTACCTATCCCATAGCAACTCTTTCTTGGTCTTCATCCAAGCATTTTAGAAGAATGCCATCGACTGTTCGGTGATAAATACCATCATCTCCCATTGTATACTTGAAAGCCATACGCCGAACATCCCTGTCCACCCTTTCACTCGGATTGCTCAAGTAATCAATAATGGGCTTCCTCCAGTCGGTATTGTCACCTGCACTAGACTTTTTGTTAATGGCCGAACCAGTAGGTTCAAGTTCGGCTTCTCTCGTATTGGCAAGACAAGACATCGGTCTTTGAGAGATATGAAACATGCCATGATCAACATGATACCCAGATGCTTGTTGTGCCAACTCATTTGCTTTCCAATTGTCATGCCTAGATATATGAGCAATGCTAAAACTGTCCAAAATAGAGATTATATCTAGACATTTATCAAGATAAACATTAAGTGATTCGTCCAAACACTGAAAGACTTTGGATATTTGCTGCACCACTAGTAACGAATCACCAAAAGCCTCAATATGTGTAACACCTATAGCAACTAACATCTCTAGGCCGAATAACAAAGCTTCATATTCGGCCTGATTATTTGTGCAAAAGTATTCCAAGCGGCATGAGGCCTCAAAAACAACACCATGAGGAGATATATAAACAATACGAACACCTTGGCCATTGCTACAAACTGAACCATCAAAATATAATCTCCAAGGTACTAAAGAGACAAGGTTTATATCAATGTCATGCTTGTCATTAATTCGATGCTCAACAATGAAATTAGCAACGATTTGGCCTTTCATGGATTTTAGAGATTCATAAGCCAAATCATACTCAATCAAAGCATAAGCCCACTTGCCAATTCTACCACTAAGAATTGGCCTATGCAACATGTATTTAGTGACATCGGTTTGACAAGCTACTATGCAAGCACTCGGCACTAAATAATGTCTCAATTTTGTGCAAGCATAATATAAGCATAGACATAGTTTTTCAATGAATGTATACCTTGTCTCGGCGTCCAATAAGCGTCTGCTTAAATATGTAATAGCATGCTCTTTTCCTTCGGTTTCTTGAGTCAAAACAGCACCAATAACACCTTCTTCTGCTGCAATGTAAAGCTTAAAAGGCTCCTTATGCTTGGGTGCTTTCATCACCGGAGGAGTGCACAAATAATTCTTGATCATATCAAAGGCTTCTTGCTGTTTTGCCCCGCAAGTGAAATCAACATCATTCTTTAACCGAAGGATAGGTGTAAATGCATCAAATTTCCCTGACAGATTAGCTATGAACCTTCTCAAATAATTGACCTTGCCAAGGAACTTTTGCATATCTCTCTTGCATGTTGACGCTTCTGTATAGCTTCTACTTTGTTGGGATCAATTTCTATGCCATCTTCATGAATAATGAAACCCAAAAACTTACCAGGTGACACGCCGAATGCACACTTCAAAGGATTCATCTTCAGTCCATACTTTTTCATTCTTTCAAAAGCTAAACGCAAATCGGCAAAATGAGATTCAAAAGCATCCAATTTGAGAACAATATCATCAATATAAACTTCAAGTATGACACCAAGTAAATCATGAAAAATCAAATTCATAGCCCTCTGATATGTGGCGCCAACATTTTTTAATCCGAATGTCATCACCGTCCATTCGAATAAACCAAGGAAACCAGGGCATCGGAAAGCCGTTTTGGACATGTCCTCTTCGGCCATAAAAATTTGGTTATACCCCGCATTACCATCAAGGAAACTAATGACTTTATGTCCAGAAGCATCATTAATAAGCATATCGGCTATTGGCATGGGATACTCATCTTTGGGTGTAGCCCTATTCAAATCCCTGAAATCAATGCATACCCTTAACTTGACGGGCCCCTTTTTCTCCACTGGGACAATGTTAGAAATCCACTCGGCATACCTGCAAGGTCGAATGAAATTAGCTTTAAGCAGTCGACTGATCTCTTCTTTGATCCGGTCATATGTTTTTGGATTAAACTTTCTGGCCGATTGTTTATATGGTCTAAAACCAGCCTTTATAGGTAACCGATGCTCCACTAGCTCTCGACTTAAACCTGGCATCTCATGATATTCCCATGCAAAGCAACAAACATATTCTTTCAATAGCTCGACCAACTTAGCTTTACAATCGGCTTTCAAATTTTTGTTTACAAACGTCAGTCGAGTGACTGAACCATCTCCAATATCCACCTCTTCTAATGGATCGGCCGATGTAAAACCTTGTCCAAGCTTATCCATGTCATCTAATTCCTCTATAGATTCATACATATTGTTCTCACTCGACCGATATTTTACAAGACGTTTTTGTAACCACTCGGAACTAGAATCCATTCAAACATATCACACCTTGGAGCCGACTGCATTCAGTCGGCTTTAAAGAAACGGGCACGAAACCATTCTTGATCGCGCTGAGAAAATCAAACTCTGACAAGTCACGTCCCGTCAAGCAAGTAGCATTGGGATGTTGCCAATCCACCGATGCATCGGCCAAAGCAACGCAGGCCGAGTTATCCGCATGAATGACTTCCACTTCATCATCAACCCACTGGATCAAAAACTGATGCATAGTGGATGGCACGCACTGGTTTGCATGGACCCAATCACGGCCTAGTATGACGTTGTAGTTACCTTACACCTCTGCGACAAAGAATGCAGTAGCCAAAGTTTTGCTTCCGACTGTAAGTTCCACATACATCACGCCTTTGGCTTCAGATTTCTCTTTGCCTTCAAATCCATTGAGCACCATATTCGTCTTTATCAACTCTTCATCGAGCAAACCCAATTTCTTGAAGACCGAATAGGGCATCAGATTTACCACAGCACCACCATCAACAAGCATCCGAGTGACAGGTGATCCATTGATATGGCCTCTGAGATACAATGGTTTCAGATGCGTTACTCGGTCTTTTGGCTTCTCAAATATTGCATTTTTAGGGCCAAAATCCAGCTGAGCAACCTCCCCTTCCTCATCCACAGCACGAAACTCAGCAGGCAAGTAATAAACCATATTGATATCCATACCTTCATGAACCGGCGTCGACTCATAATCTAATATATCATCCTCTGCCTCAAGTGTATCCAACGATTCTGAAATCTGTCCAAGTGAAGGAGAAGTAAGAAGTGCCGTAGACGATGTGATAGCTGTTGCATCGTCCTCCTTTGGTGGTGTAGGTATTGCTGTGATAGATGTAGAAGGTGCCTTATCTCGTATTTGTTTAGGCCTCCACACTTGTTTTGCTGGAACCATGGGTCGAGTGTCATTGAATAACTTATCCCTTTGCTTCTCGGCCTCCTGTTCTGCCATCTCTTGGCTCCTTAACCTCTGCAGTTTCCTCTTCTATGTCTTTGTTAGCCCTGGAGGACACCACTTTGGCCGAGTGTATTTAGGATTCTTTGCCTTTACTTGGCTGGTGCTTGCTTCATGATCATTAGCCGAGTGCTTTGGCGCGATAGAAAGTATCGGCTCAGTCGAGTGGTTATGCACAGTCGGCTGTTGTACGGGGAATGTTTTGGTGCCCAAGATAAGTGAGTAGACATCCATTTTCTCTTTGCCTTTTCCTGACTCGACCGCTGCAACACTTGGTGACTTAACACGCCATTCTTTTCGATTTTCTGGATGCATGAACTTTTCACTCGGGCGCACCTTTTTACTCGGATGGATGTCACTCGGATAGAATCTACCTGGCCACATTTTTTCACTTGGATAGTTTCCACCTGGGTGCATTCTTACACCTGGATAGTTTCCGTTCGGCCACATATTTTGACTAGCCGACTGATGACCACCGATGTTCAATCGACCATTGTATGAGTAGTCGAGTCGATCCCAAACAGGTTGCCTTTGTTCCTCTTGAAACGGTGCCCTTGGTCCAGCCGGCCTCACATGCCGACTAAACATATCAGCTGGTGGTGACCTTGGTCGCTTTAGGTCTGTTGGCCGGTTAGAGCTAGAACCGGTCGACTGATTGGCATACTTGGACAGCAACATATCAAAAGTTGGCTTGATCCGCTTACGCTGCACTTTAGCCTCGTTCCTCTTCCACGTGCCAACTTCTGGACTCTTGGGCTTAACAAATTTAATACGGGAATTTTCTTGCACTTGTGGTTGCCCCCCGAGTGTAGGATTCTTGATGGTGATCTTGATTACTTCCTTGCCATCAGGTTGCTTATCAATCACAATCTGCCTCCCCAAGATCTTGCTGTCCTCCTTGTCTTTCCTGGGATCACCTACAATGAC
This sequence comes from Secale cereale, assembly GCA_902687465.1. Lineage (NCBI taxonomy): Eukaryota > Viridiplantae > Streptophyta > Magnoliopsida > Poales > Poaceae > Secale > Secale cereale. The sequence continues at coordinate 218,877,197 of LR738710.1, read as the reverse complement.
ATTAGCTTTATTAGCAGATTCGGCTACCTCTGGCCGATTGAGTAACTTCTTCCCCTCCAAATCCATGGTATTCATTGGAAAGGGCTGTTTATCAATTTGCATCTCAGAAAAGTTCAATCGACCGTCATTAATGGCCGATTGTATCTGTCGTCGAAAAACATTGCAATCGTTAGTAGCATGAGTAAAAGAATTATGATACTTGCAATAAGCGCGCCGCTTCAGCTCTTCAAACGGCGGTAAAGTGTGAGATATTCTAATAATTTTAGCTTGCAGCAAAGCATCAAATATTTTATCACACTTGGCAATGTTAAAAAGTAAACTTCATCTCTTCATCACGATTCTTATGAATCGGTTTCAGATCATTGCAAGTAAATGGTTTGGCCTTAGATGGCCAAACAAATTCAGTAGCATACATGTCACCCTCATTGTCCGAGTGATCATCATCATATTCAACCATATTCATATTTGGACGATCAGCTTTGTACCTATGCACTTCTTTGAGATCTTTGCTTCGGCTTTCCTGAGCCAAAGCCCTTTGTAAGGCTTGGTTAATATTCAAGAACTCATAGCCTTCTAGCTTTTCTCTAATGGGAGTCCTTAAACCACTCAACACTAGGTCTGCCAAGTGTCTCTCGGTTATCACCAAACTATAACAACGGTTTTTTGTTTCTCTAAATCTCTTGAGAAAATCGGAGACTGATTCGTCATGCTTTTTTTTAACCAATGTTAGATGTGATAACTTGAGTTCATTGTCACCGCTATAAAAATGATCATGAAATTTCTGCTCTAGCTACGACCAAACCCGAATGGAACCATGTGGTAAAGAAGAAAACCATGAAAATGCGGTACCGGTTAATGATAAAGGAAACAAACGCACTTTCAATTCATTCAATGAATCCGCCTCACCCAATTGTGCTAAATATTGACTAACATGCTCCCATGTGGTTTTTGTGCCTTCTCCATTAAACTTAACAAAATCTGGAATTTTATATCCTGGAGGGCACAAGATGGCATCGAAGTACTCGGGGTACGGCTTTTGGTAAATCCGATTCCGAGGTAACTCAACTCCATAATTCTCTCGAAGCATCTTAGCCATCTGCTCTCTAAGATTAGCTAGACCGTCATCCATAGTGGCTGATGAAGCTTGTGGCAGTGGCATAGGAGGAGTAGGGTTACTAGCAGTAGGTAGGAATTGTGGCATGTATGTCGACCCATAATTTGGTAGTGGTCGAGTGGTTGTAGCTGTAGGTAGGGTTTGATTCGGTGTTGCCACCGAACCTGGCATGCTCATGATAGGACTAATTGGTGCAGCCACAATCTAATTTGTTTGTGTAGGATAATAAGTCATCGGCATGGGAGGTGCCGATGAAATAGGCAGAGTCAGATTAGGGTTTTGCACACTAGCAGCTATACCACCATTACCACTAGATGATTGAGATATATTCTTCTGAGCATTAGTATTTTCTATGAAAGTTTGATAGACTAGATTGTTACCATCAGCAATACGACTCTCAATCTCAGCCCACTGCTCAGGAGAAAAGGTAGTACTCACAGAGGGTTTAACCTGCTCGGCTTGAAGAGGAGGGAACTTGATTTCTTCAATCGGAGTGATGTTGCCTTGGCGATCCTTCTTGAACTTCGCAAGGAACTCCTGCAACTCCTTCTCTTCGCGCGCCTTCTTGTACTCCTCATAGATTCGGCGATGATCGGCCGATATCTCATCAAGACTGGGCTTAATGATGTTATCGGCGTCTACCTCAGATGGCTTGGGAAGATCGGACATGGTGGATGATGATGATTGACCTTCAGTCTCCAGCGGAGTCGCCAAAAAGTGTGTTGACACACGAACACGTCACGTGTACCCTCGACGCTGGGGGTGATGCACCGCAGCTCACGTCGAAGGAGGCCCGACCGACAGCGCGATACGCAAGACAGTCGACGGGCACTTTTGCAGACCCGAAAACCCCACACCCCCGGGAGGGACCCCGTCAGGGAGTGCGGCGGCTATGGGCTGCCCTAGGTCGATTCACTCGCCCCTAGAGCCTCGAGATTCGCAGCTCTCAAACACGAAGAACAGCGAAGAACGGTGGAGGAATAAAACGTAGACTGGAAAAAGTAGTATATTGATTTGTTCGATTGTGTGTTGTTCAATCGGCCGTCACCCCCAACATATATAAGAGGCGGCCGGACATCCCGTACAAGTAAAGGATTCATCTAGGCTTTCCTTACAAGAAAATTACATCAATTCACATCCTAGAGTCCTAGTTTTACTCCAACTCGGATTCAGCCCGGATCTGGTCCAAACTTCTGTCCTGCTTCTTGCGTGGGCCGCAGAGCTTGCATACGATCTCCGATCAAGACGGCCCAAGTATCAAAATCGTGCGCCTTGACGAAACGAACAATTCTCATGTTGATCACTTTTTCAAATAAGGCAATCCTGAATACCTTTTGAGGTCATCTTTACCTTCCAGACGGATTCGTTCTTGCAGCAGACTGCATTATCCGAGTCTTGTAGTGAATTTTCATGCCATATACTATCTCTGATGATGATGACTCCAAAACCAAATTTCACCGTTTTTACGATACGCACAACTTCCGTATTGAACACTTCTCCATCTGAGATCATCTTGATAAACTTTTGGGCACATGTTCAGTTTCACTCGGATTCGAGCTTATCCACTCGGATATTAGAGTCTTTCACTCGGATGGTAGACTGGACTTTTTCACTCGGATGTTTAGATTTTCTCACTTGACCTTTTACTCGATCGGTAGGTTTTCACTCGACTTTTTACTCGATCGGTAGGTTTTCACTCGACCTTTTACTCGATCGGTAGGTTTTCACTCGACCTTTTACTCGATCGGTAGGTTTTCACTCGACCTTTTACTCGACCGGTAGGTTTTCACTCGACCTTTTACTCGACCGGTAGGTTTTCACTCGACCTTTTACTCGATCGGTAGGTTTTCACTCGGATGGTTAAACTTTTCACTCGACCTTCCCGACTGAAAACACAGCCTGATCTTGATTTGCCTCTCCAGGTTGCATACTAACTCGGATTGAGACAAACTTTATATGAAAAACGATCGGCTCGACGAGGCGAAACTTTTTTATGTTGAAGGTTTTTCGATCCAAGGCCGTCCTGATGGCCGAATTACTCGCGCAACCTATCAGACCACTGTTTGGTACCTCGCGCCATATTCCCATATAGTTTCGGTCTGCAGTGTATTGCCTCTAACTTTTGCATACGAACTCGCATTGAGATGATTTATATATCAAAATCAATTGCCTCTACGAGACGAAGACAATTCCTTTCGAGTGCTTCTTCATCCAAGGTAGTCTTGAATGCATGATTGGCAAAAAACCACTCGGAACATTGAATTATGCCACTCGGAATATAGTTTCGGTCCCTAAAATAAGGCTGAAATGATGATAACCGAAACATCAAAGTTGTTCCACTCGGCGACGTGAATCTTTTCATGCTGAAAACACTTTCACTCGGGACCATCTTCATTGCTTTATGTATCTTGCCAAAATCAGGTGTCAACACAGATCCCATCAGATCCAATCAGCTCCCCCTCTATGGTGGTGGCTAGGTCCTATTTATAGGGGCCTTGGTCCTCTTCTCAAATATTGGCGGGAAGGGATCCCACAACGGCCAAATTTGAAGGGGAACAACTAGTGCAAGCTATCCTGACAAAAGTGGTCTTCGCCTGCCAAAGGCTCTAGTGGTGACGCCGTGCCGGGCTCAACGATGACCTCCATGCTGCTGCCCTTACGGTCATTGGTCTTGTTGCACTGATATGGAAACCTTTGCCTGATTCCTTGGGACTCCACACCTGCGGTTGCCCCCTTGGCACCAAAGGGGAAACTGGTACACTGCGCCCGCTAGCGCCCGCCTGGCCTTGGACGTCATGGCTCACGTCACGTGAACCTCGCGAGGTGCACCTTGCATAGATATCTCCGCTCCTCGGGAGCCAGCCTAGAGAGGCTGCCCCCTGGGAGGTATTGATGTCGTCCGCCTCGCGAGGCTTGGCCCCTCGTGAGGGTCTTGAGTTGCGGTTGATGAAGCTGGGCCATACCAGGCCGTCGATGGAGCCACGCCACGGGCCACGGGCAGGAAGGTCTGGGTACCCCCATTCCCAGAACACCGAAAGTAGCCCCCGGGCCCAAGGTGCGCTCGAACTTGGCTTCGAGGCAAAGGCAAAGGGGCAAGAGCAAAGCTCCGCGGGCACCAATTGCCTGCGGCCTAGGTCGACATGTGGCGACTTGATTGGACATGGGCGTCTCCGCTTCCCCATGATGCCTCGGCAACCATCCGACTTGACGAGACCCTGCTGCATGCACAAAAAGACCATCATTACGTGAGATCATGGAGGCCGGCGGTTGGCCTCCTCCAGGCTATAAATGAGGACGGGGTGAAGCCCCCATTGCCCATCTCCTGCTTCCTATCGCCCTCCTCTTTTTCTTCCTCCCTTCTCGCCTTCTTGTTGCAGCCTCCATGGAGCCGATAAGGAGATTCTCTGCTGCTGAGAAAGGAAAAACTCCCTGCAAGGAGCGGGAACCACTTCCGCCGAAGAAGAGGTTCAGCTGCCCCCATGGCGCCGACGAGAGGCGGGAGGTGACAAGGCCTTGGTGCGAGCAGCCTCCTCCTGGCTACCCATTGCCCTTGTACGTCCAAGGGCAAGGGGGTTGTGCCTCGCGCTGCTCGCATCGTGGTCGAGGTCGTCCAACTGGGGTTGCTCGGGCCGCCGGCCCCCGAACCCACGCCGAGGGCTCCTCGCGCCAGTTCATGGTGTGGACAGCGATGCCACTGTCTTCTTGGATCCGGATCCCATGGTTCTTCGCTGAGCTGATCCCGGCGAGGGGTCCTGCCGAGTTGTGGTTGCAGCACGCGGGTGCTGCAACTAGGCTTAGGATGCGGTGGTCGAGGTCGTCCCCTCGGCCGGTGTCTTCATGACTCGAGGATGGGATGAAATCGCCCGTGTGTGCCGTCCCGATGAAGCTTCCGTCATCCACTTCGACTTTGATGGCGCCTCCACATTGTTCTTCAAGGTCTTCGATGGGGAAGGCTGCCGCCTGGAGTGCTGCCCTGGAGGGAGCCGCCAGGGTGGCGCAGCGGTGGACGTCGTACCTGCTCTCGGCCCTGCCAACAGCTCCCCTTGCAGCAGTGAGGGCCCCTGGGAAACCAGCAGCTCTCCCGAGCCTGACGAGTCTCCGGAGATGAGCGACGACAGCTACGCGCCTCCGAGCTCACGCCGCACCCGGAGTGCGGCAGCCAAACCAGCTCGTCGTCGCTGGTGACCTAAGCAGGGTTGGAGACGGCCTCACATGGCCCACTGCTGATGATGGCGTCGGCGGTGGCAGCCGTAGTTAGGGCCTCCTAGAATCGCCCTCTTTTGTTATCTACGAGGAATCAAAGCGAACCCCGTGGGGGCGTGTAAAGAACCTGTAACGCGTTTGCTCCGATGCTTATTATTCTTGCTACGAAACCGCGTTTGCAAGTCTTGTTTCGGCACTGTTCGCCCTTACAGTAGCTTTGCGCTCTACGCCGGTGGGTCCCAGTCCCAAGGGAAGCTCCAGCCGTTGCTAGTATGCTAGGTTGCGATGTGGTCAAGGCCAGGAGGTGAGCGGCCCGGGGTCCGGTAAGAGCTCCTGAGGCGCGATGCTCAAGAGGTCCCCGTTGGCGTGCAAGCAGCTTCCAGAGGCTAAAAAGGGAGGCGGCATTGCTGGAGCAAGACTATGGAAATCAAACTTGTGGAGTCGTGGCGTTGTGCCGTTTTGAATGCGTAACTTATTTGAACGGGCCTAAGGTGATTCTCCACGTGGTGTGCCTGGTTTGCTCTTCTGCGGCAGCGCGGCTAGGATTTTGCGATTTCCTTCCCACTTGCCTTAGTGTTCTTCGTCGGTAGTGCCCAACCCCGTGCATACCTCAGCCGCCACTGCCTCGTCTGGATCGCCAGGATGAGGCCAGGGGGTGAGGGGATACGTGACCAGTTAGGCCCGTGAGACGCGATGCTCAGGAGCCCCCCTTGACGTACGAACAGCCCTTAGGAAGGAAATGCTAGACTAGGCTTTGGTGTTCTGCGTGGGTAGAGCCCGACCCCGCGCATACCTCAGCCGCCGCTGGCTCATGTGGATCATCAGGAAGAGGCCAGGGAGTGAGGGGTTATGTGACCAGTTAGGCTCCTGAGGCGCGATGCTCAGGAGTCCCCCTTGACGTACGAACATCCCCCAGCACTCTGAGCTGACCTCCCCTTCTCCCACTCTTATTGGTGCTCTACGTGCTCGGGTCTCGACCCTCGAGCGGAGATCAGCCGCCGCTGGTATGCCAGGTCGCTATGCTGTGGTCAAGGCCAGGGGGTGAGGGCTGAAGAGTCGGTAGAAGTTCGTGAGACGTGATGCTCAAGAGCCCCCCTTTAACGAGCAAGCGAATTACGTGAGAAGCGAAAAACTGGCAAGGCCGCCTGTTGCTAGGCTCCGGGGATTCCTGTGGGTTATTCCGATGAAACAACACAGTTTACCATCGCGCCTACCGTTGGGCCACTGATCTTTCCGCAGGAAGACGTCGGCACTGAGGACCTGGTGAGGTGACGTGCGCGATGCGGGTCGCGATTCAGAGCTCGATCTCTCAGATTTGTTAGCGTTGCAGGGACGGACCCGAGAACAAGCGCAGTGCCAACGTGTGTAGCCCCCATTGCGGGACGAGGAGGAGTCTGTTCGGCAGCGCGGGAGGCCAAAAGAGGTGGTGAGTGATGGAGTCCTGGACTGCGGGGTCCTCGGGCGTCCGGGCTACGTAATACGTGTTGGCGAACGTAGTATTTAAAAAAAATTCCTACGGTCACGCAAGAGCTATCTACTAGATGCATAACAACAAGAGAGGAGAGTGTGTCTACGTACCCTCGTAGACCGGAAGTTGAAGCGTCTAGAGACGCGGTTGATGTAGTCGGACTTTCTTCGCGATCACACCGATCAAGCACTGAACGTACGGAGCCTCCGCGTTCAGCACACGTTCAACTTGATGACGTCCCACGAGCTCTTGATCTAGTAGAACTTCGCGGGAGAGTTTCGTCAGCATGACGACATGGTGACAGAGATGATGAAGCTACCGGCGCAGGGCTTCGCCTAAGCACTGCAACGATATGACCGAGGTGTGTTTCTGTGGAGGGGGGCACCGCATACGGTTGGGAGAGATCAACTTGTGCGTCTATGGGGTGCCCCCACCCCGTATATAAAGGAGTGGAGGAGGGGGAGAGGCCGGCCCTCTATGGCGCGGCTAGGAGGAGTCCTACTCCCACCGGGAGTAGGATTCCCCCCTTCCCTAGTTGGAGTAGGAGAGGAAGGGAAGGAGGAGTAGGAGAGAAGGAAAGGGGGGCGCCACCCCCCAAACCCTTTCGGATTCCGCCTCCTGCCCAAAGGGGGCGCACCAGCCCCTTGTGGGCTTGTGTGCTTCCTTCTTATGGCCCATAAGGCCCATAACTTCTCCCGGGGGGTTCCGGTAACCTCCCGGTACTCCGAAAAAATGCCCGAACCACTCGGAACCTTTCTGGTGTCCGAATATAGCCTTCCAATACATCAATCTTTACGTCTCGGACATTCCGAGACTCCTCGTCATGTCTGTGATCTCATCAGGGACTCCGAACTACCTTCGGTACATCAAAACTCATAATACCGATCGTCATCAAACGTTAAGCGTGCGGACCCTACGGGTTCGAGAACTATGTAGACATGATCGAGAGACATCTCCGGTCAATAACCAATAGCGGAACCTAGATGCTCATATTGGTTCCTACATATTCTACGAAGATCTTTATCGGTCAAACCGCATAACAACATACGTTATTCCCTTTGTCATCGGTATGTTACTTGCCCGAGATTCGATCGTCGGTATCACCATACCTAGTTAATCTCATTACTGGCAAGTCTCTTTACTCGTTCCGTAATACATCATCTCATGACTAACTCATTAGTTATTTGCTTGCAAGGCTTATTATGATGTGTATTACCGAGAGGGCCAGAGATACCTCTCCGACACTCGGAGTGACAAATCCTATTCTTGATCTGTGCCAACACCACGAACACCTTCGGAGACACCTGTAGAGCATCTTTATAATCACCCAGTTACGTTGTGACGTTTGATAGCACACAAGGTGTTCCTCCGGTATTCGGGAGTTGCATAATCTCACAGTCATAGGAACATGTATAAGTTACGAAGAAAGCAATAGCAGTAAAACTAAACGATCATAGTGCTAAGCTAACGGATGGGTCTAGTCCATCACATCATTCTCCTAATGATTTGATCTCATTGATCAAATGACAACTCATGTCTATGGCTAGGAAACATAACCATCTTTGATCAATGAGCTAGTCTAGTAGAGGCATACTAGGGACACTCTGTTTTGTCTATGTATTCACACATTTATTAAGTTTCCTGTTAATACAATTCTAGCATGAACAATACACATTTATCATGATATAAGGAAGTAAATAATAACTTTATTATTGCTTCTAGGGCATATTTCCTTCAGTATCCCACTTGCACTCGAGTCAATAATCTAGCTCACATCACCATGTGATTTAATACCGATAGTTCACATCGTTATGTCAATTACACCCATAGTTCACATCGCCATGTGACCAACACCAAAAGGGTTTACTAGAGTCAATAATCCAGTTCACATCACTATGTGATTAACACCCAAGAGTAATAAGGTGTGATCATATTTTGCTTGTGAGATAAGTTTAGTCAATGGGTCTGTCACATTCAGATCCGTATGTATTTAGCAAATTTCTATGTCTACAATGCTCTACATGGAGCTACTTTAGCTAATTGCTCCCACTTTCAATATGCATCCGGATTGATACTTAGAGTCATCTGGATTGGTGTCAAAGCTTGCATTGACGGAACTCTTTACGACGAACTCTTTATCACCTCCATAACCGAGAAATATTTCCTTAGTCATCCAGTAACTAAGGATAATTTTGACTGCTGTCTAGTGATCTACTCCTGGATCACTTTTGTACCTCCTTGCCAAACTCATGGTAAGGTACACAACACGTTTGGTACACAACATGGCATACTTTATAGAACCTATGGCTGAGGCATAGGGAATGACTTTCATTCTTTCTCTATCTTCTGCCGAGGTTGGGCTTTGAGTCTTACTCAACTTCATACCTTACAACTCAGGCAAGAACTCCTTCTTTGATTGATCGATTTTGAACTACTTCAAAAACTTGTCAAGGTATGTACTCAGTGAAAAAACTTATCAAGCGTCTCGATCTATCTGAATAGATCTTGATGCTCAACATGTAAGCAGCTTCACCGAGGTATTTCTTTGAAAAAACTCCTTCCAATCACTCCTTTATGCTTTGCAGAAAATTCTACACCATTTCCGATCGACAATATGTCATTCACATATACTTATTAGATAATAATGTAGTGCTCCCACTCACTTTCTTGTAAATACAGGCTTCACCGCACGTCTGTATTAAACCATATGCTTTGATCACCTCATCAAAGCATATACTCCAACTCCAAGATGCTTGCACCAGTCCATAGATGGATTGCTGGAGCTTGCACACTTTGTTAGCACCTTTAGGATCGACACAACCTTCTGGTTGCATCATATACAACTCTTCTTTAAGATATCGATTTAGGAATGCAGTTTTGACATCCATTTGCCAGATTTCATAATCACAAAATGCGGCAATTGCTAACATGATTCGGATAGACTTAAGCATCGCTACGGGTGAGAAAGACTCATCACAGTCAACTCCTTGAACTTGTCGAAAACATTTCGCAACAAGTCGAGCTTTGTATACAGTAACATTACCGTTAGCGTCGGTCTTCCTCTTGAAGATCCATTTATTTTCGATGGCTTGCTGATCTATAATGCCCAGTATGCAGCTATGTCCCCCACGTGTTGAGGCACGACTTAAGGACATAAACACATACTAGAATGATCTCAAGTATGGTATCTTTGCGCAACTCATGTAAAATCAGGGATGAAAGTGTAAAATGATAGTTGGCTTACACTCGCCATGTCACACAATGAAATACAATAACATATATCATCCAAATAACATCAGAGTCTGACTACGGACGAAATCCAAATGAAAAGATACCATAAATATCACAAGGTCTGATCGCCCCTAGTAGAAGCCACTACTGATCGTCGGGATAAGACACATAGTAACATCCACGCTCTTCATCGAACTCCCAGTACAACTCTGAACCATCTCGTGTATAGATCTCAACGGTACCTGCATCTGGTGTGTGTTGAATCTGTGAGCCACAGAGGACTCAGCAATCCCGTTCCCGGGTAGCAAAACTATCAAAGCCTTAGGTGTGGGAAGGTTGTAAACAAGGATGCAGCAGCACTAAGCACTAGCTTACGAGTTTAAAGCGAGAAGAGAACAAGTGCCAGCGATCGCCAAGTTGATCAAGAAGTGATCCTAGCTACTCACGATTAAGCATAACCCCACCGTGTTCACTTCCCGAAGCCCTTCGGTAAGAGACCATCACGATTACTCACGCAGGTAGTGTATTCATGAATAAGGTGTCAAGTTACCTACAACCGGATATTAACAAATTCCCATCTGCCACATAACCGCTGTCATGGCTTTCGAAAGATCAAAACCTGCATGGGTGTCCCATCTTAGCCCATCACAAGCTCACAATCTGCGGAGTCGCAACTCCAAGGTGGGAAGACCCGAGTATTCTCGGAATCCCATGCTCAAGATATTTCGACAAAGGTAAAACTAATCCAGCAAGACCTCCCGGCGTGCCTACACCCTGTTAGTAGCTACGCGTATCTCGTCTCAGGCCACGACTGGATGGGTGATCATACAGGTAATATAGATACCTCGGGTTTCCCCAAGGCGGCCCCGCATAACCCCCAGTTTGGACCAACACTCATGAGGAGCACTGGCCCGGGTTGTTAATTAAGTCCACGGGGTAGCTAGTCCCTATGCAAATTTTAGTTGTTAGGCAAATGGAGTACCAATGTTGGGCCTTGCTGGAAAAGCTTTAGCGCATAGCGAATTATCAAGGGGGGGCCATAAAACCCAACCGTGTTAGGGACGCAAAATCAAGGAACATAACAGCGATTTATTGGTTCCTAGGGTGGCATGAGTGGAACAAAACACCAAGCAAGAGGCTTAGCCTTCCAACCATTACCAATATATAGGTGATTTAGTTTAACAGATTGGAAAGAGGCTTGGAAATCTTGGAGAAGTTCTCAACAAACCTTCTGCAATAGCTAGCGAGACCAAGGAAGCTTCGGAGTTGCTTGACATTCTGCGGAGGTTCCTAGTTGACAAAAGCTTCAACCTTCTCGGGGTTCACAGAAATGCCCTCGGCAGTGATAATATGGCCAAGATAGAGGACTTTATACAGCCAGAATTCACATTTGGAGAACTTCGCATAGAATTTGTGTTCACGGAGCTTGTCGAGGACCAAACGGAGGTGCTTGGCATGGTCTTCTTCATTCTTGGAGAATACCAAGATATCATCCAGATAGACGAGAACAAATTCATTGGTGTAGGGGTTGAATATGAAGTGCATCATCCGAGAGAAAGTGGGTGGAGCATTTGCAAGGCCGAAAGACATGACCGTGTATTCATAGTAGCCATAGCTTGTTCTGAATGTGGTCTTGTCAATATCCTCTTCACGGATACGAATTTGATGGTATCCCATCCGAAGATCGAGCTTCGAGAACACCTTTGCTCCTTTGAGCTGCTCGAACAATTCATTGATATTGGGGAGCGGGTACTTATTCTTTATTGTCTTCTTGTTCAATGGCCGGTAATCAACACAAAGGCATTCCGTGCCATCCTTCTTCTTCACAAATAGAACACCACAGCCCCAAGGAGAAGTACTAGGCCTGATTAAACCCATATGTTCTTGCTCATCGAGTTGTTTCTTCAGCTCCTTCAACTCATCATGAGAAAGCTTGTACGGACGCCGACATGCTGGCTCGGTACCGGGCTCAAGTTCAATGAAGAATTCAACTTGACGATGGGGAGGCATGCCTGGAAGCTCTTCAGGGAAAACATCCTCATATTCATTAACCACCGGAATCTGAGAAATGGCATTAATCTCGCCCTTGTCATTGAGAGAGAATAGCCTGATAGTGTTATCTCGAGCTGCGAAGATAATCACGTCTTCATCAGGATGAGTTAGCTTGACCTCCTTGCTTGCACAATCAATGTTTGCATCATGCTTGGAGAGCCAATCCATCCCAAGAATAAGATCAATGTCCGAATTACCGAGAGAAATAGGAGAAGCCAGAAATTTATAATTGCCCATCTTGATAGAAACGTTAGGAGCTACAATATGAGAGCTCATCCTCATTCCCGTTGAAACCACACGAAAAGGATTTTGCAAAATTTCTGTAGGCAACTCATGCTTGGACAAGAAAGGTTTTGAGATGAAGCAATGCGATGCACCTGAATCGAATAAAACTTTTGCAAGAACAGAGTTAACTGAAAGTTTACCCAATATCACATCAGAAGAATTCTCTGCTTGAGCTGCATTCATCAGATTCACTCTTGCTGACTTGGGATTGTGCTTGACAATAGCATTGTTGAGAGGTGGATAAGGCAGAAGGCGCCTTTGAGTACACTTGTTGGCATAATGACCCTACTGGCCACACTTGTTGCAAGTAACTTCTGAGAGAGGCCGGTGATAAGGACCACTTGATCTTGAAGCTTGGAACTGAGGCTTGGACTGTTTGCTTGGGTTGGGTGGGTGGGAGAATCCACGACCACCTGAGTGCTTATTGTTGCTTGGAGGACGGAGCACTAGAGGAGGCGGTAGCCAGAACTTCTGCTGCTTAGAAACCACTTGAGAGGACGAGGAGGAGTGAACAACATCTCTGATCCTCTCTTTGGAAGCTTCACACTTGAGCTGAGCTGCCTCTTGCTTGAGAGCCATATTGTAGAATTGGTCAAATTCATCCGTCTCGAACAAGGTGATAGCAAGTTGGAGTTCATCTTACACACCACCTCGGAACTAATATATCTTACCCTTGGCATCGGGGATGTCTTGCTTTGCATAACGGGCAAGATTCTGGAACTTGACATTGTATTGATAGACGGACATGGTGCCTTGCTTCAGGTTGCGGAATTGCTCACGCATACCTTCAATGACACTGGTTAGAATGCGGTGAGAGCGAAAATCTTTGCAGAAGTCAGTCCAGGAGATCTCACGACCACCTCTGGAATCTTTGTACTATTGCCACCAATCAGCAGCTTGATCTTTGAGTTGGAAAGCGGCAAACTTGACATAATCCTCAGGCCTCACGTTACTGCATTCAAAGTGCTTTTTGATGTCTGTGATCCAGTCTTCAGCATCTAGCGGGTCCACACAGTAACTGAAAGACTTCGGCTGGTTTGCCAGGAATTGGTTCAGTGTCGCAAAGTGAGGTTGATTGAACAGATTGCCTTGGCCTTGGTTCCCATGATTGCCTTGATTTGCCTGGTTGGCTTGAAATTTCTGCATCATTTGCATGAGCATCTGGGTGTTCTGGTTGGTCGCTTGCATAATTGCTCTCCATGCCTCAGACGGAGGAGGAGGGGAAGGAGGACGCTCTTCTTCACCCTCTTGGTCAGGGTTGGGAACCTTCTTGGGAGCCATCCTGAATACGATGACAACCATTAGCCATTGATGCAAATATATAAGTTGAATCAACGGCTAGAAATTTGCAACATAAGTCTTCACAATGAACATTCGAACAAAATGAACGAATGAATACCATAGTTTAATGGTACAACAATCTTATCTAGAAGCCACTTGGGAGAACAAAAGATAAAATAAAAACAACAAGGTGCAGATGGAACAAGTACATGATAGAAGCTTCGTCCCACATGTTCGTGTTGAATGCCCCATGGAACGTGTTACAAAGGGTGTTGCAATCCCCGGATCAGCATAGCCAAGGACCCTTTAAGGTGCAACTCCCAATTGGAAAAACGCCCATGAAACCTCTTCACTCAATGTTGAACCCCAAACCTCAAACCATGCATTCGTTCAAAGAATGCCTACGAGCTACTTGAAGAACCACCTATTAATTCCCGAAGGTTTCCGGTTATGCAATCAGGTGTTGGGGATACAGGGGAAGCACCGCGCACTCAACTCTAAACCTACATCCAGCTGTATCCATCCGTCAACACATAACCAGTCATCCTCGGAATCTGTTTACCTCGAACCTTCGAAACGCATCCGCTATACTAGCTGTGGCAATACTCCCGAACTATCTCCCCAGTACTGGGTGACGTTGGGGTTATCTCACCACTAACCGCATAGAAGAGTTTTCGATGTCGGCCGTCTTAAGTATTCTAGAACCGCCGCGATACATTTGTGACGACAACACCTCGGAGCTCAACTCCCCGGGACACTGCCACAACCCCTAAATGACAGGAGGCATCGAGAACAATGTTCTCGTCACAAAGATATCAGAACAATCCAAACAATACTCGCGTGATCCTAAAAAAAATTAGTGAATTTTTTAGAGTAGAAGAGATAGAACAACGTCAGGAATCCTCACCAGAGCGATGAAGGGTTGAGGAGTAAAAAGAAATCCTACTCTCCGATATATATATATATATATATATATATATATATATATATATATATATAGGACTCAAAACATTTTTTGTGTGTGTGTGCCTAGACTCAACCGTCAACGATTCGATCAATCAGGGGGCTCCTAGGTCGGAGAAAGCTCTGATACCAACTTGTAATGCCCAGTATGCGGCTATGTCCCCCACGTGTCGAGGCACAACTTAAGGACATAAACACATACTAGAATGATCTCAAGTATGGTATCTTTGCACAACTCATGTAAAATCAGGGATGAAAGTGTAAAATGATAGTTGGCTTACACTCACCACGTCACACAATGAATTACAATAACAATCATCCAAATAACATCAGAGTCCGACTACAGACGAAATCGAAATGAAAAGATACCATAAATAATACAAGGTCTGATTGCCCCTAGTAGAAGCCACTACTGATCGTCGGGATAAGACACATAGTAACGTCCACACTCTTCATCGAACTCCCAGTACAGCTGTGAACCATCTCCTGTATAGATCTCAACGGTACCTGCATCTGGTGTGTGTTGAATCTGTGAGCCACAGAGGAGTCAACAATTCCGTTCCCGGGTAGCAAAACAATCAAAGCCTTAGGTGTGGAAAGGTTGTAAACAAGGTTGCAACAACACTAAGCACTAGCTTACGAGTTTAGAGCGAGAAGATAACAAGTGCAAACGATCGCCAAGTTGATCAAGAAGTGATCCTAGCTACTCACGATCAAGCATAACCCCACCGTGTTCACTTCCCGAAGCCCTTCGGTAAGAGACCATCACGGTTACTCACGTAGGTAGTGTATTCATGAATAAGGTGTCAAGTTATCTACAATCGGATATGAACAAATTCCCATCTGCCACATAACCGCGGGCCCAGCTTTCGAAAGATCAAAACCTGTAGGGGTGTCCCAACTTATCCCATTACAAGCTCATGATCTGCGGAGTCGCAACTCCAAGGTGGGAAGACCCGAGTATTATCGGAATCCCGTGCTCAAGATATTTCAACAAAGGTAAAAATAATCCAGCAAGACCTCCCGGCCTGCTGACACCCTGATAGTAGCCGCGCGTATCTCATCTCAGGCCACGACCAGATGGGTGATCATAGAGGTAATACCAGATACCTCGGGTTTCCTAGAGATGGCCCCACATAACCCCCAGTTTGGACCAACACTCATGAGGAGCACTGGCCCGGGTTATTAATTAAGTCCACGGGGTAGCTAGTCCCTATGCAAATTTTAGTTGTTAGGAAAATGGAGTACCAATGTTGGGCCTTGCTGGAAAAGCTTTAGCGCAGAGCGAATTATCAAGGGGGCCCATAAACCCCAACCGTGTTAGGGACGCAAAATCAAGGAACATAACACCGGTTTATCGGTTCCTAGGGTGGCATGAGTGGAACAAAACAACAAGCAAGGGGCTTAGCCTTCCACCCATTACCAATATATAGGTGATTTAGTTTAACAGATTATATATTGTGATATCCCAACAATAACTTCATCACGGGGCAAGAATCTTCAAATCTTCACCTGCAACTAACAACGCTATAAGAGGGGCTGAGCGATGCATACTTAGCCAAACAACGGTTTGCTAGGAAGGTGGTTAGAGTGTTTCATGGCAACCATAGGAGGGCTGACAAACAGGAATAGGCATCGAGGCAATATCTAAAGAGCGAGACATCTAGCATTGGCAAAGATAGAAGTGATATCTGGGAATGGTCATCTTGCCTGTTGATTCCATGGAGGGATCGTAACCTTGCCCCTCAAATTCAGCCTCGGTAGGAACCTCGAACTCCGAATCGGCTCCCGGCTCTAGCCAACACAAGAACACAACAACAGCACAACATCAAACACGGTGCAATGCACAATCAACATGATGCAAGTCATAACAAGGGATGCAAGTATGATGTGCGTATGCATGTGGATGCACTTGAGCCTAAGGAGAAGATGATGGAAAAGGCCTTATCTTGGAAAACCAAGCAAGCCACTGGATAGAGGGGAAGATTTCGGTTGAAATCAATATAAAGATCGCCGGAAATGGACGCACGGTTTGCAAAAGACAAGCAAAACAAGATTCAAGCAAAACTGCAGGTTACAGCAACATGGCATCTTTGGAGCAAGAAACAATTATGCTACATCACCCAAACATGGATACAAAGTGAATGGAAGTGAAATAGACATGATACTTAACAAGCATGAACTTATAACACACCCAAAACCTTGCTGGAACTCAATTAAACAAGCATGGCAAGTTGCAATAAATTTATAGAATTCTCAGACTTAGTGAAAATTAGAAGGCATAGCAGAATTAAACGGATAGGCATGTTTACAAGCTTGTGCAACTCAACTCAAAGCATAGCATGGCATGTTAAGATAACCAACAACAAGAAGACATATTTGAGAAGCTACTCAAAGCAAGAACATGCTTATAGGATGCATAGAACACTAGCTACACTCGTGGCAAAGCTGAACTTGTTGATAACATGCTGACAGATACATTTTATAACCTCTTGAGAGCATGGAAACGACAAGCTACAACAAGCCAACATGCATGCAAAAGGCATGGCAACAACATACATAACATGCTCTTCAAGAATAACCACATGGCTACTTCTACAACATACTAGAACATGTCTCAAACACCATGGCAAAAGTGCAAAAGTTTATCCAGACTTAGCAAAATCTGGGCATGCTGACAGATAAATTTTATAGCAACTTGAGGGCCTCATAACAACAAGCTACAACATGGCATCATGGAAAACAAGAGCATGGATAGCTAGAGCATAACATATACATCAAGGAACACCCACTGGACAACTCTAAACATGCTCTACAAAGAAGGTGGCATCATGGATACGTGGCATAAAAATTACCAGATTCACACTTAGTAGAAATTTATAAACATGATGACATGTTAACAAGCTTGTTGCACTCATATCAAGACATAACATGGCATGAAAATGAATCTATCACGTAGAGCACATACTCAAGAGCAAAACTCATGTTGACACCTAGCTCATATGACACATGGATAAATAAGCACAAGCAAGACAAAACTTCATCTCATAACAAGTTCAGAAACTTATCAGCCAAAAGGACTTTTGCAAGAGAGATAAACATGGAAATATTACACCTAACATGATTGCTACATCAACCATCATGTAGAGCATTTCATAACAAAGATCTGGACATATCATTCTCTCCATTCGGACCAACATGCACAAAGTTATCAACTCACGTACATGGCAACAAATTTACACAGACAACAAGTGCTAAAACAGTCTCAGCCACATGCACTCTTGCCATGAATATTAAGTCAACTAGATGAACTCTAACATGCATGAAACTGATACTAACATGTAGAGCACGACGAGACGAATATTTCGACATATCATACGCGTAAAACGGAGCACCGAGCACAAAGTTATCACATGGCAAAG
Organism: Secale cereale; assembly: GCA_902687465.1. NCBI lineage: Eukaryota > Viridiplantae > Streptophyta > Magnoliopsida > Poales > Poaceae > Secale > Secale cereale. Next base: position 218,859,178 of record LR738710.1, on the reverse strand, counting down.
GAGGCAACAAATTTAACATACCCGGGGACTTAGTGGATTTTTACCCTCCGAAAAAGTCAAACGTGGACGGGACAGAGCGGGACGAGGAGATCCGGGATGCAGGAGGCCGTTTGGATGGAGGGAGTGGTGGATCTGGTCCACCTGACCAGATCCACCGGATCGGTGGCGGCGGCGGCCGGCGGCGGTCGGCCGGGGCGGCGGGGCCGGCCGGCGGCGGAGGGCGGTGGTGGTGGCAGGCGGCGCCTGAGGCGGCGGTGGAGCCGGGCGGTGGTGGCGGCCGGCGGCGGAGGGCGGCAGGCCAGCGCCGGAGGCGGAGGCGGCGAGGCGGAGCGCCGGGAGGTGCGGGGCCGAGCCCGGGCGTGCGGACGGCGGTGATGGCTCGCGGGCCGGGGGGGTGACCTGGCCGGGCGGGCCCTGGCCGGTGGGGAAGTGGGGCGGCGTGGTCAGTGAACCAGGTGCCGACACGTGGTGGCGGTGGAGGAGGCTGGACACGTCCGGCCGGGTCGGACGTGTCCGGCGGCGCGGAGGAGCTCGGGTTAGGGTTTCGTCCGCAAAATGAAGGGGAGAGGGCTTATTTATAGATTCTGGGAGCTAGGAAGGTCCAAATGGGGTGTGGTTTTCGCCCACACGATCATGATCCGACGACCGAGAGGATGGGAGTGGTTGTGCTGGGTTAGTGGGCTGTTGTGGAGGGGGTCTTGGGCCAAAAGAAGAGGAGCTTTTAGCCCACTAGGTTAACCGTTGGAGTATCAAACGACCTCCAAACGCGATGAAACTTGACAGGCGGCCTACACGTACTAAAACAACAACGCACGGCAAGTCTCACCTCATTCCGAGAATGTTTCACGGCCACACACGAAAGAAAGACTCGAAGGTGCCACGGGCATGTGTGTGAGTGTCGGAACACGAAACAGACAACAGGAAGAGACGAGTATGACTAGGTGCAAGTGACAACATGAATGCAATGCAATGCACATGATGACATGACATGGAAGATATGCACACACGCACACGACAAAACGAAGAAACCCGAAATGAAAGAAGAGCCCAGAATGGAATTGATAAAGTCAACGAAGATTATATTGCCATAAATGGAAGGTATCACATATGGGGTGTTACATGATCATCAGGCAAGTCAACCAAAGTCCACTCTTTGTTTTCATACATGGATCCCATCTCAGATTTCATGGCCTCAAGCCATTTTGTGGAATCTGGGATCATCATCGCTTCCTCATAGTTCGTAGGTTCATCATGGTCTAGTAACATGACTTCCAGAACTGGGTTACCATACCACTCTGGCGCGGAACGCACTCTGGTTGGCCTACAAGGTTCAGTAGTAACTTGATCTGAAGTTTCATGATCATCATCAATAGCTTCCTCGCCGATTGGTGTTGGAATCACTAGAACTAGTTTCTATGATGTACTACTTTCCAATTCGGGAGAAGGTACAATTACCTCATTAAGTTCCACTTTCCTCCCACTCACTTCTTTTGAGAGAAACTCCTTCTCTAGAAAGTATCCATTTTAGCAAGGAATATATTGCCTTCGGATCTGTGATAGAAGGTGTACCCAACAGTCTCCTTTGGGTATCCTATGAAGACACATTTCTCTGACTTGGGTTCGAGCTTATCAGGTTGAAGCCTTTTCAAATAAGCATCGCAACCCCAAACTTTAAGAAACGACAACTTTGGTTTCTTGCCAAACCAGAGTTCATAAGGTGTCGTCTCAACGGATTTAGATGGTGCCCTTATTAAATGTGAATGCAACTATCTCTAATGCATAAATCAAAAATTATAATGGTAAATCGGTAAGAGACATCATAGATCGCACTATATCTAATAAAGTACGGTTACGACATTTGGACACACCATTACGCTGTGGTGTTCCGGGTGGCGTGAGATGTGAAACTATTCCACATTGTTTTAAATGAATACCAAACTCGTAACTCAAATATTCACCTCCACGATCAGATCGTAGAAACTTTATTTTCTTGTTAGGATGATTCTCTACTTCACTCTGAAATTCTTTGAACTTTTCAAGTGCTTCAGACTTGTGCTTCATCAAGTAGATATACCCATATCTGCTCAAATCATCAATGAAGGTCAGAAAATAACGATACCCGCCGCGAGCTTCAACACTCATCGATCCACATACATTGGTATGTATGATTTCCAACAAATCTGTTGCTCGCCTCATTGTTCCGGAGAACGGAGTTTTAGTCATCTTGCCCATGAGGCATGGTTCGCAAGAATCAAGTGATTCATAATCAAGTGATTCCAAAAGTCCATCACTATGGAGTTTCTTCATGCGTTTTATACCAACATGACCTAAACGACAGTGCCACAAATAAGTTGCATTATCATTATTAACCTTGCATCTTTTGGCTTCAATATTATGAATATGTGTATCACTACGATCGAGATCCAACAGACTATTTTCATTGGGTGTATGACCATCGAAGGTTTTATTCATGTAAACAGAATAACAATTATTCTATGACTTTAAATGAATAACCGTATTGCAACAAACATGATCAAATCATATTCATGCTCAACGCAAATGCCAAATAACATTTATTTAGGTTCTACACTAATCCCGAAAGTATAGGGAGTGTGCGATGATGATCATATCAATCTTGGAACCACTTCCAACACACATCGTCACTTCACCTTTAACTAGCCTCTACTCACTCTGCAACTCTCGTTTCGAGTTACTAATTTTAGCAACTGAACTGGTATCAAATACCCAGGGGTTGCTATGAACACTAGTAAAATAGACATCAATAATCTGTATATCAAATATACCTTTGTTCACTTTGCCATCCTTCTTATCCGCCAAGTATCTAGGGCAGTTCCACTTCCAGTGACCATTTCCTTTGAAGTAGAAGCACTTAGTTTCAGGCTTGAGTTTATCTTTGGGTTTATTCACTGGGAGTGACAACTTGCTTGTCATTCTTCTCGAAGTTCCCCTTCTATCCCTTTGCCCTTTACTTGAAACAAGTGGTCTTGTTAACCATCAACACTTGACGTGCTTTCTTGATTTCTACCTTTCGCCGATTTTAGTATCGCGAAGAGCTCAGGAATTACTTTCGTCATCCCTTGCATATTATAGTTAATCACGAGTTCTACTAATTTGGTGATCGTGACTAGAGAACTTTGTCAATTACTATCTTATCTGGAAGATTAACTCCCACTTGATTCAAGTAATTGTAGTACCTAGACAATCTGACCACATGCTCACTGGTTGAGCTATTCTCCTCCATCTTGTAGGCAAAGTACTGTCAGAGGTCTTATACCTCTCGACACGGGCATGAGTATGAAATACTAATTTCAACTCTTGGAACATCTCATATGCTCCGCGGCGTTAAAAATGTTTTTGAAGTCCGGTTATAAGCCGTAAAGCATGGCGCACTAAACTATCAAGTAGTCATCATACCGAGCTTGTCAAACGTTCATAACGTCTACATCTGCTCCTGCAGTAGATATGTCACCTAGCGGTGCATCAAGGACATAATACTTCTGTGCAGCAATGAGGAAAATCCTCAGATCACGGAACAAGTCCTCATCATTGCTACTAACATCTTTCAACTTAGTTTTCTCTAGGAACAAATCAAAAAACATAGGGGAGCTACAACGCGAGCTATTGATCTACAACATAATTTGCAAATACTATCATGACTAAGTTCATGAAAAAATTAAAGTTCAATTTAATCATATCACTAAAGAACTCCCACTTAGATAGACATCCCTCTAGTCACCTAAATGATCACGTGATCCAAATCAACTAAACCATGTCCGATCATCACGTGAGATGGAGTAGTTTTCAATGGTGAACATCTCATGTTGATCATATCTATTATATGATTCACGCTCGACCTTTCTGTCTCCAGTGTTCCGAGGCCATGTCTGTACATGCTAGGCTCATCAAGTTTAACCCGAGTATTTTGCGTGTGCAAAACTGGCTTACACCCATTATATGTGAACGTAGAGCTTATCACACCCGATCATCACGTGGTGTCTCGGCACGACAAACTTTCACAACGGTGCAAACTCTGGGAGAACACTTGTACCTTAAATTTTTTGTAAGGGATCATCTTATAATGCTACCGCCATGCTAAGCAAAATAAGAAGCATAATAAGATAAACATCACATGCAATCAAAATATGTGACATGATATGGCCATCATCATCTTGTGCTTTTGATCTCCATCTCCATGGCACGGTCATGATCACCAGCGTCACCAGCGCGACACCTTGATCTCCATCGTAGCATCGTTGTCGTCTCGCTAACTATTGCTTCCACGACTATCGCTACCGCTTAGTGATAAAGTAAAGCAATTACATGGCGATTGTATTTCATACAATTAAGCAACAACCATATGGCTCCTGCCAGTTGCCGATAACTTTACAAAACATGATCATCTCATACAATAACGTATCACTCATCATGTCTTGACCATATCACATCACAACATGCCCTGCAAAAACAAGTTAGACGTCCTCTACTTTGTTGTTGCAAGTTTTACGTGGCAGCTATGGGCTTAGCAAGAACCGTTCTTACCTACGCATACAAAACCACAACGATATTTCGTCAAGTATGTGCTGTTTTAACCTTCACAAGGACCGGGCGTAGCCACAATTGATTCAACTAAAGTTGGAGAAGCTGACACCCGCCAGCCACCTGTGTGCGAAGCACGTCGGTTGAACCAGTCTCGCGTAAGCGTACACATAATGTCGGTTGAACCAGTCTCGCGTAAGCGCGACACCTTGATCAACATGTTGGTAAGCAGTATGACTAGTATCATCCACAACTCACTTGTGTTCTACTCATGCATATCATCTATGCATAGACCTGGCTAATGATGCCACTGTTGGGGAACGTAGTATTTCAAAAAAATTCCTACGGTCACGCAAAATCTATGTACTAGATGCATAGCAACGAGAGAGGAGAGTGTGTCTACGTACCCTCGTAGACCGAAAGCGGAAGCGTCTAGTGACACGGTTGATGTAGTCAATCTTTCTTCGCGATCCAACTGATCAAGCACCGAACGTACGGAGCCTCCGCATTCAGCACACGTTCAGCTTGATGACGTCCCACGAGCTCTTGATCCAGTAGAACTTCGTGGGAGAGTTTCTTTAGCACGACGGCATGGTCACGAAGATGATGAAGCTACCAGCGCAGGGCTTCGCCTCAGCACTGCAAAGATATGACCGAGGTGTGTTTATGTGGAGGAGGGCACCACGCACGGTTGGGAGAGATCAACTTGATCAACTTGTGTGTCTATGGGGTGCCCCCGCCCCCGTATATAAAGGAGTGGAAGAGGGGGAGAGGCAGACCCTCTATGGCGCGCCTAGGAGGAGTCCTACTCCCACCGGGAGTAGGATTCCCCCCTTCCCTAGTTGGAGTAGGAGAGGAAGGGAAGGAGGAGTAGGAGAGAAGGAAAGGGGGGGCGCCACCCCCCAAACCCTTTGCAATTCAGCCTCCTGCCCAAAGGGGGCGCACCAGCCCCTTGTGGGCTGGTGTGCTTTCTTCTTATGGCCCATAAGGCCCATAACTTCTCCCGGGGTGTTCCGGTAACCTCCCGGTACTCCGGAAAAATGCCCGAACCACTCGAACCTTTCTGGTGTCCGAATATAGCCTTCCAATATATCAATCTTTACGTCTCGGACATTTCGAGACTCCTCGTCATGTCCGTGATCTCAGCCGGGACTCTGAACTACCTTCAGTACATCAAAACTCATAAACTCGTAATACCGATCGTCATTAAACGTTAAGCGTGCAGACCCTACGGGTTCGAGAACTATGTAGACATGACCGAGACACATATCCGGTCAATAACCAATAGCGGAACCTGGATGCTCATATTGGTTCCTACATATTCTACAAAGATCTTTATCGGTCAAACTACATAACAACATACGTTGTTCCCTTTGTCATAGGTATGTTACTTGTCCGAGATTCGATCGTCGGTATCACCATACCTAGTTAATCTCATTACCAGCAAGTCTCTTTACTTGTTCCGTAATACAACATCTCGTGACTAACTCATTAGTCATTTTCTTGCAAGGCTTATTATGATGTGCATTACCGAGAGGGCCCAGAGATACCTCTCCGACACTCGGAGTGACAAATCCTATTCTTGATCTATGCCAACACCACGAACACCTTCGGAGACTCCTGTAGAGCATCTTTATAATCACCTAATTATGTTGTGACGTTTGATAGCACACAAGGTGTTCCTCCGGCATTCGGGAGTTGCATAATCTCATAGTCATAGGAACATGTATAAGTTATGAAGAAAGCAATAGCAGTAAAACTAAACGATCATAGTGCTAAGCTAACGGATGGGTCTAGTCCATCACATCATTCTCCTAATGATGTGATCTCGTTGATCAAATGACAACTCATGTCTATGGCTAGGAAACATAACTGTCTTTGATCAATGAGCTAGTCTAGTAGAGGCATACTAGGGACACTTTGTTTTGTCTATGTATTCACACATGTCTTAAGTTTCCTGTTAATACAATTCTAGCATGAACTATAAAATTTTATCATGATATAAGAAATAAATATTAACTTTATTATTGCCTCTAGGGCATATTTCCTTCAATACGGGTCGGACTAAAGGCCATGAAGGTACAAGATAGAAGACTCTCCCCCGTGTCCGGATGGGACTCCACTTTGCATGGAAGGCAAGGTTGGCGTGCGGATATGAAGATTCCTTTCTCTGTAAACCGACTCTGTACAACCCTAGCCTCTTCCGATGTCTATATAAACCAGAGGGTTTAGTCCATAGAGGCATTCATAATCATACAGGCTAGACATCTAGGGTTTAGTCATTATGATCTCGAGGTAGATCAACTCTTGTAACCCCTATACTCATCAAAGTCAATCTAGTAGGAAGTAGGGTATTACCTCTATCAAGAGGGCCCGAACTTGGGTAAACAAAGTGTCCCCTACCTCCTGTTACCTTCAATCCTTAGACGCATAGTTCGGGACCCCCTACCCGAGACCTACCGGTTTTGACACCGACATTGCTGCTTTCATTGTGAGTTCTACTGTGCCGTCGTCAAAAGGCTCGATGGCTTCATCAATCATCTACAGCAACGCCGCTAGGGAGGAGAATTTTCTCCCTGGCTTGATCTTCGTGTTCGGCAACTTCGCGCTGCGTGCCAACTTGCTTGGTCACCTGGAGTGGATCGACAACTACGCCCGTGGTCACCGGATTAGTTTCAGAAATCTGAACTATGTCGATGACATTCGAGGAGACTTGATCTTCCAAGGGTTCGCGGCTCCAAACACCACTTAGGCCTCAGATCCGGAGCGCGTCACTCAGTCCGAAGACGGGACTTTTGAGCCGGCCAGACTATCTGCGGCCATAAAGCTCAACACTGGAGAACCAGAGAGGATAGCACCGCTGGCAGTTATTGCAAAGCTGGACTCTTCTCCGGACACTAGCTCCGAACTCTCGAAGCTCGCGTCCCGCGAGCTCGGCTAAGGAACTTCGGTCCTCTTCCAAACCTTGCTCTTAAACGAGGCTCTGGATTTGATGCGATCCCCCGCCATTATAGAGGAACCGCTTCCGAATTACGCCCAGCCAGGACTAGGGGCTGAAAATAGGGAACTTTAATTCCCACCCACCACCCACTTCATAGCCAATGTCGAGGATCTAACCGACATGCTTGACTACACCTCCGAAGACATCAACGGTATAGACGACGATGCCAGAGAGGAGCAGGCCCCAAACCCACTGTGTACCGAGCGCTGGACGTCCACTTCCTCATACGACTTATACATGGTGGACACACCTAAAGAAGGCGACAGTGATGATAAGAAGGATCCAGTCGAGGAAGAACCTCCTGAGATACCCCTGAAGCGTCGAAATCGGCGGCACCGCCCTAAATCGCGCCACAGAAAAGACAACAATACCGGCATGGGAGAAAATGATACTCCAGAACACGCCGAAGAACAAGAAGACCCTACCGAACCAACATCCGAACAAGATGATCGGGAGGAGGGGCAAGTTGACCCTGATGAGCAAGTTAGGAGCGAAGGCTCGGAAGATAGTAACTATCTTCCACTCTCCGAGGATGACGTAAGCCTGGGTGATGAAGACTTCATCGTGCCAGAGGAACCTCGTGAACAAGAACGCTTTAAGCGCCGACTAATAGCCATGTCAAGAAGCCTTAAAAAGAAGCAGCAGCAGCTCCAAGCTTACCAAGAACTGCTCAACAACAGATGGACTGATGTCCTGGCAGCCAAAGAATATGGCCTTGAACGCCCAACAAAGGGTTATCCGAGGCATAAGCCACTGCCCCAATTCAAAGATGAAGCGCCGGTGGCCATACCACCCACGCGTAATGCGGCTGACAAATCTGACCGACCGCCATGCGGCTAGGACAGAACGACAACTCATGCCGAATACCAGCCTGCACCCCCTTGCCGTAAAATAACAGCTCAGGGACACACATACGACCTACGACAGGACCTGGAAAATAGAACAGGTCAGACTAGATCCATTTACGGTTCTCGGGGGCGTCCACCAGCACGAGAGGGCGGTTACCAATCTTGGCGCGAAAAGGAACACCATGCCCGAGCCGAACACCGAATACATACTTCATCCGAAATGCGCCACGATATAGCCTGATACAGAGGTGCCGCACACCCCCTATGCTTCACCGATGAGGTAATGGAGCTCTAGTTCCCAGAAGGGTTTAAACCCGTGAACATCGAATCATATGATGGCACAACATATCCCGCAGTATGGATTGAATATTTTCTTCTCCACATTCACACGGCTCGCGGTGACAATCCACATGCCATCACATACCTTCCCCTCAAACTTAAGGGGCCAGCTCGCCACTGGTTAAACAGCCTTCCGGAAAATTTATTGGATGTTGGGAAGACCTGGAGGATGCCTTTATAGACAACTTCCAAGGCACCTATGTTCGGCCTCCAGATGCCGATGACCTTAGTCATATAATACAGCAACCCGGGGAATTGGCCCGACAGCTATGTACAAGGTTCTTAATTAAAAAGAACCAGATCGTGGATTGTCCGGACGCCGAAGCCCTTGCGGCTTTCAAGCACAGCGTCCGCGATGAGTGCCTCGCCTCCATGACAGCCCTCACCACACTTATGACCCATTTTTGCGCGGGAGAGGATAGGTGGCTCGCTCGTAGAAGCAATAGAACCAGCAACCCTGGCACCTCCGAAACCAGGGGTGGCAATGGCAAGCCATGACGCGATAAGCACAAGCGTCGGAACAACAACGAGGGAACCCAAGATACGACGGTCAATGCCGGATTCAGTGGCTCCAAACCCGGTCAACGGAAGAAGCCATTCAAGGCAAACAAGGACAACCCGTCCAGTCTAGACGAAATCCTTGATCGACCTTGCCAGATTCACATCACCCTCGATAAACCCGCCAATCATACCAATAGAAATTGTTGGGTTTTTAAGCAGGCCGACAAACTCAACGCCGAACACAAGGGGAAAGGGTCGCCCAGCGACGACGATGACCAAGAGCCTCGTCAACCGAACAGAGGGGGACACTAGCAATTTCCCCCCGAAGTAAAAATAGTAAATATGACATATGTCACACATATCCCTAAAAGGGAATGCCAGCGTGTACTACGGGACGTCTACGCCATAGAGCCAATCGCCCCAAAATTCAACCCATGTACGGCTTGTCCGATTACCTTCGATCGAAGGGACCACCCAACCAGTATCCTTCACGGAGGTTCGACAACACTGGTCCTCGATCCAATCATTAACGAATTCCACCTCACACGAGTCCTTATGGACGGTGGCAGCAGTCTCAATATACTTTATCAAGACATTGCCCGCAGAATGGGCATTGATTCGTCAAGAGTCAGGCCCACTAAAACTACCTTCAAGGGAATAATACCTAGTGTGGATACTCGCTGCACGGGCTCAATCACACTAGAAGTCGTCTTCGGTTCGCCAAACAACTTCCGAAGCGAGGACTTGGATTTTGACATCGTCCCTTTCCACATCGACTATCACGCACTACTCGGACGCGCCGCTTTCGCTCGCTTCAACGCAGTTCCACACTACACCTACCTAAAGCTCAAGGTACCCGGTCCACGTGGCACCATTACAATCAACGGAAGCATAGATCGCCCCCTCTGTACCGAGGAAAATATCATGGCCATCACAACCGACGTACAAAGCGGCTCTGTCAAAACGCACACCAAAAGCTCGACAAACCCAGGGCTGGATTAGCAGTTCGGCCTCTGTCGATCGCCATGTACAACAGCAAAATTCATGCCGCGCATACATAACTATGCACTAAAATAGCCTAGGCATCAACGGAGGCAATGCACGGGACATACCTATAGCACGGTTCGACCTTATATGGCCCTCCCCTCTTATCTAATCATCTTTTTACTTTTTATTATATGTACAATTAAAACCCACCTATCTTACGGACTCACAAAGGCCTCTCTCCGAGCCCGGTTCTGTATAGATAGCCTAAGACCATTCCCTTCAAGGAATCTTTCTTACTAAGGCAAAAGTGGCGCAGACGTGCGGCAGGAAGGTAGAAGGGATTTTGTAGACCGCAAACTCCCCTGAAGGAACCTGTATAGAGATTTTTTCCTCAACCCTAGAGCCCCAGCATGTAAAATGACTTTGCTCATTGCGGTACCATCTGTAAGGCTATGCTTTGACGTGTCAATCAGATTATAGTGAGCCAGAAATTTATTCATCATCATCTTTACTCAAATGTCGACTCTTTAGTTGTCTCACGAACACACCTTGGCATAAATTGCCATGGGCTCCATGAGGTAACATATGTGTTACCAAATAAAAAGTTCAAACAACTTAACAGCACAATTTGGCGTCCCGAGCTCGACAGTATATGCATCGGCTCCAAAACATGTCTTTGGTCAATAGTTGAGTTGCCCGGCTCCTGTGTTTGCTACCTTACGTTCCGTCTAATCGGCTAGGGTGGTAAAGGGAGAACTACTGCGATTGTGTTTCTAGTTCTTCTGGTCAAGCACCTTAGTAGAGAAAGTCGAAAAATGACTGTCGTGATGAGGCGAGAGCGGGTCGGCCGCTCGATGACTTATTATAATCTTTAGCGATTCTTTCCCGTGTTACACGAAGGACCATTTCCCGATCACATAAGTAATGCTCCCACATTGGGAGCCGCGTACATACTAGGGGCTACTTCGTAGACCCATTGATAAAACTCCTATAGCTAAGTGAGAGGAATAAAACTGAATAGTTTGATTGCCTCATTTGCCGCACTAATACCTCCTTCATGGACTAAGACGTTGGGTTAAGTGTATTCATGTGCAACTCCAAACTCCCCGGTAGTATCTACATGTGGGTTAAAGCCGACGACTGGGAACTCCCAGGTATAACAACGGCCGCACATGAGGATAAAAATCTTAATAAGTAAAAGGGTATATTACAAAAGACTTAGTTCACGATACAAACTCCTGAAACAGCTCGGACTCGTTCATTCAAACTGTGCATCCTTGGAGCATTGGCCTTTTATAAGGCGAGCACCTGCTAGTACGTCCTCAAAATAGCGCTCTGGTGTGCGGTGGTCCTTGCTTTCAGGCGGACCCTCAATTGCCACCTTTTCATCCTTCATCTTCGCCCAGTGCATCTTGACACGGGAAAAGGCCATTCGCGCCCCTTCTATGCAAGACCACCTCTTGATATTGTCGAGTCGGGGCAGCACATCGATGAGACGCCGCACGAGGCCGAAGTAGCTATGTAGAATATCTTCGGACGACCACAACCGGACTATAACGTCCCTCATGACTGCGTTGGACATCTTGTGCAGCTCCGCCCATTGTGCCATCTGGTCATTTAGCAGTACGGGACACTTTGGCCCCGCAAACAGTGATGAGAAGAGCTTCTCTGTCGCGTACCCCTCCTGGGCCTCGAAGAATTTAGCAGCGTCTGCAGCACTCTTCGGCAGATCCACATATGCGTCTGGAGAACTCCATAGTCGATTAAGTAAGGCATACTTCGGGTCCCCAAATTTAGCCTGTAAAAGAAAGGTATCTGTCCGGCTTGAAGGATTTCTTCGCGCGCTGCACGGGATTCAGACCGCGCCTCCAAAGTTTCTTAAAGGGCCTTGGCGAGTTCGGTCCCCTTATCTTTATTTTCTTTTTCCATGGACTCACACTTGGCGGTGATATCCTTGAGCTGTTTCTCCATCTCGGTCACCCGTTCCTCAAAGCGATGCCGAGCGGCCTGTTCGGCCGTCAAATCCACAGCCGCTTTATTAGCAGCCATCTGGCTTACCCTTGCCTGCTCCTTGGCTTGGGCAAGCTCACCCCTGAGGGTCTCCACCGCGACAACACCATATGCACATTCACGCACATTGTAGCTCTTGAAACTCCACAAGGCATGGACATAAAACAAGCACACAGCAAGATGTGTCTTATACCTTGTGCCTGGTGGAGCCGCGTGTTAACAAGGACTAGGTCCTCATCGGCTCGCCCCAGTTTCCATTTGAGTTCGGAAACTTTCGATGATTGAGCGGTCGCCGCTAACCGCGAAGCCTGTTTTAATACAAATAGAAAGTATGTTACCACATAACTATTGATTATCGATCCTCTGCTCGCTTTTCTTTCAAAAACCGAACAGAGTCTCAGGGGCTACTATCTATATATAGGCATGTTTCTCGTAAAAATGACCAAAAACATTACATTGTGTACCTCGAAGCCCACCAGTAGGCTGGAGAAGGCTTCGTCAAGCCCGCTCTTGGCGGACTGGATCTTATCAGACACCGTACCCATCAGGATACGGTGCTCGTCTAAGACGAAGGCACTTTGGAGTGCATCCACCGTGGTATGTCGCGCCTCCCATTTGGCAGAGGTTGCCACTCCCTCTTCTCCTGCAGGGGGTCACTCATTAGACTCCGGAGCCTTATGGATCTCTGGAGTAGTATGCGGCTGAGGGCCGGATTGACCGGTGCTCCCATTGCCGATCTCCATGGTGGCTGCACCCCGTAACCCTCCAGCATTTGGGGCGTTACCCTCTTGCGCTGTTAAAACGCCCCCCGCGCCTCTTCAAGGTTTGGGGAGGGCCTGTGAGATACCACCTCAGCATCATCCGCCCTAGGTGGTGGGGAAGCTAATGGAGGCAAATCACTCTCCATCATCTCCGGTGCCAGATCTCCTGAGGATGAGGATAGGTGGGGAAGATCGTGGGACGGACAAAAAGACAGAACTTAGAGTTATCATCATGGGTCATAGAGATTGGAGGAAGTGAAGGATCCTGGGCTACTTACGAATCGGCTTGGAGCTTGGTCCGGCGGCGAGGCTTCGGGATGACCTCGGCATCAGACTCCGAGTCATCAGGGATGCTGATCTTGTCCCTCTTGGAGGCCTCAACCTCCAAGTCTTTGGAGGCCGCACTCTTCTTACCTTTGTGGGAAGGATCTTTTTCTTCCTCCTCCTCCTCCTCGTCATCATCGTCGCCCTCGTGGGAGGACGGGGCATCGGCCTCTCCGAACATTGCGTCTGAAGTACCCTCCTCTTTCTTATTCTTCTTGTCCTGCTTAACTGGCACCTGGTAGGGCACCGGGACCAGCATCCTCATTAATTGAGGATTGGCTGGGTCTTCTGGGAGCGGAGTCGGACACCGCATCTGCTCCGCCTTCTTGATCCAAACCTATTTGAAGAGGGACTACTCAATATTTCTCCTGTGGAGCGAAGAGCCTATTGGTATGGGGAGGTTTAAGAGTTTACCTCGGTGCCTGGATGGTTTCAATCGAGGCCGGTGTCGTCCGATGGCTTCGGCCACTTTTTATGATTCTTGAAAAGCAGCTTCCAAATCCCCTTATGCGTCGTACAGTAGAACCACTGTAGCGTTCGCGGTCCTTCCGGATTGAACTCCCACATCTTGAGGGGTCGCCGTTGGCAGGGAAGTGCATGGCGGATCAGCATCACTTGGATTACATCAGCAAGGGTAATGTCCTTTGCTATCATACTCTCGATATGTTTTTGCAACAACAGCACCTCAGGGACCGACCCCCCAGTCCGGACCCTTGTTGGTCCAGGATGTGAGTGAGGGAGTCCTGGATCGGGGGGTCCATAGATGGCCGGATAAACTCCTGGTGGGCCGGGCTGGTGGGCCATGAAGATTACTTTAGAAGATCATCTCTCGTATCTGGATAGGACTCCTGGATTCTTGTAATGGCAAGTTTTAGGCTCGGGTGTAGATTTTCCTTCCTATGCAAGATGATATGTACAAACCCTAGGCCCCTCCAGTGTTTATATAAACCGGAGGGTTTAGTCCGTAGAGGCTAGAGAATCATACAATCGTCATAGGCTAGACTTAGGGTTTAGCCTTTACGATCTCGAGGTAGATCAACTCTTGTACACATATTCATCCATACTAATATAGCAGGAAGTAGGATTTTACCTCGATGGAGTGGGCCTAAAACTGAGTAAACATCGTGTCCCCTGCCTCATGTTAACATCAATCCTCAAACGCATAGTTTGGGACCCCCTACCCGAGATCCGCCAGTTTTGACACTCACATTGGTGCTTTCATTGAGAGTTCCACTATGTCGTCGACGGAAGGACTGATGGATCACGTCATCAACTAGAACGACGACGTCGAGGTGATTTTCCCTCCCGCCCAACTCTTCGTGTTCGGTGGCTTAGCGCTTCGCGCCAACACTGAAGGCCACCTTGAGCAGATCGAGAGCTACGCCCCTGGCCATCATGTCAGATTCGGTAGCCTGAACTACGTTGCTGATGTCCGTGGAGACTTGATCTTCGCTGGATTCGAGCCAGCGGTAACCCCTCTCTGCCACCACGATGATCACGACTTAACTCTCTCATCGGATCAGGAAATAGCACCTGCAATAGTTCCGGCCCTAGATCCAGAACGCATTGCGCCACCCGAAGATGGGAAGCTCAACCCCACCACATGAGCGGTAGATTCTACGACGATGGAGCCGCACACGGACCCAACTAATGAGGTCTGTGTTACCGGATCCCCGGACTTAGCTCCGGTATCTGATTCCAAACTGTGCGTAACTGCGCCCCTCAAATCTAATCACGCGCCTATTGCCGAATTCTGTGCTCCAGATATTTTCTAGCACTCACCACTTGGCGGCATGTTAAGGTCGTTGAGATCTCTCTCCTTGGATGAGAACACATCGCTGCATTATATCCGGTTCGAACTGGTGGCTGATGAACATCCGCGCTATACCCATGGGGATGAAGAATTTCGTTCCCCACCCACCACCCACTTGGTAGCCACGGTTGAAGATCTAACTGATCTACTCGACTACGTTTTAGAAGACTTTGATGGGATGGACCTCGAAGCTGATGCAGACATAGATCAAAGCCGGCCCATAACAGGACGGTAGAAAGCTACGTCCTCATATGACGTATATATGGTGGATACACCCAAAGAGGTGGAACACAACAGTGAAAACAATCCTGTAGAGGATAAACCTGCCGAAGAACCTCCTAAGCATCGGCGTCCAAAACGCCGAGCAAAATCCCGTAAAGGAAATGACAACAACACTGCAACTAATGATGGTGATATTCCGGAACAAGCCAAAGACCTGGCAGATCCAGCGATAGAGCAGGAGGAGTGAGAGGACAGTGAACAGAGTCCAAAGCCGCAGTCGATGACAGCGATGCCGAATACGGTGACTACAAACCGATCTCCGAAGAAGAGGTTAGCCTGGATGACGATGAATATACCGTCCCAGAAGAACCCTCCGAACAAAAACGCTTCCATCAGCTGCTTATAGCCACCGCACAGAGCTTAAAAAAGCAGCAGAGACAGCTTCGAGCTGCAAAAGACATGCTCAATGATAGATGGAATGAGGTGCTAGACACCGAATAGAAACATTGCTTTAATAGCCAAACCAAAGGCTATCCCAAGCGAAAGCTGCTGCCCAAATTCGACGACGAGGCCGTAGCACCTGTCCCACCGAATAATAACACCGCCAACAAGCTGGACCGACCACCCCGCAGACGGGATAGAGTCGCTAGCAATGGCATAAACAAGCCCCCACCCCATAAAGTAAAGGAGGGTGCAGCCCAAGTCCGAAAGCATGATCTGCGCGAGGAACTAAACAAAAATCTAAAGATCGAGCTCCCGTACGGCACGGCGGCTATCAAGCCAATCGCACCGGTGACATACCGGTTCGGGGTCAATACCAAACACCACAACCATCGGACATACGCCACGATATAGCAAGATATAGAGGAGCTTCACACCCTCTATGCTTTATCGATGAGGTACTGGGTCATGACTTCCCAGAAGGGTTAAAACCCGTGAACATCAAAGCGTATGATGGAACGACAGATCATGCTGTCTGGATAGAAGATTTTATTCTTCACGTCCACATGGCTCGAGGACATGATCTCCACGCCATCAAATATTTACCCCTCAAGCTAAAAGGACCAGCTCAGCACTGGCTAAACAGTCTCCCAGAAAACTCCATTGGGAGTTGGGAAGAACTTGAGGACGCTTTTCGGGCCAATCTTCAAGGGACTTATGTTCGGGCCCCAGACACTAACAATTTAAGTCACATCATGCAACAACCCGGGGAGTCAGCCCGCAGACTTTGGAACCGGTTTCTCACTAAGAAGGACCAGATTGTCGACTGTCCGGATGCCGAAGACTTAGGGCATTCAAGCATAGTATCCGGGACGAATGGCTAGCCAGACACCATGGACAGGAAAAGCCGAGGACAATGACAGCCCTAACTATACTCATGACTCGCTTTTGCGCGGGTGAGGATAGCTGGTTAGCTCGTAGCAGCACCAGCGACCCTGGAACATCTGAAGTCAGGGACGGCAATGGAAAGCCACGGCGGAATAAAAACAAGCATCGAAACAATCCTGGAAGCCCAGATGATACAGTGGTAAACGCCGGATTCAGCGGCTCCAGACCCGGTCAAAGGAAGAAGCCATTTAAAGGCAACAAAGACGGTCCATCAAGTTTGGACATGATATTAGGCATGCCCTACCAAATCCATGGCACCCCAGAAAAACCTGCCAATCACACCAACCGTAACTATTGGGTTTTCAAGCAGGCCGGCAAGCTAAACGCCGAACACAAGGGGAAGGAGCCCCAGAGCAAAGACGAGGATGAATCTCGCTAGCCGAATATAGGGGGATAGAAGAAATTTCCACCGGAGGTCAAAATAGTGAACATGATATATGCCCCTCATATCCCAAAGAGGGAGCGCAAGCGCGCACTCTGAGACGTCTATGTTGTTGATCCCGTCGCCCCAAAATTCAACCCATGGTCAGCCTGTCCGATAACTTTCGATCGCGGGGATCATCTGACTAGTATTTGGCATGGGGGTTCGACTGCCTTAGTGCTCGACCCAATAATAGATGGATACCATCTAACCCGAGTCCTTATGGACGGCGACAGTAGTCTCAATCTGATATATCAGGACACTGTACGCAAGATGGGGATCGACCCATCAAGAATCAAGCCAAGCAGCACGACCTTTAAAGGAGTGATACCTGGCATTGAATCTCACTGCACATGCTCCTTAACATTGGAGGTTGTATTCGGTTCCCCCGACAACTTTCGAAGCGAATAACTACTCTTCGACATAGCTCCATTCTGAAGTGGCTATCACACCCTACTCGGAAGAATGGCCTTTGCCCGCTTTTAATGTAGTCCTGCATTATGCGTATTTAAAGCTCAAGATTCCTGGACCACGTGGCGTTATCACGGTCAATGGAAATATGGAGCGCTCCCTCCGTACGGAGGAAGATACTTCGGCCTTAGCAGCCGATGTATAGTGCGGCCTATTCAAGCCAGATAATGTATCAATAACGGACACAACTAAACGTGTCCGGCACACGCCTCACTGCGGCAGCTCAGATGAACCTGAGCAAGATTGACAGCTATGCCCCCGTCGATCGCCCCATAAGGTGATATCATATGTGCCTCGAGTACATAATTATGCCCTAAAAATTCCTTGGGCGGTGACCGGGGGCACCTGCATACAATCCGTAGTTCGGCTAGACCCTATTCGGAGTTTAAACTTATCTTCTCTTGGTTCATTAAAATGAGCCAGACTTACTTTCGCCACACCAGATTGACTTCTTTGTTTCCAGGTTTATTTCTTTTCGTATACAGATGGCTATCATACTCGTACCTTCAAAGACACATTACAGAGGAGAAGACGACGCAAACATGCAGCAGGAACCCGCACTAAGGTTTCTTTTTAGATTAAGATCCTGTGTAAACCTTTTTTCTCTTTCTTGTTATATACCTTTTTTGGCATGTAAAATGTCCAAAAATGGTCATCGACATTATCTGTAAAGTTTGCGGCTCGCCGTACTATAGAGGGATATTAATAGAACAATTTTATTCATATCATATCCAGAGTTTTATTCACTCACCATGGAATGTTCTCTTCTCGCATCAGATGGCCATATGTGCCTTGTCAATAAAGGTTTATTACCAGGGGCTGTATTCAGCCCTGGTATATGTCGAAAAGACCGAACACCTATAGGGAGAGTTCGGCGTCTTGGATATTTGCATTATATGCATCAATTCTGAATCATGTCTTAGGTTAATAGTTGGGTTGCCCGGCTCCTGTGCTTACCCCTACGTTCCCAGTTGTTCGGCCGCTAGGGTGTAAGGGGAGAACTACTGCGATAGTACTTCTGGCTAGTCCCCACTAGAGAAAGCCGAAAACTGACTGTCATGATAAGCGAGAACCTGATCTGCAATCCGGTGACTTAGTTTTACACTACGATCGATAGAGATCTACCCCGTGTTATACGAAGGGTTGGTTTTTTCGCCCAGCCAAGTGCAATTGGATATTTCATCCGCACCAGGGGCTAGTACCTAGCCCCACTTGTCAAACTCCTACGACTAAGTGAAAGAAATAACGCCGCATAGTCTGATTGCCTGGTTCGCTCCGCATACACCTCCTTTACGGACCAAGACGTTGGATAAAGAGTGTATTTGCACATGACCGAACACCCCATTACTATGTACCTAGGGGCTGAAGCCGACGATTGGAAACTTTCAGATTTAAGATAAACAGTCACACGGGAGGAAAAAAGATGCTGATATGATAAATAGCGCAAAAGTTATATACACTGGATTCATAAGCAAGCCGGCCGCGTTAATCCGTTGACCCGCGGACTCGCCTCAACGAGCCACTTCACCAATCCGAAGTAACTACTTGGTATTGGCTCAGCGGGCCATAGCCGGACTATCAAGCCCTTCATGGCGAACTCGCTATGTTGTGCAGCTCGACCATCTGCTTTATCTAGTCGCTGAGGGGCGTCGTATGTTTTGGCGCCTCGAACTGCGACCAATACAGCTTCTCCGTGGTGTTCCCCTCCAGGGCACGGAAATACTGGGCGGCGTCTGCGCTGCTCCTTGGAAGATCAGCAAACACGCCTGGAGAACTCCACAATCGTGTCAGCCCAATATACTTCCGCCCTCCGAAGATGCTCTGTAAGAGAAATATCTTACCAGATGCTATCTGTCGTGCCTGCTCGATCTCTTGACGAGTGCTGCGTGCCTCACCTCACGTGTTGTGGGCAGACTTTACCACCATAGACAGCTCGGTCGCCTATTCCGAAGCCGTCTTCTTCGATGCCTCACACTTATAGATGGCATCTTGAAGCTCGACCTCGACTACGGACACCCTAGACTTGTGCTTCTCGCACTCCGCCTTTTCGGCCTCTAGATCAGCAGTCGCTTTATCAGCGGCCGCCTTGTTCACCTTAGCCTCCTCCTTGGCCTTGGCAATCTCGCCCTTGAGGGCCTCGAGCTCAGCGGCGCCAACTGTGTAATACATAATACAATGTTAAGAGTTTGTACTCATACTCAATCAATTAAGTCTTATTGACATTTAAATACAAATCTGCATACCTTGCGTTTCATCAAAACGCCGGTTGATGCGGTCGAGGTCCGCATTGGCCACCTCAAGCTTCCGATTTAGTTCGTCGACCTCTGCGTCTCGCGCAGTCGCCGTAACTAAAGAAGCATGCACGACAGTTTAGCTCTGTAAATATGCTACTCTATGGATACTTCGTCCGATTCTTTTCAGAATCACACAAAGCATCAGGGGCTACTGGTTATATATGTGCATTCAAAATAAATAAAATTTCTTACAAACATTGCATGGCTTACCTCAAACCCTGTTAAAAGGTTGTTGAAGGCTTCATTCAGTCCGCCGTTGACGGACTGAATCTTCTTCATCACCGCACCCATCATGGTGCGGTGTTCTTCAATGACAAGAGCACTTTACAGTGTTCCCTCCATAGAATCCGGCGCCTCCGGATTAAGTCCGGGCGCCGCCGTATCCTCCTCCGCTTGAGGAGCGGGATCTTCAAACCACGGAGCTGCGCTAGGCTCCGGGACGGTGTTCGATGGGACCTTGGACTATGCGGGCCCCACATCTTTGGTCTCCATGGGGGCCGTTTCCTCATGGTCAGTGGCCGCCGAGGTATTACCCTCAGCCGCCCTATCTCCTACCCTGCCCTCATCTCCTTGGCGGAGAGAACCCGCTGGGACGACACTTTGGTGTCCCCGCCGATTACGGGAGATGAAGCCCGGACTGGCGGGTGACTCTTCGTCTCCCCAGGCGCCAGAGTGTTCCTCTTCGGTGATATAACATAGGTGTTTACACCGGGAGGGCTGTAGGTCAGCAGGAGAAGAATACTAAGTAGGTATCATAAATACTGAATAAACAAAGGTGAAATAGTCAATCCGGACAAAGTTTTTACGATTCGGGCAGGGGTTTCACCCTGGGCTTCACCATGAAGCTATGTTCGGACGAATCCGAACTATCTTCGAGCTTCAGCTTCCTCTTTCTCCGGGGTACGGCCGTGCTCGCGTCAGCGACGGTCCCCTCTTCATCCCCCTGCCTTGCTCCGGAGGCATTTCTTCTTCCTCCTCTTCCTCCTCATCATCTTCCTCCGCCTTGTCGGAGGAGGGAATGTGGAGGTCCTCGGGCTTCTTGCTCGTAGGATGGGGGCTGTCTCCGGCCCCCTTGCCCTTTGTCTTCTTGGGCTTATTGGTCGGCGCCCTGTATGGTGCCGGAACTAGCATCGCCGTTAGTAGAGGCAGTGCTGGCTCTTCGGGCAAAGGCGCCGGACACTTAATCCGGGATGCCTTTTTCATCCAGCCCTGTATATCACGTAAAAATTCCAATTCCTATTATCATTAAATAAGGGAAAGGGTGTGTGTTCGGCAAGGATCATTATTACCTCTATGACGAAAACTTCAGTGCTAAAGCCCACATCCTCATCTTCTTTGGGCCATTCGTTTTGGCTCTTGAAGAGGTGCTTCTAGATCTCTTTGTGCCTAGAGCCGAAGAGATATTTCAGCGGCTTGTCTCCTACTGGATCGAACTCCCATGGGGAGGAATCCCGGCTTTGGCAAGGGAGAAGAAGCCGGTTCAGCATCACCTGGACCACGGAGGAGAGCAGGTGCCCCTTGGAGATCACGCCAGACACGCGGCTCACAAGAGTCATCACCTCAGTGTGCGACCCCCAGTCCAGACCCTTTTTGGTCCAGGAGGTTAGCCTCTCTGGGGGTCCGGATCTGAATGCAGGCTCTGTCGCCCAATTGGTGTCATGGGGTTCGGTGATGTAGAACCACTCCTGCTGCCAGACCTTGTTCGTCTCCACGAACGAGCCCTTGGGCCAAGTTGCGTTCGGGAGCTTACTGATCATAGCGCCCCCGCACTTTGTGTGTTCTCTGTCCACCACCTTTGGATTCATGTTGAAGGTCTTAAGCCACGGGCCGAAGTGTGGGGGGATGCGGAGAAAGGCTTCACACATCACTATGAAAGCGGATATGTGAAGGATTGAGTTTGGGGCTAGATCGTGGAAATCTAGCCCGTAGAAGAACAAAAGACTCCGAACGAACGGGTGGAGTGGAAATCCTAGCCCCCTAACAAAATGAGAGGTGAAAACTACCCTCTCGCCCGCCTTAGGGACGGGAGTCACCTGGCCCTTAGGGGGGGACTTGGTGAGCGATGTCGCCGGCGAGATACCCCGCGCTCCGTAGATCCTCCATGGTCTTTTCGGTGATTGTGGAAGCCACCCACTTGCCTCTGGCACCGGATCCAGCCATTGCTGGGAAGGGGAGAAGTGGTTGAGGAATGATGAGTTGTGGGCACAAGAGATGAGAATACGTGGGCAAGGGAGATTGGAGACCTCGAGCTTGAGGAAGGCGTGGGGCTGATGAAAGGGATTGGAGTCCTTTTATAACACCGTGAATACAGAGCGTCCCCCCACCTTAGCCATAAAACTCGCCGGTTCACAAAGTGGTCATGCGTAATGCGCGGCGTGGGTGCTCATGTCACAATGATGAGAATCCCACAATAAGCGGGCACGATCTCTATTCTGACGGGACGTGTCAATGAGGATAAGCCTCAAACCGCGAAACCAGGACCAAAAGTTGTCAGTAAAGACACATTATTCATTTTCTTTAAAAGCCTTGCCTTCGAGGCTAAGGGTTGTACTAATCTTGCAGAGCCGAACACAATCCATCAATTTGAAGAAGATATATTCGGAGGAGGAACCCGCCTTGCAATGCGGAGGACAATACGGAAGCCGAACTCGTCGTCATGAAGAAAGGTTCAGGGGCTACTGAGGGAGTCCTGGATTGGGGGGTCCACAGGTGGCTGGATAAACTCCTAGTGGGCCAGACTGGTGGGCCATGAAGATTACTTTAGAAGATCATCTCTCGTACCCGGATAGGACTCTTGGATTCTTGTACTAGCAAGTTTTAGGCTCGGGTGTAGATTTTCCTTCCTCTACAAGATGATATGTACAAACCCTAGGCCCCTCCGGTGTGTATATAAACCGAAGGGTTTAGTCCGTAGAGGCTAGAGAATCTTATAATCCTCATAGGCTAGACTTAAGGTTTAGCCTTTACGTTATCGAGGTAGATCAACTCTTGTACACATATTCATCCATAATAATATAGCAGGAAGTAGGGTTTTACCTCGATCGAGAGGGCCTGAACCTGGGTAAACATCGTATCCCCTGCCTCCTGTTAACATCAATCCTCAGACGCATAGTTTGGGACCCCCTACCCGGGATCTGCCGGTTTTGACACCGACATTGGTGCTTTCATTGAGAGTTTGACTATGCAGTCCGCGTGTTGGTTGTCAACCACCTTTGGCTTCACATTGAAAATCTTGAGCCATAAGTCGAAGTGTGAAGGGATGCGGAGAAAGGCCTCACACACGACGATGAATGCCGAGATGTGAAGGAACGAATTTGGGGCCAAATCGTGAAAATCCAACACATAGTAGAACATGAGACCCCTTACAAAGGGGTAAAGGGCGAATCCGAGTCGACGGAGGAAGTGGGGGATGAACACCACCCTCACCCTGGGCTCCGGGGTAGGATGACCTGTCCCGGATTAGGAAGCCTGTGTTTAATCTCCGTGGTTAGGTACCGCGCTTTCCACAGCTCCGCGATGTTCTCCTCTGTGACGTAGGAGGCCATCCATTTTCCTTGAGAGCCAGCCATGGACAGAAAGGGAAGAAGAGCTTCTAACTTGGGCGCTGGAGCTCGAGGATGGAGAGGCAGAGAGAGAATGAGGCATGGGGCGGAGAAGTTAGATTTCGTCCGCTTATATGGAGTACAAATATCAAGCATCCCCCTCCCTCAAGCCTTAAAACTCACCTGTTCCCAAGGGGTCGTGCGGGCGGCATGGTTAATTTACCAAAGCTCGTATTAATGAGAATCTCGTAATAAGGGGACACGAGCTATGTTTCGACAAGATGTGCCAATGGGAGTTGTGAGGCGGGAGGCCCAAAAAATGGTTCGAGATGATAACGAAGCTAAAACGTGACATTTTGCTGAATAACGTTGTTGCTGGATATATTCTTTGTGCTTTTATATGGTCAAGAGGTTAACCTATTATATACAGAGCCGAATATAGATCTCTTGTCTGGAGGACTACTTTGGAGAATTCGGAGGAGGAACCCGCCTTGCAATGCCGAAGTCAATCTGTGCGCCGGACACATCTTCATTGAAGCCTTGTTCAGGGTCTACTAAGGGAGTCCTGGACTACGTGGTCCTCGGGTGTCCGGGCTACGTAATATGGGCCGGACTAATGGGCCATGAAGGTACAAGATAGAAGACTCTCCCCCGTGTTCGGACGTGACTCTCCTTTGCGTGGAAGGCAAGCTTGGCGTGCGGATATGAAGATTCATTTCTCTGTAAACCGACTTTGTACAACCCTAGCCTCTTCCAGTGTCTATATAAACCGGAGGGTTTAGTCCGTAGAGGCATTCATAATCATACAGGCTAGACATCTAGGGTTTATTCATTACGATCTCGAGGTAGATCAACTCTTGTAACCCCTATACTCATCAAAGTCAATCTAGCAGGAAGTAGGGTATTACCTCCATCAATAGGGCCCGAACCTGGGTAAACAAAGTGTCCCCTGCCTTCTATTACATTCGATCCTTAGACGCACAGTTCGGGACCCCCTACCCGAGATCTTTTGGTTTTGACACCGATAGGGAGTGAGGAGGTGATGATCATAAGTAATCCATAAGAGGAAACGAGTTACTACAGGTGATGCAAAATGCGATACATGCCACAGGGACGGACCCATGTGGCCTAGGGATGATGCAGCCCGAGGGGCACCCCCAACAGAGTAAGCTAAAGATGCAAGAGGATACATGTCACAGGGGCAAGCCCGTCCGACTTGGGGATGATGCAGCCCGAGGGGCGCCCCCAACTAAGAAAACTCAAATAAAGTCACCTGGCACCGATGGTGGAGAGATGTTTATGTAGAGATGCTCGCTGCAGATGTCGCTCCTCATGAGCCGCCTGACTCTGGGGCCTCGTGAGGCTCCTGAGGTTTTGAGAGCTCGCGAAGAACCTCCGCCACCTCCGCCAGGATCTCCTGATGCGTGGCCTCGCGAGCTGCCAGGACGTCCCGCATGTGGCACTAGTGCGGGGCTTCCTGGTTCAGCAAGCCGAAGGGCATGCAAACATAGCTATGAGGAGGGCCCTCGCACCGGCCCACCTGGGATGGCCAGTAGAGCTACTGTGATGCGATTATGTTGAGTCCTGGGATGTTGACGCAGACGCGCAACCCGTCGCCTGAGCCTGAGACGACAGCTGCACTTCGCGGTGCAGGGCGGCGTTTGCCCCGCATCGCCCTCGGTACGTGCAGGTCTTCAATGGTCTAGTCGATGAATTCCTGAGTGCTTGGCGCTTTGCGCCTTGCGTTCTCCCGAGGGAAACATGCGGTGAAGCAAGCCTTCACATGGTGCCCGAGCGCCTCCCTCGAGACATTGGCTAGGTCGGAGGCCCTCCAGAGGAGATCCCCCGAGCACAGCCTGAGACGGGCGTCGGTCGCGCCTTCCTATGCGAGGAAGGGAGGCGCCCCGCCCATTGGTGTGGATTTGGAGGTGCAGCCGCCGGGTGCTGCATCTTTATGAGGCTGCAGGGCAAGCAACTTCTTCTTCTTCTTCGGGAAAAACTTTAGGGGGGTAGATGGTGTTTTCATTGTTTGGGTCCTCGACTGCCACAACTTGGTAAGCACGCTCGAGGGAGCATGCAACGTCCTTTTCTTCGCACGCGATGGTGATGATGCCATGGCTCCCTGTCATCTTGAGGACGTTGTAGCCATGGTGAGTCACCGCCATGAACATAGCCAGGGCCGGATACCCAAGATTGGCAATGTATGGAAGGCGGATCTGAGCAATGTCGAAGTCGATGAGCTCGGTGTGGTAATTGTCGCGGGTGCCGAAGGTGACAGGGAGCCGGATCTGCCCGATTGGGGTAGTGGAACCGTCGGTCACTCCTGAGAAAGTCCTGGTGGGCTGCAGCTGGTCATACGACACTTGGAGACGGTCAAACATGTCGACAGAGAGGACGTTGAGCCTTGCACTGCCATCAATGAGGGTCTTGGTGACTTGGACATTGCTGATGGCGGGTGAGCAGAGCATTGGGAGAGCATCGACAGTAGCCGTGCACTTGAGCTGGTCAGCTGAGCAGAAGGTGATGGGGCACTGGGACCACTTGAGCGGCCATGTGGCTTCTATCCTGGGAAGAGTTGCGTTTACTTCTCGGGCGAACCTCTTGAAGATGCGCTGAGAGGCTGGAGCCTGTGCACCACCCAAGATGCAGGCGATGGCGCGAGGCTCCTGGAAGCCCCCAGCCCCTTCTTCTTGGTCGTTGTTCCTCCTTGGTGGTGGCAGTGGAGGGAGGCCGGCCCTGCCCTGAGGATGGTCCTCACGAGGTTGGTCCCTCCAAGCATCCTCGCGAGGCTGGTCTCTCCGGGCGCCCTCGCGAGGCTGATTGCGCCATCGCTCCTCACGAGGCTGATCACGCCACTCCTGACTGGGGCTGCGGTCGTCCCAGCGCCCCCTAGTTCGGCTTCCTGCGTGACTATAGCCTCGGTCGCCATGCTTAGGGTGTTGGCCAATGCGCCCGTCACGTATAGCCCTGAGCTCCTAACAGTCGTTTGTGTTGTGGCTATGCACGTCGTGGAAGGCGCAGAATGGATGGCTGCTCTTGGATGAATCTGGGTGGTCGCGACCATGCTTCATCTCTGGTTCAGCCGCAAGCACGGCCACCCCCTTGCACTTCACGTCTTTAGCCTTGGCCTTCTTGTTCTCTGGGTCAGCAGCAGGAAGCTCGACGAGGGAAAGGCGCCCCTCCTCAGCTCTGGCGCACTTGGTCGCGAGGTTGAACAGCTCCAGGTCTGTGCACACATCTTCATGCATGGCAAGCTCCTCTTTCATCTTGACATCGCAGACGCCATCAGAGAATGCTGAGATGATGGCCTCATCTGTTACCTTGGGGATCTTGAGGTGGACGTTGTTGAAGCGCTTGATGTACTTATGCAGGGTTTCCCCTGGTTGCTGCTTGACGCTCCGCAGGTCACCTGCGGCTGGTGGGCGGTCACGAGTGCCGTGGAAATTAGCGATGAAACGCTTGTGCATCTCACCTCAGGAGGAGATCGATCCCGCGGTGAAAATGAACAAAACTGGCCCTTCTCTGAAATTTCAACACAAAATGACCCCATTCTGAAAATATTTCACGAAATGGGCCCTTTTGCATGACGCCCGGGGCTAGGGCGCCATGCTAGATAGCATGACGCCCCGGGCTTGGGCGTCATGCTATTTGGCATGGCGCCCTAGGCCGGGGCGCCATGCTACATGTCGCTATCATGGCGCCCTAGCCCGGGGCGTCATGCTCTCTAGCATGACGCCTTAGCCGCGGGCGTCATGCAAAAGAGGGCCATTTCGTGAAATATTTTCAGAATGAGGTCATTTTGTGTTGAAGTTTCAGACAAAGGCCAGTTTTGTTCATTTTCACGATCCCACGGGCAGGTTCAGGAGCCACGAGCGCACGTCATCCTTGAGAGCCATGGGCAACCAGTTCGCCATAATCTTTTTGTCGCCGTTGGACACCTCGATACTCAGCTCGTAGAGCTGTAGGAACTCAGTAGGGTTGGGGTGCCATTGTAGCGTGGAGGCAGGTCGGGCTTGAACTTCCCGGGCCAGTTGATGCTACGCAGCTCAGGGGTGAAGGCTCTGCAGCCTACTGTGGACACCGGAGCCTGTCACAGAGGTGGAGCTTGGTCTTGGTTCTCGCGCGCCGCCACTGCATGGGGCGCACGGTCTCGGCGTGGCAGTGGCGGGAGTGTGAGAGCTCCTCCTCACAGCTGCTGGATCTCTTGGCAGCTTCCTTCTTAATGCACGGGCGCCCCGCGCGGTGGGTCACGCCGCGGGGCCGCGTGCCTTGGAGCATGGATGATGTCTTGACGTGGAGGTGGTGGAGGCGCTTCATGGGCCACGTCGCCCGCAAGGGGAGGTGGGCGATGTAGCGAGAGGGACGAGGCTGGAGAGCCCCGAGCGGCGCCGACGAGCTCGGCGATGCGGTCTAGCCAGTCCTCGTAGAAGTCATCGATGGGGCGGTAACGCAGGAGCTCGCGTGCCACGAGCAGCATAGCCTGTGCGTTCACGGGTCTGCGACGGCCGTGGGACGACGAGCCGGCGGGGGTCAGCGATGGGGTTGCGGTGCGTCCATCCCGCCGCACCGAGGGGTGCAGCAATGAGGCCTGCTGCTCATGCCTTGCCGGGCCGGTGGCTGCGTTGGCGGCGGGCGATGGAGAACGGTGAGCAGGTCCGCTGGCGGGAGCTGTGTGAGCGACGCGGGCGGCTGGGGCGGCCCATCGCTTAGCACGAGCCTGGCGAGTGTCGGCCATGGAAGCAGTGGAGCGGTGAAGCGTCGACCAATGGAAGAGAGGTTTCGGCACACCCCTACCTGGCGTGCCAAATGTCAGATTTCGGGTTCCACAAACCCTTGAGAGATTCGAACTCTGGGGTGCGCACGAATAACACTCTCTCCCCAACGCGCTCGCCCTACGATTCCATAGCCTAGCTCGAGGAACTCAAAGAACAAGGGACACAGAGAATTATACTGGTTCGGGCCACCTTATGGTGTAATACCATACTCCAGTATGTGTGGTGAATTGCCTCGTGGGGCTAAGGATGAACTAGTACAAGGGATGAACAGCCTCCGGAGGAGGGGTGTTCTTGGGCTCGGATGAGCTTGTGGTGTGCGCAGGGTGGAATGGATCCGATGCCTTCTAAGGTTGGATCAGCTCAAGATCAGCTTCGATCAGCCCCCATCGGATCTGATCAGATCCCATCAGATCCCATCAGCTCCGATCAAATCCCATCAGATCCGATCAGCTCCCCCTCTATGGTGGTGGCTAAGTCCTATTTATAGGGGCCTTGGTCCGCTTCCCAAATATTGGCAGGAAGGGATCTCACAACGGCCAAATTGGAAGGGGAATAGCTACTACAAGCTATCCTGACAAAAGTGGTCTTCGCATGCCAAAGGCTCTCGTGGTGACGCCGCACCGGGCTCCACGATGACCTCCATGTTATTGCCCTGATGGTCCTTAGTCTTGTTGCACCGATATGGAAACATCTGCCTGATTCCTTGAGATTCCGCGCCTGCGCTTGCCCCCTTGGCTAAAGGAAATATGCCCTAGAGGCAATAATAAAGTTGTTATTTATATTTCCTTGTATACATGATAAATGTCTTTTATTCATGCTAGAATTGTATTAACCGGAAACTTGATACATGTGTGAATACATAGACAAAACAGAGTGTCCCTAGTATGCCTCTACTAGACTAGCTCGTTATTCAAAGATGGTTATGTTTCCTGACCATAGACATGTGTTGTCATTTGATCAACGGGATCACATCATTATGAGAATGATGTTATGGAGAAGACCCATCCGTTAGCTTAGCACTATGATCGTTTAGTTTTACTGCTATTGCTTTCTTCATGACTTATACATGTTCTTCTGACTATGAGATTATGCAACTCCCGAATACCGGAGGAACACCTTTTGTGCTATCATATGTCACAACATAACTAAGTGATTATAAAGATGCTCTACAGGTGTCTCCGAATGTGTTTGTGGTGTTGGCATAGATGGAGAATAGGATTTGTCAATCCGAGTGTCGGAGAGGTATCTCTGGGCCCTCTCGGTAATACACACCGTAATAAGCCTTGCAAGCAAACGACTAATGAATTAGTCACGAGATTTTGTATTATAGAATGAGTAAAGAGACTTGTCGGTAATGAGATTGAACTAGGTATGATGATACCTACGATCGAATATCGGGCAAGTAACATACCGATGATATAGGGAACACCATATGATTTTATGTGGTTTGAACGATAAAGATCTTCGTAGAATATGTGGGAACCAATATGAGCATCCAGGTTCCACTATTGGTTATTGACCGGAGATGAGTCTTGGTCATGTCTACATAGTTCTCAAACCCGTAGGGTCCTCACGCTTAACGTTCGATGATGATTGGTATAATGAGTTTATGTGTTTTGATGTACCGAAGGTTGTTTGGAGTCCAGGATGAGATCACGGACATGATGAGGAGTCTCGAAATGGTCGAGACATAAATATTGATATATATGACGACTATATTCGGACACGGGAAATGTTCCGGAGAAGTTTCTGATAAAACCGGAGTGCCAGAGGGTTATCGGAACCCCCGTGGGAACTAATGAGCTACATAGGCCTTAGTGGAGAGAGAGAGGGGCGGCTAGGGCAGGCCGCGCTCCCCCTCCCCCTTGGGTCCGAATTGGAATAGGAAGGGGGCGCCCCCCTTTCCTTCTTCCTCTGCCTCTCCTTCCTTCCCCCTCTCTCCCTCTTGGTGGACTCCTACTAGGAATAGGATTGCTATTCCTAGTAGGCTCCCCCTCTTGGGGTGCGCCTATAGGGGCCGGCCGGCCTCCCCTTGCTCCTTTATATACGGGAACAGGGGGCACCCTAGAACACACAAATTAACAATTGTTTTAGCCATGTGCGGTGCCCCCCTCCACTGTTACACACCTCGGTCATATTGTCGAAGTGCTGAGGCGAAGCCTTGCATCGGTAAATTCATCCACACCGTCGTCATGCCGTCGTGCTGACGAAACTCTCCCTCAGCCTCAACTGGATAAAGAGTTCGAGGGACGTCACCGAGTTGAACATGTGCAGACCACGGAGGTGCCGTGCGTTTGGTGCTTGATTGGTTGGATCACGAAGACGTTTGATTACATCAATCGCATTACTAAACGCTTCCGCTTTCGGTCTACTAGGGTACGTGGACACACTGTCCCGCTCATTGCTAGGCTTCTCCTAGATAGATCTTGCGTGATCATCGTTGAAATACTACATTCCCCAACAGTGGTATCGGAGCCAGGTCTATGTGTATATGACATGTACGAGTAGAACACAATGAGTTGTGGGCGATAATAGTTATACTGCTTACCAGCATGTCATACTTTGATTTGGTGGTATTGTGAGATGAAGCGGCCCGGACCGACATTATGTGTACGCTTACGCGAGACTGGTTTCATCGTTACGAGAACTCATTGCTTAAAGGTGACCGGCGGGTGTCTGTCTCTCTCACTTTAGTTGAATCGTGTGTGACTACGCCCGGTCCTAGTGAAGGTTAATACAAGACACTTGACGAAAAATCGTTGTGGTTTTGATGCGTAGGTAAGAACGGTTCTTGCTAAGCCAGTAGCAGCCACGTAAAACTTGCAACAACAAAGTAGAGGACGTCTAACTTGTTTTTGCAGGGCATGTTGTGATGTGATATAGTCAAGACATGATGAGTTATACGTTATTGTATGAGATGATCATGTTTTGTAAATTATTGGCAACCGGCAGGAGACTTATGGTTGTCTCTTTATTGTATGAATTGCGAAAGCCATGTAATTGCTTTACTTTATCATTATGAGTTAGCGATAGTAGTAGTAGTAGCAATAGTTGGCGAGACTACCACGGTCCTACGATGAAGATCATGGTGTCAAGCCGGTGACGATGAAGATCATGACGATGCTTTGGAGATGGAGATCAAAAGCACAAGATGATGATGGCCATATCATGTCACATATTTTGATTGCATGTGATGTTTATCTTACTATGCTTCTTATTTTCCTTAATACGGCGGTAGCATTATAAGATGATCCCTTAAAAAATCTCAAGGTACAAGTGCACTCCGTGAGTATGCACCGTTGCAAAAGTTCGTCATGCCGAGACACCACGTGATGATCGGGTGTGATAAGCTCTACATTCAAATACGACGGGTGTAAGATAGTTTTGCACATGCAGAATACTCGGGTTAAACTTGACAAGCCTATCATGTACATACATGGCCTCGAAACACTTGAGGCCGAAAGGTCGAGCCTGAATCATATAGTAGATATGATCAACATAAGATGTTTACCATTTAAAACTACTCCATCTCACGTGATGATCGGACATGATTTAGTTGATTTGGATCACGTGATCATTTAGATGACTAGAGCGATGTCTATCTAAGTGGGAGTTCTTTAGTAAGATGATTAATTGAACTTTAATTTATCATGAACTTAGTCCTGATAGTTTTTGCATACCTATGTTGTTGTAGATCGATGGCCCGTGCTACCGTTCCCTTGAATTTTAAGGCGTTCCTAGAGAAAGCTAAGTTGAAAGATGATGGTAGCAACTATACGGACTGGGTCCATAACTTGACGATTATCCTCATTGCTGCACAGAAGAATTATGTCCTTGAAGCACGGCTAGGTGACAGACCTGCTGTAGGAGCAACTCCTGGCATTATGAACGTCTGGCAAGCTTGTTCTGATGACTACTTGATAGTTCAGTGTGCCATGCTTTACGGCTTAGAATCGGGACTTCAACGACGTTTTGAACGTCATGGAGCATATGAGATGTTCCAAGAGTTGAAGTTAATATTTCAAGCAAATGCCCGAATTGAGAGATATGAAGTCTCCAATAAGTTCTATAGCTGCAAGATGGAGGAGAACAGTTCTATCAGTGAACACTAACTCAGAATGTCTGGGTACTACAATCATATGACTCAACTTGGTTGCAAAGTTGATGAAGATAGTGTTATTGATAGAGTTCTTCAATCACTGCCACCAAGCTATAAAGGCTTCGTGATGAACTATAATATGCAAGGGATGCAGAAGACTATTCCCGAGCTCTTCGCTATGCTCAAAGCTGCGGAGGAAGAAATCAAAAAGGAGAATCAAGTGTTGATGGTTAACAAGACCACTAGTTTCAAGGAAAAGGGCAAGGGAAAGAAGGAGAACTTCAAGAAGAATATCAAGATAGTTGCTACTCCCGCGAAGAAACCCAAGTCTGGAGCTAAGCCTGAAACTGAGTGCTTCTACTGCAATGGGACTAGACACTAGAAGCGGAACCGCTCCAAGTATTTGGCGGATAAGAAGGATGGCAAAGTGAACAAAGGTATATTTGATATACATGTTATTGATGTGTACCTTACTAATGCTCGTAGTAGCACCTGGGTATTTGATACTGGTTCAGTTGCTAATATTTTTAACTCGACACATGGGCTACAGATTAAACGAAGATTAGCTAAGGACGAGGTGACGATGCGCGTGGGAAATGGTTCCAAAGTCGATGTGATCGCCGTCGGCACGCTACCTCTACATCTACCTTCGGGATTAGTTTTAGACCTAAATAATTGTTATTTGGTGCTAGCGTTGAGCATGAACATTATATCTGGATCTTGTTTGTTGCGAGACGGTTATTCATTTGATTCAAAGAATAATGGTTGTTCTATTTATACGAGTAATATCTTGTATGGTCATGCACCCTTGATGAATGGTCTATTTTTGTTGGATCTCGATCGTAGTGATACACATATTCATAATATTGAAGCCAAAAGATGCAAAGTTGATAATGATAGTGCAACTTATTTGTGGCACTGCCGTTTAGGTCATACTGGTGTACAACGCATGAAGAAACTCCATGCTGATGGACTTTTGGAATCACTTGATTATAAATCATTTGGTGCTTGCGAACCATGCCTCATGGGCAAGATGACAAAAACTCCGTTCTCCGGAACAATGGAGCGAGCAACTCACATATTGGAAATCATACATACTGATGTATGCGTACCAATGAGTGTTGAGGCTCGCGGCGGGTATCATTATTTTCTGACCTTTATAGATGATTTGAGCAGATATGGGTATATCTACTTGATGAAACACAAATCTAAAACATTTGAAAAGTTCAAAGAATTTCAGAGTGAAGTTGAGAATCATCATAACAAGAAAATAAAGTTTCTACGATCTAATCGCGGAGGCAAATATTTGAGTTACGAGTTTGTCCTTCATTTGAAACAATGTGGAATAGTTTCATAACTCACGCCACCTGGAACATTACAGCGTAATGGTGTGTCCAAACATCGTAACCGTACTTTATTAGATATGGTGCGATCTATGATGTCACTTACCAATTTAGCACTATTGTTTTGGGGTTATGCTTTAGAGACAGCTGCATTCACGTTAAATAGGGCTCCATCTAAATCTGTTGAGACGATGCCTTATGAACTGTGGTTTGGCAAGAAACCCAAGTTGTCGTTTCTTAAAGTTTGGGGCTGCGATATTTATGTGAAAAAGCTTCAACCTGATAAGCTTGAACCCAAGTCGGTGAAATGTGTCTTCATAGCACACCCAAAGGAAACAGTTGGGTACACCTTCTATCACAGATCCGAAGGCAAGATATTCGTTGCTAAGAATGGATCCTTTCTAGAGAAGGAGTTTCTCTCGAAAGAAGTGAGTGGGAGGAAAGTTGAACTTGATGAGGTAATTGTACCTTCTCCTGAATTGGAAAGTAGTTTATCACACAAACTAGTTCCAGTGATTCCTACACCAATCAGTGAAGAAGCTAATGATGATGATCATGAAACTTCAGATCAAGTTACTAGTGAACCTTGTAGGTCAACCAGAGTACGTTCCGCGCCAGAGTGGTACGATAACCCGGTTCGGGAAGTCATGTTAGTAGACCATGATGAACCTACGAACTATGAGGAGGCGATGATGAGCCCAGATTCCACGAAATGGCTTGAGGCCATGAAATCTGAGATGGGATCCTTGTATGAGAACAAAGTATGGACTTTGGTTGACTTGCCCGATGATCGGCAAGCCATTGAAAATAAATGGAACTTTAAGAGGAAGACTGACGCCGGTGGTAATGTTACCGTCTACAAAGCTCGACTTGTTGCGAAAGTTTTTCGACAAGTTCAAGGAGTTGACTACGATGAGACTTTCTCACTCGTAGCGATGCTTAAGTCTGTCCGAATCATGTTAGCAATTGCCGCATTTTATGATTATGAAATCTGGCAAATGGATATCAAAACTGCATTCCTTAATGGATATCTCAATGAAGATTTGTATATGATGCAACCATAAGGTTTTGTCGATCCTAAAGGTGCTAACAAAGTATGCAAGCTCCAATGATCCATCTATGGACTGGTGCAAGCATTTCGGATTTGGAATATACGTTTTGATGAGGTGATCAAATCATATGGATTTATATATACTTTTGGAGAAGCCTGTATTTACAAGAAAGTGAGTGGGAGTTTCGTAGCATTTCTAATATTATATGTGGTGGACATATTGTTGATAGGAAATGATATAGAATTTCTGGATAGCATAAAAGGATACTTGAATAAGAATTTTTCAATGTAAGACCTCGGTGAAGCTGCTTCTATATTGGGCATCAAGATCTATAGAGATAGAGCAAGACACTTACTTGGACTTTCACAAAGCACATACCTTGATAAAGTTTTGAAGAACTTCAAAATAGATCGGTCAAAGAAAGGGTTCTTGCTTGTGTTACAAGGTGTTAAGTTGAGTAAGACTCAATGCCCGACCACTGCAGAAGGTAGAGAGAAAATCACAGTCATTCCCTATGCTTCAGCCATAGATCTATCATGTATGCAATGTTGTGTACCAGACCTGATGTGTGCCTTGCTAGAAGTTTGTCAGGGAGGTACCAAAGTAATCCAGGAGTGGATCACTGGACAGCGGTCGAGAACATCCTGAAGTACCTGAAAAGGACAAAGGATATGTTTCTCGTTTCTGGAGGTGACAAAGAGCTCGTCGTAAAAGTTACGTCGATTCAAGCTTTGACTGATCCGGATGACTCCAAGTCACAAACGGGACATGTATTTTTGTTGAACGGTGGAGCTGTCGGTTGGTGTAGTTCCAAGCAGAGCGTCGTGGCGGGATCTACGTGTGAAGCGGAGTACATAGTTGCTTCGAAAGCAGAAAATGAAGTAGTCTGGATGAAGGTGTTCATATCCGATCTAGGTGTAATACCTAGTGCATCGGGTCCAATGAAAATCTTTTGTGACAACACTGGAGCAATAGACTTGGCGAAGGAATCCAGGTTTCACAAGAGAACCAAGCACATCAAGAGACGCTTCAACTCCATCCGCGATCAAGTCAAGGAGGGAGCCATAGAAATTTGCAAGATACATATGGATCTGCTGCAGACCAGTTGACTAAGCCTTTTCCACGAGCAAAACATGATCAACACCAAGACTCCATGGGTGTTAGAATCATTACAATGTAATCTAGATTATTGACTCTAGTGCAAGTGGGAGACTGAAGGAAATATGCCCTAGAGGCAATAATAAAGTTGTTATTTATATTTCCTTGTATATCATGATTAATTTCTTTTCTTCGTGCTAGAATTTTATTAACCGGAAACTTGATACATGTGTGAATACATAGACAAAATATAGTGTCCCTAGTATGCATCTACTAGACTAGCTCGTTAATCAAAGATGATTATGTTTCCTGATTGTCGGATTTAGGGTTCCGGCAAAACCCTTAAGGTTCGAACTCTAGGGTGCGCACGAAGATCTCTCCTTCCGCCCTAGCCCGTCTACTCAACAAACCTAGGCCTAGCTCGTCAGATCCAATGAACAAGAGACACAAGATTTATACTGGTTCGGGCCACCGTTGTGGTGTAAAACCCTAATCCAGTGTATGTGGTGGATTGCCTTGTAGGCAGGGGAAGAACTAGTACATGGATGAACTGCCTCCTGGAAAGAGGTGTTCTTGAGCTCGGGTGAGCTTGCGGTGTGTGTGAGGTCTCGATGATCCGATCAACGCAAGATGAGATCAAGTCTGTCTCCTCCCCCATCCAGATCATCCCAATGGTAGTGGCTAGTCCTATTTATAGTGGCCCAGGTCCTCTTCCCAAATATTGAGCGGGAAGGAATCCCACAACGGCCAAATTTGAAGGGGGCAGCTAGTACAAGCTATCCTGACAAAAGGTGGTCTTCGCTGCCAAAGGCTCTGGTGGTGACGCTGCCGTGGGCTCCGCGATGACCTCCATCCTGCAGTCCTGCTAGTCTTGGTCTCATTGCACCGATATGGAAACCTTTGCCTGACGCCTCGGGACTCTTCGTCTGCACCTGCTTCTTTAGCATCAAAGGGCAAACTGGCACTCTGCGCCCGCTGGCGCCTGCCTAACCTTGGTCGTCCCTGCTCACGTGACGAGGACCTCGCGAGGAGTCCCTCGCCTCAATATCTCCGATCCTCACGAGCCGGCCTGGTGAGGCCGCCCCAGGGGATGTCTTGTGTCGCCCGCCTCACTAGGTTTGGCCCCTCGCGAGGGTCTTGAGTTGTCGATGAAGATGTTGGGCCGTACCAGGCCACCTTGCGAGCCACGCTCTGGACCGTAGGCAGGCAAGTCTGGGTACCCCCCTTCCCAGAATGCCGATAGTAGCCCTCAGGCCCAAGGCATTCTCGGGCTTGGCTTCGTGGCGAAGCCAAGTGCCAAGTGCAGAGCGCCTCGAGCTCTCAAAGCCTGGAGCCTTGTCTGACGAGTGGAAGTTGATGAGACGTGGACGTCGCCACTTCCCCACATAGCCTCGGCGGCTGCGCGACTAGACAAGTCCCTGCATGCGCAGCAAATCATCATTGCCTGTGATTTCGGGTGCCAGCGGTTGGCCTTCTCCTGGCTATAAATAATGCGGCGAGTGGAGCCTCCGCCGTCCATCTTCTTCCTTTGCTCTTCTTGCCTCTCCTTCCTTGTACTGTGCTTGATCGTGCCGCTCATGGCGCTAATCCGACTATTCTCTGCCGCCGATAAGGGGAAGACTCCTCGCGAGGAGCCAGTGGTATGATGTCTACTACACAACCTTCTTCTTGTAGACATTGTTCGGCCTCGAAGTGCAGAGGTTTGTAGGATAGTAGCAAATTTCCCTCAGGTGGATGACCGAAGGTTTATCAATCCGTGGGAGGGGTAGGATGAAGATGGTCTCTCTCAAGCAACCCTGCAACCAAATAACAAAGAGTCTCTTGTGTCCCCAACACAAGAGATACAATGGTAAATTGTATAGGTGCACTAGTTCGGCGAAGAGATGGTGATACAAGTGCAATATGGATGGTAGATATAGGATTTTGTAATAATAAAATATAAAAACAGAAAGGTAGCAAGTGGTAAAAGTGAGCATAAACGGTGTTGCAATTATATGAAACAAGGCCTAGGGTTCATACTTTCACTATTGGAAGTTCTCTCAACAATAATAACATAATTGGGCCATATATCTATCCTTCAACATGCAACAAAGAGTCACTCCAAAGTCACTAATAGTAGATAACAAACGAAGAGATTATGGTAGGGTACGAAACCACTTCAAAGTTATTCTTTCTAATCGATCTATTCAAGAGTCTGTAGTAACGTTCAATCTATCATAGAGTTCGTACTAGAATAACACCTTAAGACACAAATCAATCAAAACCCTAATGTCACCTAGATACTCAATTGTCACCTCAAGTATCCGTGGGCATGATTATACGATATGCATCACACAATCTCAGATACATCTATTCAACTAACACAAAGAACTTCAAAGAGTGCCCCAAATTTTCTACCGGAGAGTTAAGATGAAAACGTGTGCCAACCCCTATGCATAGATTCCCAAGGTCACGGAACCCGCAAGTTGATCACCAAAACATACATCAAGTAGATCACATGATATCCCATTGTCACCACAGATAAGCACGTGCAAGACATACATCAAGTGTTCTCAAATCCTTAAAGACTCAATCCGATAAGCTAACTTCAAAGGGAAAACTCAATCCATTACAAGAGAGTAGAGGGGGAGAAGCATCATAAGATCCAACTAGAATAGCAAAGCTCGCGATACATCAAGATCGTGCCATCTCAAGAACACGAGAGAGAGAGAGAGAGAGAGAGAGAGAGAGAGAGAGAGAGAGAGAGAGAGAGAGAGATCAAACACATAGCTACTGATACATACCCTCAGCCCTGAGGGTGGACTACTCCCTCCTCGTCATGGAGAGCGCCGGGATGATGAAGATGGCCACCGGAGAGGGATTCCCCCCTCCGATAGGGTGCCAGAACGGGTGTAGATTGGTTTTCGGTGGCTACAAAGGCTTTCGGCGGCGGAACTCCCGATCTAGGTTATTTTCCGGAGGTTTCAGTATATATAGGAGGTGTTGGAGTCGAGGCCAAGCAAAGGGGGGCTACAGGCTGTCCACAAGGCAGGGGGGGCACACCCAGTAGGGGGCGCCCCCCACCCTCGTGGGCAGCCGTGGGTCCTCTCGTCCCCCTCCGGCACTCCATGGGCTTCTTCTGGTCCAAAAATGATCTCCGTTGATTTTTAGGTCAATTGGGCTCCGTTTGATATTCCTTTTGTGCGAAACCCTAAAACAGGAGAAAAACAGAAACTGGCACTGGGCTCTGGGTTAATAGGTTAGTCCCAAATATAATATAAAAGTGTATAATAAAGCCCATAAAACATCCTAGAAGGATAAATATAATAGCATGGAACAATAAGAAATTATAGATACGTTGGAGACGTATCATGGTACTTCCCCCGAAGAAGAGGCCACTCCGTCCTCATGGCGCCGTCAGGAACCCAGAGGTGACGAGGCCTTGGCACGAGCGCCCTCCCCTGGCTATCCATTGCCCCTTTATGCCAGGGCACCGGGACGTGGAGAAGGAGCTGGCGCTCAATGCCGCCCACGCCGGGGCCGTACCGACCGCGCTGTTGCGGTGCGCACTGCTGTCCCGGGAGCTCACGCCAGGAGCTCCTCCCGTGAGTTCGTGGTGTGGGCAGCGAGGCCTCCTGGATCTTGGATTCATCTCCCGCCATTCTTTGTAGTGGAGGTACCGCCGAGGGGGCCGCTCAGGCTGTGGTTGCGACACGCCGAGTGCCAGGCCCCGGCGACAAGGGCGGAGGTTGAGGTCGTCTCTTCAGGCAAGGTCTTCATGACTCGCGGATGGGGCGAGGTCGCCCGTGCTTGCGACTCGGAGGCGCCCTCGCCATACACTTTGAGTTCGACGGCATTTTCGTGCTGCACTTCAAGGTGTTCGACGGTGAAGGGCGCCGCCTGGAATGTTGCCCTCGAATGAGCCACCAGGAATATGCTGTTGGCAACGAACCGGACGTTGATTCCGCCGATAGCTTATCCAGCGGCAGCGATGACCTCCGGAGGTCTAGCAGCTCCTCTGAGTCCGCCGAGTCCCCAGATATAAGTGACGATAGCTACGCGCCTCCAAGCTCGCGACGTGCTCGAAACGCGCCGGGCTCGCAAGCACGTCACTGGTGGGGACTCGCCTAGGGTCAGAGGTGGCCCGCTATCGAGGGCGTCATAGTTGGGATCCCGTGAAGACCCTTCGTGGTGTTCCCTGCAAGGATTTCAAAGCCAGCCCCATTAGGGCATGTAAAGAATTTGTAATGCTTCTGCTTCTATCTTGCCATTTTGCTAGCGCACTATATTCGCGAGCCCTACTTCAGCAATATCACCCCCCTTTTTTACCCTTTCGGTCGCGTA
This sequence comes from Secale cereale, assembly GCA_902687465.1. Lineage (NCBI taxonomy): Eukaryota > Viridiplantae > Streptophyta > Magnoliopsida > Poales > Poaceae > Secale > Secale cereale. Next base: position 218,819,008 of record LR738710.1, on the reverse strand, counting down.
GTGCTCTACGCCGACAGGCCCCAGTCCCAAGGCAAGCTACAGCTGTCACGTGTATGCCAGGTCGCGATGCCATAGTTAAGGCCAGGAGGTGAGCGGCCCGAGGTCTAGTAAGAGCTCCTGAGGCGCGATGCTCAAGAGGTCCCCTTCGGCGTGCAAGCGGCTTCCTGAGGCTAAGAAAATTGAGGTAGTATTGCTGAAACGTTGCTACCGAACCCTGCTGAGTGAACATGGATGGGGCATCAAGGGATTAATGACTTATCTTGGCGATCGCGGGGTGGATCCCCGTATAGCGTGCCTGGCTTGTTCATTAGACTGAGATTTCGCAATTCCCTCCTGCTGGCCCTAGGGTTCTGCATCGGCAGGGCCTGGCCCGCGCGTACCTCAGTCGTCGCTGTCCTTGACCGAAAACCAGGACAAGACCAGGGAGTGAGGGGCTACGGGTCTAGTTAAGCCCTTGGGTCGCGATGCCCAAGGGTCCCCTTTGACGTGCGAATGGACCCGAAGGAAGGGGATGCTGGACTCAGGCCTTGATGTTCTTGTTGGAAATATGCCCTAGAGGCAATAATAAAATGGTTATTATTATATTTCCTTGTTCATGATAATTGTCTAGTTTTCATTGTATTATCCGGAAATCGTAATGCATGTGTGAATACATAGACCACAACATGTCCCTAGTGAGACTCTAGTTGACTAGCTCGTTGATCAATAGATGGTTACAGTTTCTTGACCATGGACATTGGATTCATTGATAATGGGATCACATCATTAGGAGAATGATGTGATGGACAAGACCCAATCCTAAGCCTAGCACAAGATTGTGTAGTTCATATGCTAAAGCTTTCCAATGTCAAGTATCCTTTCCTTAGACCATGAGATTGTGCAACTCTCGGATGCCGTAGGAATTCTTTGGGTGTGCCAAACGTCACAACATAACTGGGTGGCTATAAAGGTACACTACGGGTATCCCCGAATGCATCTGTTGGGTTGGCACGAATCGAGACTAGGATTTGTCACTTCGTATGATGGAGAGGTATCTCTGTGCACTCGGTAAGACAACATCGTAATGAGATCTATTTTTCTAAGGAGTTGGTCACGGGATGATGTATTACGGAACGAGTAAAGAGACTTGCGTAACGAGATTGAACAAGGTATCGGTATACCGACGATCGAATCTCGGGCGAGTGCTATACCAGTAGACATCATGGTTCATCCGATGAGATCATCATGGAACATGTGGGAGACAACATGGGTATCTAGATCCCGTTGTTGGTTATTGGCCGGAGAGATGTCTCGGTCATGTCTGCATGGTTCCCGAACCCGTAGAGTCTACACATTTAAGGTTCGATGACGCTAGGGTTATAGGGAATAGATGTACATGGTTACCGAATGTTGTTCGGAGTCCCAGATGAGATCCCGGACGTCACGAGGAGTTCTGGAATGGTCCGGAGTTAATGATTTATATATGGGAAGTCCCGTTTTGGACACCGGAAGTGTTCTTGGCGTTATCGCTAACGTACCGGGACCATCGGGAGGGGCCACCAGCCCGGAGGCCTGCGTGGGCCAAGTGTGGGAAGGGACCAGCCCCTGGGTGGGCTGGTGCGCCTCCCATGAGAGGCCCAATGCACATGGAAAGGGATAAGGGGAAACCCTAGGCTTAGATGGGCCTAAGGCCCACCTAGGGTGCGCCCCCCTCTCTCCTCCTCTGGCCGCCCCCCCCAGATGCATCTAGGGCTGGCTGCCACCCCTTGGGGGGAACGCTAGATTGGGGCGCAGCCCCTCCCCTTCCCCTATATATAGTGGGGGGTTTTGGGGCTGCCATACACGAGACTCTCCCTCTCTCTTGGCGCATCCCTACCCCTCTTCCTCCTCCTCTCCCGCGGTGCTTGGCGAAGCCCTGCTGGGTTGCCACGCTCCTCCACCACCACCACGCCGTCGTGTTGCTACTGGACGGAGTCTTCCCCAACCTCTGCCTCTCTCCTTGCTGGATCAAGGCGCGGGAGACGTCACTGGGCAGCACGTGTGTTGAACGCGGAGGCACCGTAGTTCGATGCTTAGATCAGATTCGGCCGCGATCTGAATCGCTTTGTGTACGACTCCACCGACCGCATTCTTGCAATGCTTCCGCATCGTGATCTTCAAAGGTATGAAGATGCACGCCCCTCTCGTTGCTAGTAAACTCCATAGATAGATCTTGGTGATGCGTAGGAATTTTTTTGATTTTCGGCAACGATCCCCAACAGTGGCATCATGAGCTAGGTCTATGCGTAGTTACTATGCAGGAGTAGAACACAAGTTGTTGTGGGCGTAGATTATGTCAATTTACTTGCCGCTACTAGTCTTATCTTGATTCGGCGACATCGTGGGATGAAGTCGCCCAGACCAACCTTACACGTACGCTTACGTGAGACAGGTTCCACCGACTGACATGCACTAGTTGCATAAGGTGGCTAGCGGGTGATTGTCTCTCCCACTTTAGTCGGACCGGATTCGATGAAAAGGGTACTTATGAAGGGTAAATAGTAATTGGCATATCACATTTTGGTTTTGGCGTAGGTAAGAAACGTTCTTGCTAGAAACCTATAGCAGCCATGTAAAAACTTGCAACAACAATTAGAGGACGTCTAACTTGTTCTTGCAGCATGTGCCGTGTGATGTGATATGGCCAAAAGGATGTGATGAATGATATCGGTGATCTATGAGATTGATCAGGTTCTTGTAATAGGAATCACGACTTGCATGTCGATGAGTATGACAACCGACAGGAGCCATAGGATTTGTCTTATTTTATTGTATGACCTGCGTGTCATTGAAAACGCCATGTAATTGCTTTACTTTATTGCTAACCGTTAGCCATAGTAGTAGAAGTAATGTTTGGCGAGACAACTTCATGAAGACACAATGATGGAGATCATGGTGTCATGTCGGTGACGATGATGATCATGGAGCCCCGAAGATGGAGATCGAAAGGAGCAAAGTGATAATGGCCATATCATGTCACTATTTGATTGCATGTGATATTTATCATGTTTTACATCTTATTTGCTTAGAACGACGGTAGTAAATAAGATGATCTCTCACTAAAATTTCAAGAATTGTGTTCCCCTAACTGTGCACCATTGCTAAGGTTCGTTGTTCCGAAGCACGACGTGATGATCGGGTCTGATAGGCTCTAACGTTCGCATACAACGGGTGTAATCCAGATTTACACACGCAATACACTTAGGGTCGACTTGACGAGCCTAGCATGTACAGACATGGCCTCGGAACACGGAAGACCAAAAGTTCGAACATGAGTCGTATAGAAGATACGATCAACATGAAGATGTTCACCGTTGCTGACTAGTTCGTCTCACGTGATGATCTTACACGGCCTAGTCGATTCGGATCATGTATCACTTAGATGACTAGAGAGATGTCTATCTGAGTGGGAGTTCATTAAATTTGTTTAGATGAACTTAATTGTCATGAACATAGTCTAAAATCTTTACAATATGTCTTGTGGATCAAATGGCCCACGCTAATGTTGCCCTCAACTTCAACGCGTTCCTAGAGAAAACCAAGCTGAAAGACGATGGTAGCAACTATACGGATTAGGTCCGTAACTTGATAGCTGCCAAGAAAGCATATGTCCTTGAAGCACCGCTAGGTGATGCACCCGTTTTCCCAGCAACTCAAGACGTTATGAACGCCTGGCAGTCGCGTAGTGATGGTTACTCCCTGGTTCAGTGCGGCATGCTTTACAGCTTAGAATCGGGGCTCCAAAAGCATTTTGAGCAGCACGGTGCATATGAGAAGTTCCAAGAGCTCAAAATGGTTTTCCAAGCTCATGCCCGAGTCGAGAGATAGGAAGTCTCCGACAAGTTCTATAGTTGTGAGATGGAGGAGAATAGTTCTGTCAGCGAGCATATACTCAAAATGTCTGGCTTACATAACCGCTTGTCTCAGCTGGGAGTTAATCTCCCAGATGACGCGGTGGTTGACAGAATCCTTCAGTCGCTCCCACCTAGCTATAAGAGCTTTGTGATGAATTTCAATATGCAAGGGATGGAGAAGTCCATTCCTGGGGTATATTCAATGCTGAAATCAGCGGAGGTGGAGATCAAGAAAGAACATGAAGTGTTGATGGTGAATAAAACCACTAAGTTGAAGAAAGGCAAGGGTAAGAAGAACTTCAAGAAGGACGGCAAAGGAGTTGCCACGTCCGGTAAGCCAGTTGCCGGGAAGAAGGCAAAGAATGGACCCAAGCCTGAGAATGAGTGCTTTTAGTGCAAGGGAACGGGTCACTGGAAGTGGAATTGCGCCAAATACTTAGCACATAAGAAGGCCGGCAATGTCAAAGGTATATGTGATATACATGTTATTGATGTGTACCTTAGCAGCGCTCGTAGTAGCTCCTGGGTATTTGATACCGGTGCAGTTACTCACATTTGTAACTCAAAGCAGGAGCTGCGGAATAAGCGGAGACTGGTGAAGGACGAGGTGACGATGCGCGTCGGGAATGGTTCCAAGGTCGATGTGATCGCCGTCGGCACACTACCTCTCCATCTACCTTCGGGATTAGTGTTAAACCTCAACAATTGTTATTTAGTACCATCTTTGAGGATGAACATTGTATCTGGATCTCGTTTAATGCGAGATGGCTACTCATTTAAATCTGACAATAATGGTTGTTCTATTTATACGAGAGAAATGTCTTATGGTCATGCCCCGCTGGTCAATGGTTTATTCTTAATGAATCTCGAACGTGATGTTACACATATTCGTAGTGTGGATGCCAAAAGATGCAAGGTTGATAATGATAGTCCCACATACTTGTGGCACTGCTGCCGTGGGGACCCCGACTCATAAGTCGAGATCATCGAATGCACGTGTACAGTGATCTCAGAGATCAATGCTCACTGAACACACAGAAGCTGAATAACAAGAGTCTTACATGCATACATACCGTATTACACAAATAGGACCATTAAGGTCAAGTCTTGAGTATAACATCGCAGCGGAAATCTTCAATAACAACTTGGACCCATGCCATCTGCCTTAACCCTACAGGCATTCTGACTGGGAAGCGTCCTAGCTCGCATGTTCATCACCAAGAATCTTCATCATAACCTGTTCTCTCATGCCTGGCCAATAAAATAACAAGTGGCAAGCCAATGAGTACTTTGAATGTACTCGCAAGCAACCCAAGTGTGATGACAGAATAATTATGCAAGGCTCTGCTGCTAGATTGGCAGTTTTGCGGAAAGCTAGTTTTCCATATGCAAGTATGATCAACATATAACATGGACATGCATGTGTCTGCAACAAGTATCAGGAGGTTTCAGACATCAATATCAAAAAGAGTCATGAACAACTCTTGCTCACGCTCATCGTGACTTTCTCACAATCACATCAACAGATTTACCAAACCGTGTTGTCTTCCAAAAACTTATGGACATAGTCTAAGTAGCGCCACCCAACTGTCCTTGATCGCGGACACGGCTATTCGAATAGTTTGACACTCTGCAGAGGTTGCACACTTTACCCACAAGATCCGGGGAACTTCCGTGTCATCCACGACCCGCGGTACCTCAAGTACCCGGGGTAAGCACCCGGTCACTATCTTTCCCTAGACGACACTAACATAGAGTCCACTCGATTGGTAGTAACCCCCGTGCCCACATTTCACATCTTAATAATTGTGGAGACTCGCTCCCATATTCATCACATACCACAAGCACGGGGTACCAACGGTGTGTCCGGTGCCCTGTAAAGACAGTCATGGCCGCCTATCCAAGCACGACCCCGTCCCGAGAGTGACCTCATGTCACCCCCGTCACTAGTAATGCGGGCACCATGCTAGTATCAACCTAGGTAATCAATAATGCCCTTTCCCATATAAGGGTAGAGTGGTTGCGCATGTTTGGTTGGGACGGTAGTCACACATAAATCTAATCCATCTCTGTCAACAACATGCTCATCAAGCCTTGGTACACTACTTCTTCACCAAGTAGTGCCCTAGTTTCTCATCATCTCCCAGGGGCATTAATGGCACCCACTGGGTCATTTGCAAGTATGTCAAACCACACTTGTTTCACTCAATGCATAACCCTGACCCATTTTGCGTAGCCAACTACTATAGCATACATCTATCTATTCCCACCCACATAACCCTCATAGGAAGGTAGGGTCATGTTTGATGCAAGTTCAATAGCAAAGTAACCAAGGTAGCAACCAAAGTGGTCTCCACCTCAACATGATTCCGATGCATTGATAATAAGGTGCTATGAGATATGCATAAAAAGGTTTCTCGAACATGGTCAAAGGGTTGCTTGCCTTATTGTTCCGAGTCTTCAAACCTTCTGGTCCATCTCCGAGTACTTCGTTTATTTTGTCAACTAACGATGGAAACAATAATAATAAGGAACACATTCAAAGCAAAAAAAATAAAAGTGCTCTAAAAATAGGAGTTGGACTTTTCTAGGATACCTCTGGTCATATGAAAAATAACCAAGGTGGTTTCATAGGTATTGGATCAATGAATAGTTTGGATCATTTCAATATGATGGAACCAAGGGGTTTACGGATTTGAAAGAAGTATACAGAAATATTTTCTTGAATGATGAACAAAGGCACCCATCAACAAGTCATGATTTTAGAAGCATCTAGGAGTTGGTTTCACTGGATTTGGAATTCAAATGAATTTCCTAGGATTTTGCAAAGTTGATAAATATGAATAAATGGCTCATTATTTGGTGGGGCACAGAAAGTATTAATAAAAATGTTCCAAAACTAAGTTTGGATATGACAAGCACCTAGGAATTTGAACCACTGCATTTGGATCAAATTTGAGCCCTCTGTGATTTTCTAAAGTTCATCACAGAAAATGGAATAATGGCATTTGATAAATATTTGTGTAGGAAAAGTTTCTGGAATAATGTGCATGTTGCACCATGTGATAGAGCATGATTTATGGAGTCACTGGAAACTTGAATCACCAAATTTGGAGTTCAAATGAATTGTCTAAACATTTTTACAAATCTACAGAAAAATAAAAAGGAAAGAAATACTCAGGTTATACCTAAAACACGCGTCGGGCGAAGGATAGCTACTGGGCCGGTCCAGTAGCTCAGCTGCGTGCGGGAAGGGCCACGTCGAAGGCGCCCGCGGGGGATTACGCCTTCGCGGCGGCTAGGCGGTTTCGGCCGAAGCCGTTTCCACTTAAACAGTGGGGCCCGGCCACTGGGTCACTTACACCCAGGGCCCACCGGGCTCTCTCTCTCTCTCTCTCTCATGTCTCCTTCTTCTTCCTCCCGACGGGAGACAGAGGAGGGCGCCGGCCACCGTGGATCCGCCACCCCACTGCGCCAAACAGCTTGCTGGCGGCCCGAGCGGATGCCCCATTCCACGCCGAGCTCGATGGTGGTCGCGCTGGTCTCTTGGGCGGCCGGAGCGAGGCGCTCGACGAAAGGGTGAACGGCGGTGTCGGTCAGGAGGGGGAGTGGGGGTTACAGGCGCCATAGGAGGAGGTAAAGGGAGGTGGAGCGTTGCCGGCGTGCGGTGTCCCCATGGGTGCTCAAGGGAGGGGAGGAGAGCCTTCGGTTTGGGGGAATTCGGGCGAAGACCGACGGCGGCACCTCGCCACGGAGGGAGCAGGAGCGCATGAGAGGGAGAGGGGACATGTCTAGGAGATGCACGGGAGAGAGGAGGGTCCAGAAGAGGCAAGGGAGTGCTCGGGGGGAGGCTTAAATAGATGCGGCCGCGGTGCACCGTGAGCTTCGTCCATGGACGCGCCAAGGCGAGCTCGCGGAGGGAGAAGGAGGGCAGGGGAGGATAGGGCCGACAGCGAGGCGTGTTGTGGACGTCGAGGCGACCTTGATGGACACGCTCGCTCTGCCCAAGGCCGCCTGGAAGCCTCGGGAGGGCCGAGGTACAGTGCCTCGGCGCACTGTAGCGCGCTCCAGAGCATGCCTTTGGCCGGCATGGTCATTCCCTTGCTTCCTGGCCGTGTCCCCCAGTGTCCAGTAGTGCTAGGGAGTAGTAAATAATTGCCCAGATGGCCTGGGATGCCCTGGAGGCCACTGGAGTGAGGAGGGAGGTGAGAAGGAAGGGGGTTTACTGCTGTCCAGAAGAGTAAGTTGGGGTTTTACCCCCCTCCAATAATTGAGCTGAGGCAGAGGAGAGTTACTGGAGGTAGAATAGGACTAGGAGAAGCTGTGGTAAGAATTTGAGGTAAAGGGAAATAGTAAAAGGGGTCAGAACAATGGTTTTAGTAATTTGACAGAAGGTGTTTGATCATGTTTTGGGCAAGTAAAATAGCTCCACTTGACATGAGAATTAACAGGATGGAATGTCACACACAATTAGGCCCCTCCACCAAATTTGAGCTCATTTGGGCAAAGTTGCCAATGTAACTTTGGTGAACCCTAGAAATCAACAGAAATGGTTTCACCATGTTTGAGTTAAGCAAATCATCTCCCCTTGATGCACCACTTGGTGTAGCATCATCATTTGGGGTTATGATCATGCCCACAAAGTTTGAGGCCCCAGGTAAAAATTTGGTAATGTAAAGTTGTTCAAATTTGAATTTGAACAGAAATGGTTTTGGGGCACTTAGACCAAGTTATGCTTCTCCAAAACTTGTGCCATTTGGCATAGATGCATAATTACATCATTTTAGCATGTGCACCAAGTTTGAGAGCATTTGGACAAGTTTGGCAATGTAAAGTTGCTCAAACTTCAAAATGTGCAGAAATGGTTTTGAGGGGATTAGATGATGATTCCTTAATCTTCAAGGCATGAGGCTTTGCAAGATCATAAATAATGTCATATATGACATGATAGAATTTCCCTGGAATCTTTGGAGAATATTTCCTTTGTAAATATTTCAAAAGCTTGAAATATCCAGAAAGGGTTTTGGAGGGATTTGTCCAATATTTTGAACATGACCATGTGTTGAAACTCTTATATATGGACAATATATGTCCTATGAGTCTCCCTGAATTTTGGAAAATATTTTTGTAATAGTTAAATAATGTTTCCCTATTAAAGACCATTTCTGGCCTTAAGAAAAAGCTTTTAAATAAAATTTAAAAATAACTTTTAAAATTATAATTTTGTGGTTTCTGGGAGTCCTATACCTAATAGGATTCAAATATACTTTTTGAAAGATTTTTCACACCCTAAATAAGTTACTTGTAGTGCAAACCTCAATTCAGGGGTTTTTGGAAAACTAATTTTAGAAAATACTATTTGGCCAAAATATTTTTATAAGAAAATACTATACTGGTCTATACACATGGCATGATCATTGGGAAAAGGTTTTGGATCAAGGAGATGAAGTATATGAGTTGGAGGATTTATTTGATTTTTAGAGCACTAGCAGGCAGCAAACAGAAAGTCAATCAAGCAAAGTCAAAATCACTCAAAACTTTTTGTAAATCCACATTTTTAACATGGTAATTAGCTTAAGCAATGTGACATGAAAATCAAGGTGTGACAGACCTACCCCCCTTACAAGAATCTCGTTCCCGAGATTCCCAGACTAGGCGTGGAAAGAAATACGGAGTCTTGGATACAAGGTAGTCTTCACTTCTTCTTGCTGGTTCTGCTCCCGGGTGGTGCTCCATGGAATCTTGAAGTACTTGGTGGTGTGGCTTCTTGCTTGTTGCCCTCTTTGATGCAGGTTGCTGAGGGGTCTCTTGCATAGGTTAGGTTGGGTTAGCTGTCAAAGGCTCGGTGATCGATGTCCTTGCGGGCACCGGGCTAGTTAGGAGGTAAGAAGTACTTCCAGAGTGGGGACTCGTGGAAGATTTGGTGCACGGTGAGTATCTCAGGCGATAAATCTAGCTGGAAGCCGTCTACTATTTGTCTTGCAGTGGCCTTGAAGAAAGTCGATAAATCTTGGTATGAGCGTCCCTTCGACACGGAGATGCTCGGTCCCTTCGAGAAGAGTGATTTGCAGATACGTCCGGTCTTGGATGCATGAGTTCACTTCTTGATGGCGGTGGTCGGTGTAGTTCTTCCTTCCTGACATGGCGGTCTTCAAACGTCTTCTAATCAGCTGCACAGCTCTTCTTCGGGCAGACAAGTAGGCCCTCAAATAATGATGTCACCCAACTTGTCCAATTACTCCATGGGGTCTATGGGGTACGCAAGGTAGGCTAGGGTATTGGTGGTGGTCTCCGTTGAGTATTTGCAGAGGCCTTCCTGACTCAGAGCGAAGGCCCGTGGTCAGAATCTGACCAGGTTGTGGCTTGGTGGGGCTTAAGGGTTTGATACGTCCAAAACGTATCTATAATTTCTGCTTGCTCCATGCCTCTTTTGGGTGATATTGCTATGATATTTATACACTTCCATACACTTTTGATCATATTTGGACTAACCTATTAACTCAGTGCACCCCAGTGCCAGTTTCTGTTTTCTGCTGTTTTTGTATTTCAGGTTTTCCCGTCACGAAAACTGCCAGAAAAATCCCGGAAAAATTATATAAAAAATCAGCGTTCCGGAAGCTTCCACACGGCCGAAGTAGGGCCGGAGGGGGACACCAGGGCTCCAGGCGCCCTGGTGGCGCGTCCCCCCTCCTGGCCGCGCTGGGGGGGGGGCCTGGGCCCCCCAGGCCTCCGCTGATGCCCCCCTTTGGCATATATTTAACACGCGTCCCGAAACCCTCGAGGACGGAACCCTTTTTCGCGATCTCATCTCTGTTCCGCCGCCGCCGCGCTTCCAAGATCGGGAGCACCAGGAGAAGTCTTCCCGGCACCCTGCCGGAGGGGAGGATCACCACAGGGAGCCTCTCCACCACCATGGACGCCTCCCGGATGAGTTATGAGTAGTCTCCCTTGGACCATGGGTCCATGACCAATAGTTATGTGATGTTCTCCTCCCCTTCTTGTGCTTCACTAATTAGACCTCATGAGCTGCCCTACATGATCGAGGCACATATGTAATCCTTATGCTGTTGCTATGATGAGTTTGCTGGGATCCGATGGATTGTGAGATTATGTTCAGATTGTGTTTGAGTAATATATTTGATTTACCTCTTTTATATTTATGTTCTTAAGTAATTCTTGCATGTTCTCCGTTGCTATTTATTGCTTTGGCCAAGTAGTAGGTAGTGACTCCAAGAGGGAACGTTATGCTCGATTGTGGGTTCATGCCCCTCGATGACTAGCTTGAGTGACAGAAACATGAGTCTAGGGGATGTGCTGTTGCCACAAGGGGGCAAAACAACGGTGCTTGTACTCGCGGGTGCAAGGATTGTTTACTTTACGCAAAGTTCTATTAATGTAGTTGTCTGTTGCTTTGAGTTTACACTATGGGTGGGACTCGCAACTTAATACCAGCGAGATGTTCTGGATAGATATCTCAAGGTGGATGATTAGTAGTAGATGCAGATGGATTTCGGTCTACTTGCCTTGGCGTACCGCCCATGCTTTGAACCTCTACCTTTCTTGCAACATAGTTAGCATTGGTTTGCGCACATAATTCTGTCAATTGCCCAGCTGTAATTCGTTTACCTCACATAGATGTTTTATCGTCTTTTGGGAGAGAGACATCACTAGTGAACATCATGGGACTCCGGTCCATATTACCATCACTGATCACATCCGCTATTTTACTTTCCGCTTTTACTTACTAGTTGCAGCAATACCTATCACTATTATCTCTTGCGTTTGATCCTTTGTAAACGACAAGGCCAGAGGGATTGACAACCTCTCTGTACTCGTTGGGAGCAAAGTTATTTGTATCTGTGTGCAGGTCCAAGTTGATTGCTAAGTATCTGGCGCCGTTAGCAGTTGACACCTTCTTGTTGAACCTTGGAGTCTCAGGGGAAATCGATCCTTGGTATCTTTGCCAAGGGAAAACTTCCGCTACACTGCATCTCAAACCTTCCACTTGGGGTAACCAAGGAGGGGTGAGAAGCCATCAAGCAAAGTTTTCTGGCACCGTTGCCGAGGACTCCACTCTTCAAGATAGGGGAGTTGCACGCTATCTTTTACCTTTGCTTTTTAGTCTTGTTAGTTTACCTTTCAGTTTTGCTTTAGTATCTTTTATCGAAAATCACAAAAATAGTTATCTTTCTTGCTTTCTACTATGGGTTCCACCGAGAACACCAAGTTGTGTGACTTCACTAGTCATAACAACGATGACTTTATTTGCACGCCTATCACTACACCTGCCACTTCAGCACCTTCTTATGAAATTAAACCTGCTTTACTGAACTTAGTCATGAAAGATCAATTCTCCGGCGCTGGAGATGATGCTGCTTTACACTTAAACAATTTTGTTGAACTCTGTGATATGCAAAAGTACCAAGAAATAGATGGTAATATTGTTAAGCTTAAGCTTTTTCCTTTCTCCTTGAGAGGAGGAGCTAAAATTTGGTTTCAATCTTTGCCTAGAAATAGCATAGATTCATGGGACAAGTGCAAAGATGCTTTTATTGGAAAATACTATCCACCTGCTAAAATTATCCAACTAAGAAGTAACATAATGAATTTTAAACAATTGGATAATGAACACGTTGCCCAAGCTTGGGAACGCATGAAATCTCTTGTCAAGAACTGCCCTACTCATGGTTTGACTACTTGGATGGTTATCCAAACTTTTTATGCAGGCTTGAACTTTACCTCGCGGAACTTGTTAGATTCGGCCACGGGAGGAACCTTTATGTCAACTACACTTGGTGCTGCCACGAAGCTTCTCGATGAGATGATGACCAACTATTCCCAATGGCACACCGAACGCGCTCCAACAGGTAGGAAGGTAAACTCTGTCGAGGAGATTTCCTCCCTAAATGAAAAAAGTTGACTTGATCATGTCTCTACTTTCGAAGCAATCTTCTATTAATCCTCGTGATGTTCCTTTAAAATCTTTGATTGCTCAAGAACAAGTAGATGTGAACTTTATCTCTAGAAACAATTTTAATAACAATGCTTATAGGAGTAATTTTGGTAGCAATCCTAGACCGTTCCCCTCTAATTCCTATGGGAACAACAATGCTTATCCTAGCACCAAGAACTCCACTACTGAACTAGAAATTATGCTTAAAGATTTCATCACCACCCAAAAAGCCTTCAATAAGAGTGTAGAAGAAAAACTAAACAAACTAGATAATCTCTCTTCGAAGGTAGACAATTTAGCCCATGAGGTAGAATTGCTTAAAATTAGAACTTCTCCTCTTGAGGAGAGGGAGGTCACTCCTATGAATGCTATTCAAGTGCAAATTAATGAAAACATTAGGATGTTGGCTAAACTTAAAGAGAGATGGGCTAGAGAAAGGGAGGAAGAAGATAGAATTAAGAACCTTCCTACCCACTACACTGTTGCTACTATCCAAGTTGTTGAGGATATCCAAACTCTTAGCACCCAATGCACTCCTGGTCCCAATGGACCTATTAATGGTGATGCTATGACCATAGAAACTACCAAACAAGTGAGCCTAAAGGACACCACTACCACTTTACTTGATAGTAGTGACCTTGATTTTGACAATTGCACTCTTACCGAAGTTATTGATTTCCTTCACAAGATGTCTAGAGATCCCCGCACTAGCACGCTTAATCTTGCCTTCACAGAGCATATCACTAATGCTCTCATCAAAGCTAGGGAGGAGAAACTTAGAGTAGAAGCCTCCATACCTAGAAAGCTAGAAGATGGTTGGGATCCTATGATTAAAATTAAGTTGAATAACTTCTCTTGCTATGCTTTATGTGATGTCGGAGCTAGTACCTCCGTTATGCCCAAAAGAATATATGATGCGGAGCATCCCAAGGTCATCACCATGGACCCTCCTTCACCTCCTCAAGTGCCTGAAGGACCAATGACTCGTGCTCGTGCTAGAGCTCTCGAGACCGAGGTGACGTCACTCCTAGCCCTACTTCCATACGAATCTTGCGAGACATGGTTGCTACCTCAAACGGATGTGCTTTATGTGCTCAGGTGTGAAGAAGACCACATTGGAGAAGGGCGTGAAGATGGACAAGTCCCCAAGTTCACGGACGAGGTGATGCATCAAGAAGGGCAGAAGGAAGCTCCAGGCCCCGGACATCCGGCCCCCTGGCCCGGACATCCGGCACCTGGACGAGCAGCTACAGAAAGCCACCAGCCACAGGAGCTATAGGGCCCGGACATCCGGCCAGGCATGGCCCGGACATCTGGCCCCAGGCCCGGAAATCCGGCGCCTCTATCCAGAGAGCACCCGAGACCAGACCGCTCCAGCCCGGACATCCGGCTCCTCACCCCGGACATCCGGCGCCCCGCGAAGCCCCGAACATCCGGCCCGTCGCCCGGACGTCCGGCTCCTGATCTGCCTGCGTGCAGCCCCTGGGCCGAGGCCCGTGTACCCCTTCGCCCCGTACACTATTTATACTCCTTTCCTCATTTCGTTTAGGGTTAGCTGTTGGATAGCTCATTTCTCAGACTTGTGTGGATTCTCTCCCGCGAGACCGTGCGCCTCTACGGAGAAGATCCACTACGGATTCAAGGCCTCCACATCGGGGAAGATCCTACGGGATAATCAAGACCTCCTCACGGAGAAGACTACCCTTGTACCACCGTCGTTGACTATGGATCATGTATCGCACTATGTATCGTGGATCTAGCGCTTGTGTGATTATCTTCGTGTTGATTTGAGTGTTTCCTCTTGTGTTTTCCCCGTCTTCCTCCTTGTGTTCTCCGTGTTCATCGTGGGACACTATCCAAAACGTGAAAGATCCGCTGATTAGGGTTCCACCCTACATCATCTTGGTATCAAGAGCAAGGTTGATCACGATTTTGGAGCCCCACACCCTGTCTTCTAACTTGTTTTTGTTGTGTTCTTCCCAATTTCGAAAAATTCCCCACAAAAAGAGCCCCAAATTTTTTTTTGTGATCTGTTGATTTGGCAAGATTTTGTTGACTTTGTTCCATGGATTTGCTGTGCCACGTGTGGATCTAGCTTTTCCTCCACTTTTCCCCAATTTTCATCCGCAAAATCCGACGAATTTTGGCCCCAAAACCACCGATTGCAAGGAGTTCTCCCTGGCCTCGGGCACCCCGGACATCCGGCACGTGCCCCGGACATCCGGCCCGGCCCGGACATCCGGCCTCCCGCAGCCACTTTTCCACCACCACACCACACCTTGCACTCCTCCACCGCCATTTTCGTTCGGTAACCCACCCATCCTTCCGCATACCACCACCACTTCCGCAACCACCATCGCTTACCCGCTCCGAGTTTGAAAAGTTTGTCTCCATTTGCCTTGGATACTTGAGTTGTGGTTTCACCGTTTCCTTGGATGTTTAGGCTATCTTGGAACGGCAAGACTTCGACAACACCACCGCTCAACTTCGGCAAGGACGGTAACATCGACGACACTTCGCTCATTCTACCTTGCAATTGCAATGTCACCCTATGAACCATCTTTGCGTAGCTTTTCCATTGAGACTAGCCATTTGAGTATTGCCGGGCCACGACACTTGTGCACATTAGTGATAGTCATAGATATTGCATACTACATCATTGTGAGTAACACCACATCATCTTGGTATCTTGCATATCTCCGTGTGACACAAGAGTGTCCCGCATACACAATAGCTACCTCGATCCGCGAAGCATGCATAAGTACCCAAAGAAAGACCTCAGAAACTTCTAAGCAAACGAGCCAACCAAAGCAAAAGACAATAGCATCATACGCCTTGCATCCAAAGAGATCATACATCATAGCAACTTCATCTTGTGCTCAAGCATCGGCACATCATACACTCATAGCATACTTGTGATAGATAGTCGTTACGTTTTGCCTCTTATAGGTCGTGCACAAGTGCGTACCCGCCTATTAAGCAATCGGTTAGCGTCTCTCTAGTGTTGTGCAACACGAGCATTTTCCGTGGTTTTCCACATTTTCGCTCACCCTTGGTTGCACAACCACATTTATCTATCCGTGCGTGTGTTCCGTGTGCTACCTTTGCTAGTGATCTACTTGTTGCATGAGCAAATTGTGAACCATTTTCAACCTCATTGAGTCATTTTGACGATTGCATTGAATTTGTGCCACATCCTAACCAAGCTCCTCTCAAAGCTTTACTTGTGTAGGTGTGAGAATCGACACGAAGTGATACCAATAGTGCTATTTCCGGGTTACATTATCGAGTGATCATTGATCCATTTTCAACCTCGGTTAAGGTACATTGATATTGTCTTCTCCTTTCTCCCACTCACATACTTGCTTATGATGATGGATAGGCCAAGTACATCTTCCAACCCGATCTTCGACGATCCTCAAGAAGCGAACAACTATGTCACCAAACTACATCTATTCGGTGTCCAACGAGCTCTACATCAAGAGAGTGAAGCTATGCGTGAGTACATTGGTCAAGTCGTCGAGGACGCGCGCCAATTTGAAGCAAGGATGAAAGAACAATTCGACATCATCAACACCAACATGACTACTCAATACAATGAGCTCCGTACATTGATAATCAACCGACGTTCTTCCTCAACATCTTCTCAAAGACGAAGCCGCTCAAGTCGACACTCCGACTCCACGCAAGACTCAAGTACACCTACGTCCAACACTCTTTGTCAAGCCGCACATCAAGCTAGACATGACCACCGACATCCTCTACATGACAAGAGTTCACAAGAGCTATTCGACGAGCAAGAAAGCCGACGTCGTCAAAACCAAGCTACACTTGAGCAAGCACAAGAACGGCACCGACTACGCCAACAACAACAAGAGCGAGCACGTCAATATCAAGAAGAACAAGACGCCGAGGCTAACCGCCAAGCGCAACAACGTCGAGAAGCTCAAGCTATGGAGGCGCAACGTGCTTTACAAGATGCACATCGCAATGTGGCAGCCCGCACTTGACAAACTCGTCAAGAAGAGGATTTCCTTCGCGATGAGATGCAAGAGAGGCGCCATCAAGAAAGAATGCAAGAAGAAGCTCCTCCTCAAGCGCGGCAAGAGCAACAACCCCAACAAGAACATCTACATCCACAAGACCAACAAGATATGGCAAACCGCCAAAATCGAGATAGCCATCCCAATAGGCAAGGAAACAACGATGAGCATCGCTATGGCAAGCTCAAGTTCACCATGCCAAAGTTTTCCGGAAGCATTGATCCCGAAGACTATCTCTCATGGGCAGTGAAAGTTGACAAGATCTTTCGCCTTCACAACTTCGATGAAGAGAAGAAGATCGTAATGGCATCCCTTGAGTTCCAAGAATATGTTCTCATTTGGTGGGAGCAAATCATAGAGAGAAGAGAAGCAAAAGGCGAACCTCCTATCACCACTTGGGCTCAAATGAAGGAAGTCATGAGAGCACGCTTTGTGCCAACACACTACAACCGTGATTTGTTCAAGAAGCTACAACTCCTCAAGCAAGGTACCAAGTCCGTTGAAGAGTACTACAAGGAGATGGAGATTGCCATGATAAGAGCCAACATCACGGAAGATGAAGAGCAAACTATGGCGAGATTCTTGAATGGACTCAACTATCCCATCAAGAAGATTGCGGACTTCCAACCATACAACAATCTCCTCGAGCTAGTACATCAAGCAACCAAAGCGGAGCGACAAGTTCAAGAGGACTACAAGCACTCCAAGTTCAACTCCAAGAACTTCGGCTCCTACAACCAAGCTTCAACGACTCCGGATACTCCTCCTACCTCTACCAAGCCATCTACAAACATCGGCGACAAGTCAAGCTACAAGAACGCGACTACATCGAGCCATACACCTTCTACCAACTACGTCAAGTCTAAAGCTTCATCATCTACAACTCCAACGGAAGACAACACCAAGAGAAGCTCCATCAAATGTTTCACATGTGGTGGCCGCGGTCACAAGTCATTCGAGTGCACCAACAAGAGAACCATGATCTTCAACGACGACGGCACATATGACTCGATGAGCGACGACGAAGTGGACGCCATCAAGCACTTGGCCATGCACCGGCGTATCAATGAGGAAGAAGACCGTCAAGTATTTTGCGACAATGACTCAAGCCCCAACCTTGTTGTCTCCAAAGTTTTGACACTCCAACACCAACAAGATGACGACCAACGATGTCACATTTTCCATACAAAGGCCGGCATCAATGGACGCTCCGTCAAGGTTATCATCAATGGCGGAAGCTGTCACAACTTGGCAAGCGAAGAGCTATGCGACAAACTTCATTTGGTCAAGACGAAGCATCCTCACCCCTACAAGGTCCAGTGGCTCAACGACGCCGGAATTCTTCGAGTCGAGCACACCGTGCAAGTCTCTTTCAAGATTGGCGCCTACGAGGACACTCTTGAATGTGATGTGATACCCATGTCCGTGTGCCACCTTATTCTTGGACGTCCATGGCAATATGATCGTGGAGTCACACACAATGGACGGACAAATCACTATCACTTCAAGATGAAGGGCAAAGAATTCGTGCTCCGACCAATGACTCCAAGTCAAGTAGCCGCCGACAAGCTTTTACCTACCACCCATCGTGGAGAGAATGGTGAGAGAGCGAGCCACCAAAAAGAGAGCGAGAGCCACAAGCCAAATATGAGCGCCTCCACGATGAGCGACAAGAAGCAACTAGTTCTATTTGCCACCAAACGTGAGATGAGAGAAGTGTGTGAGAACCCATCGAGGGTCTTCCACCTTGTGCTCTTATGCAAAGGGGAAGCCAAACCTACTAACACTTCACAACCTCCACCTTTTGTGTTGTCTCAATTGTTGCAGGAATTCTCGGACGTCTTTCACGATGAGCTACCTCCGGGTCTACCTCCACTTCGCGGAATAGAACACCGCATCGACCTCATACCCGGCACACCATTTCCCAACAAGGCTCTCTACCGTGTCAACCACGAGATACAACGGCAAGTGCCCAAACTCATCGACAAAAGTCATGTACGTGACAGCTTAAGCACTTGTGCCGCTCCGGTTATTCTCTTGCCTACAAAAAATGGAAGGTTTAATGCAAATGCATGCTTGTTACGCAAATGCTTACTTGTTACCCAACTTGAGTTGAATGTGATTGGCTTTGAGCACCTAAAAGATTTATATGAGCATGATCCTTTCTTTGCAAATCCTTATGCTACGTGCTTGACTCTCACTTCTTGGGAACGTTACTACATCAAGCATGGATATCTTATGAGAGCTAACAAACTGTGCATTCCCGAGTCTTCGCTTCGTTTGCTCTTTTTGCAGGAATCTCATGGAGAAGGACTCATGGGACACTTTGGACGAGACAAGACGTTCGTCTACGTTTTCAGCCCATTGCCCCCATTGGACATGCTACCTCAACCTCCTCAAGAGCGCACGAACATGGACGCAAGTGCACGGGCAAGCTATCTCAAGAAGGTGCATGAAGATACAAGGGCAACAATCGAGCGACAAGTACATCGCCTCACAACCAAGCTCAACGTCAACAAGGCACCAATGGTGTTCCAACCGAGCAATCTTGTTTGGGTCCACCTTCGCACGGACCGTTCCCCACAAGAGCGCAAGTCCAAACTACTACCTCGCGCCGACGGACACTTCAAGGATCTATCTCCTTTCCATGGTGATGAAGATTTCGATCCGAGGTCGGATCTTTCCCAAGGGAGGGGAGATGATGCGGAGCATCCCAAGGTCATCCCCATGGACCCTCCTTCACCTCCTCAAGTGCCTCAAGGACCAATGACTCGTGCTCGTGCTAGAGCTCTCGAGATCGAGGTGACGTCACTCCTAGCCCTACTTCCATACGAATCTTGCGAGACATGGTTGCTACCTCAAACGGATGTGCTTTATGTGCTCAGGTGTGAAGAAGACCACATTGGAGAAGGGCGTGAAGATGGACAAGTCCCCAAGTTCACGGACGAGGTGATGCATCAAGAAGGGCAGAAGGAAGCTCCAGGCCCCGGACATCCGGCCCCCTGGCCTGGACATCCGGCCCCTGGACGAGCAGCTACAGAAAGCCACCAGCCACAGGAGCTACAGGGCCCGGACATCCGGCCAGGGCCCGGACATCCGGCCAGGCATGGCCCGGACATCCGGCCCCAGGCCCGGAAATCCGGCGCCTCTGTCCAGAGAGCACCCAAGACCAGACCGCTCCAGCCCGGACATCCGGCTCCTCACCCCGGACATCCGGCGCCCCGCGAAGCCCCGGACATCCGGCCCGTCGCCCGGACGTCCGGCTCCTGATCTGCCTGCGTGCAGCCTCTGGGCCGAGGCCCGTGTACCCCTTCGCCTCGTACACTATTTATACTCCTTTCCTCATTCCGTTTAGGGTTAGCTGTTGGATAGCTCATTTCTCAGACTTGTGTGGATTCTCTCCCACGAGACTGTGCGCCTTTACGGAGAAGATCCACTACGGATTCAAGGCCTCCACATCGGGGAAGATCCTACGGGATAATCAAGACCTCCTCACGGAGAAGACTACCCTTGTACCACCGTCGTTGACTATGGATCATGTATCGCACTATGTATCGTGGATCTAGCGCTTGTGTGATTATCTTCGTGTTGATTTGAGTGTTTCCTCTTGTGTTTTCCCCGTCTTCCTCCTTGTGTTCTCCGTGTTCATCGTGGGACACTCTCCAGAACGTGAAAGATCCGCTGATTAGGGTTCCACCCTACATCAATATATGATATGCTTAAATTGAAACCTTTTGATTCTTGTTCTTTTGGTGTCCGTCTTGTTGATTCTTCCATAAAGAAACCTTTGGGGAGGATCGACGATGTTCTTATCATTGTCAATGACAACTACGTTCCCGTTGATTTTACTATTATGGACATTGAATGTGAACCTTCTTGTCCAATTATTTTGGAACGTCCTTTTCTATGCACCATTGGTGCTATCATTGACATGAAAGAGGGGAGTATAAAATTCCAATTTCCTCTCAAGAAAGGGATGGAACACTTCCCTAGAAAGAAGAGTAAGTTACCTTTTGAGTCCGTTATACGGGCTAGCTATTCTTTTACTCTTGATAAAACTTGATCTCTATGCATTATGCCTAGCTTAAAGGCATAAAAGAAAGCGCTTTTGGGAGGCAGCCCATATGAATAAAATTTTATTTTGCTTTTGTTGTGTCTTGATGTTGTTACTACAGTAGCATCATCATTGTATCTTTACTTTTCAACTTTGTGCCGAGTGTAGCCTCTGATTGCAAGAAAGTTCAAAAGTTGTGATGTGCTGTCCAGGAAACAGATTCTGTCCTTGGATAGAAAAATTCGTATAAAATCACCAGATCATCTTTTTGGTCTGAATTTTTTCGACTGCGTGCTCTATACAATTTTCTTTCGGGCGTCTGTTCTGAGTTTTTTGATTAGAGTTGCAGAAGTGCCCCAAAAAAATCATTTACTACCTGTTGGTCTATTTTTCACAGATTCTGTCCTGTTTTGCCTTTCCTTCATTTTGCAAACCTTGAGCTTGCTTTTCTTTGCAAAAACCTTTTGGCAATCTTGAGAAACAGTAGACCTTCAAGAATATCCTTATTTCCAGCAAGGAACAATTATATTATTATGGGTACTAACCTCGCTAATCAGATTATGATGAGTTATGTATGAAGGGAGTTTTCAAGTGTGCGAGGGAAGATGATAAAAAGATTCAGGAGTGTCAAACGCTCAAGCTTGGGGATGCCCCCGTGCATCCCTTTCTCCATCAACATTATCAGTTCGTCTTTCGTTCCACTATATTTTTATCACTTCATGTGTTATTTTCTATGCTTGGAGCGTCTTGCTCTTAGTTTCCTTTTTAGTTTTCTTTAGCTTTTCATAACGAGTCGGAACTCAGCTTTCTTTGTGTGGGAGAGAAACACGCTCCACTTCAACCTAGAACATAACATAGAATTTTCATGTCTATCTTTGATGTGTGTGTTCTTTGTCTTTCAATAGCTACTGTCATGCTTAGCTCTTAGTTTTCATGCTTATCTTTTTAAAGAGCTTTTGTTTAGTTGGTCGTTGGAACTCTCTTTATTTATCATGCTTATCTTATTAAGAGAGTTGGCTTCTGTTGCATTGGTCGATATGTCTATGATAAAAATGCTACGTGCATAATGGTGCTTAGTAGTTCATGTTTTCTTATGGTTAGTCTCAAATAGCTGGGGGGTTCCCAATGTGTTATTGGAGTACCAACATGATTTGTTTGCCTATGATGTGGTATGGTTTAGTGATATCTTCCTTCAAGAATTTATTTTGATTGACTTGGCGTATGCTCACGCATATTTAAGACTGTAAAGAAAGTCTGTCAAGCCTTGATGATCTTTTATTTCTGAGTAGCGATATAACTTCCATGCCTGATTCAATGTTGCTTTGTCGCTCTGCATGATTATGACCGTCATTGCTCTTTTAGTTGGTCGCTCCCAGTCTTTTGCTAACCTCCACCTGTACTAAGAGGACTGACTGCTTGTGCATCCAAAATCCTTTAAACCAGTTATGCCATATGAGTCCACCATACCTTCCTACATGGTATTTACCTGCCATTCCTAACGAAGACTTTCATGTGCCATCTCGAAATTATTCAAAAAAAGCATTCCTCTTTTGTGCCTCTGTTTTAGTTCATGAGGAAGTAGTAGTTAATTCATGATCTTTTTAAGTTGGACAAGCTTCACCCCGGGATTGCATGTCTAATGTCCAAACCCATAATACGAGAAGGAACTGGCAAAGAGTGCGCCTGGCTCAAAAATAATATAACAAACAAACCCTCCTTCACGCTTTGTTCATGAGAAATTAGAAAACTTTGGCAGCGATAAACAAAGGAGATTAAGAGGATGTGATCGTCCTCATTTGGGAGCCGTTCCTTGAAACTTGTCCATCTCAAGAAGTGATTGAGTTGTCTGCTAGCATTCGTTGACGAAACATGCATATCCAATAAAAATAATTATTACCTCTGTTTTTAAAACCAAGAGCTCTGGTACATGTTTTGTCTTTGTTTCCGACTACGGGTTTTCAACCATGCCAACAAAAGCCACGGTTCGAGAGTCTCCACCTTCTTTTAAAGCACCAACTATTAAGAGCATGATTGTCATTCTGAGTGTAATGTGCATTGTCCCAAAGTAGCATTGTCTTTTGCATGATTATGATATCGTTTATTCTGAAATCATTGTATCTAGTCATCACTTAAACCTTGGAGGTGCCCCTGCATTTATGTTTTTCTTCACTAAAGGGGGCAAGCGAGATATCACTTTATCATATTTGCACACCATGCTCATTACAAATCTATTTGAGTATTTCAGTATCATATTGTAAAACTTTCAGTTCTTTGTGATTTTCTCATGAGGCAACTTAATTACTATAGATTCATTGTCTCAGTAAGCTTTTGTCATATGACTATGAAAAATCCTTATATGGTTAATAGCATGTCACCACAGAAATTATTCTTGTTGTCATTTACCTACTCGAAGACGAGCAGGAATTAAGCTTGGGGATGTTGATACGTCCAAAACGTATCTATAATTTCTGCTTGCTCCATGCCTCTTTTGGGTGATATTGCTATGATATTTATACACTTCCATACACTTTTGATCATATTTGGACTAACCTATTAACTCAGTGCACCCCAGTGCCAGTTTCTGTTTTCTGCTGTTTTTGTATTTCAGGTTTTCCCGTCACGAAAACTGCCAGAAAAATCCCGGAAAAATTATATAAAAAATCAGCGTTTCGGAAGCTTCCACACGGCCGAAGTAGGGCCGAAGGGGGGCCACCAGGGCTCCAGGCGCCCTGGTGGCGCGGCCCCCCTCCTGGCCGCGCCGGGGGGCGCCTGGGCCCCCCAGGCCTCCGCTGATGTCCCCCTTTGGCATATATTTAACACGCGTCCCGAAACCCTCGAGGACGGAACCCTTTTTCGCGATCTCATCTCTGTTCCGCCGCCGCCGCGCTTCCAAGATCGGGAGCACCAGGAGAACTCTTCCCGGCACCCTGGCGGAGGGGAGGATCACCACTGGGAGCCTCTCCACCACCATGGACGCCTCCCGGATGAGTTGTGAGTAGTCACCCTTGGACCATGGGTCCATGACCAGTAGCTATGTGATGTTCTCCTCCCCTTCTTGTGCTTCACTAATTAGACCTCGTGAGTTGCCCTACATGATCGAGGCACATATGTAATCCTTATGTTGTTGCTATGATGAGTTTGCTGGGATCCGATGGATTGTGAGATTATGTTCAGATTGTGTTTGAGTAATATATTTGATTTACCTCTTTTATATTTATGTTCTTAAGTAATTCTTGCATGTTCTCCGTTGCTATTTATTGCTTTGGCCAAGTAGTAGGTAGTGACTCCAAGAGGGAACGTTATGCTCGATTGTGGGTTCATGCCCCTCGATGACTAGCTTGAGTGACAGAAACATGAGTTTAGGGGATGTGATGTTGCCACAAGGGGGAAAACAACGGTGCTTGTACTCGCGGGTGCAAGGATTGTTTACTTTACGCAAAGTTCTTTTAATGCAGTTGTCTGTTGCTTTGAGTTTACACTATGGGTGGGACTCGCAACTTAATACCAGCGAGATGTTCTGGATAGATATCTCAAGGTGGATGATTAGTAGTAGATGCAGATGGATTTCGGTCTACTTGCCTTGGCGTACCGCCCATGCTTTGAACCTCTACCTTTCTTGCAACATAGTTAGCATTGGTTTGCGCACATAATTCTGTCAATTGCCCAGCTGTAATTCGTTTACCTCACATAGCTGTTTTATCGTCTTTTGGGAGAGAGACATCACTAGTGAACATCATGGGACCCCGGTCCATATTACCATCACTGATCACATCCGCTATTTTACTTTCCGCTTTTACTTACTAGTTGCAGCAATACCTATCACTATTATCTCTTGCGTTTGATCCTTTGTAAACGACAAGGCCGGAGGGATTGACAACCTCTCTGTACTCGTTGGGAGCAAAGTTATTTGTATCTATGTGCAGGTCCAAGTTGATTGCTAAGTATCTGGTGCCGTTAGCAGTGGACACCTTCTTGTTGAACCTTGGAGTCTCAGGGAAATCGATCCTTGGTATCTTTGCCAAGGGAAAACTTCCGCTACACTGCATCTCAAACCTTCCACTTGGGGTAACCAACGAGGGGCGAGAAGCCATCAGGGTTTCAAGGATTCTAGTGAGTGAGTGAACGTTCGTCATCTTATCCTTAAGCACGGTTTCTGAGATGTCATTAGCTCTATCTAGTACTCCGAACGAAAAAAAACATCTTCTCACATAGACCAACTTCAATCACCACTCATGCCATACATACCCTCATGACTCTCAAGAGACGGTCTAATAAAATTGTACTTGCCTATGATCCCCAAATCCATATGTATGTCTACCCCTAAAATCCATGGGTAGGTTATACAAGCTGCTAAGCTTGAATTAATCTTCACAATCCAAGCACTCCACCTATTCTTGCAAGGCTCACGATAATGCCTCTCTATTCTAAGGAAACACGTCATATGCCACTCCAAGATTTTGTTTCCTTCCTATAGATCAACTCCAATCGCCCGATAATTTCCATCAATCACCACATAATCCAACAATTCTACAAATTGATGTCTACGGTGTTCTGCAAGATCTCAAGTCCTTATAGTACCCAAATACTTGGAAGGACTATACATTACGATAGTAAGTCCACCAAATTCTCATCATCCGGGTCAAGTAAACTTCAAGATCACGATTATATAGATCCCTAAATCAACTCCGATAAATAATCCAATCTCCTAAGTTATTGTCCACCGAGAAGCATGGTATCATGATCAGGATCATCGGTCTAAATCCAATTTACTCCGAACCATGCAGACATATCTAGCATTTATACCAACCAGAATCACCTATATAAATCCAAATCTCATGCCCAACGGGTACTCCTACATGCTTCCCCAAAGTCATGATCCCACCAATATGAAATCTCACCATCCATCAAGGTCTCAGATAATTCCTCGAAGTCACTGATATAAAGCCACCAAGTCATCTATCTTATATCCCCAAATTGGTCTATCTATGGCATCGTCAGTTCTTGTGCTATATTAGGATGACAACGTGCTCGTTCACTGCGTCCACTAGATCCTTTACGAACTCAGTGTTGTGCAAGGTTGCAAGGGCTTAACAGGTTCTCTCGCAATACTACAGGTTAGGCACATGGTTAAGGGTTCGTGCTGGAGTGTCTCGTGAAGTCTCAAAGAGTCTAGGATTGGGTTTCTAGTCTGGAGGATCAAACATAACTCTACGGGGTTGTACTCGATCGTGGAGGTTGTAGCAGAAGTCTTCAGTGCCAGTTGGTTGCCGAGGTAGAATCCTTGGTGCACCTTGTCTTGCGGGTCTTCAGTTGGGGGGGAGAGAGAGAAAGTAGCATAGAGGGAGGGGAACGCCTAAAGGGGGGTTCTAGTGCAGGTGCAACAAACAGGTGCAAAAAGGTCGAAACAAAAGAAACAAGGCAAGGAAGGTGATATAGCCATGCACTTGTTGCCTAGGGCAAAAGTGCGACTTATATCAAAACACAAACAAATAAAAGCAAGCAACACACAATCATGGTTCTATTCGAACCATCATACGGACTCGACTGCACATAGGGGGTACACGACTCATCCTACCCTAGGGGTTCTCGGACTTAGTGTCGTGACTTGTGCCTCGTGTAGTCTTCTGAGTTTTCCTCCGGTGTTGCTATGTCCCTTGTAGTTGTTTGATAAACGATTCGGGTTGAGCCTGAAGAATCTTCAACAACTTCTCACCTGATGAGGTGAGGTGGTGAAGGTGCCTCCTTGTAGCTGGCGTTGACTTGGTCTTTGCTTGTCTCTTTAATCATGACGATCCCTTGTGCCTTCTGGGACGTCGAGGGTACCAGGTAGGCAATCCGTATGTAATGACAATAACAAGGCATAATAGAGGTCCAACATGTCGGTTTCGTTGATGAAAACATCGACACCAAGTGCGGGGGACGAAGAGAACTGTCTTCCTGCTCACTATAGTGAGGCGGCCCAAATGGCGAGGTTCTCATCCACCGGTGGTTGCCGATACAACAACGGTAGTGACGGGATTACTCTATTAGCGTTGCATATCATGATTTTGCATAACCTATACCCTGGTCATCATAGGCCAACGTTGCATCTTCTTGGGGCACTGTCAAGGGTATCACCATCTTCTAGGTCTTCATGTCCTCATTCCTCGAGGATATTTCTTTTGTTGGCATCGTCTTGTTGTGGTGTCGCCAATCTTGTGTTCAGAAGTGGTGGGTGAGTGTTTGGCAAGGTGCACTCCACGAGGATTATAGAAAATCCAATGGTCAGGGGCATAGGGGTTCTAGCGACCAACAGGTTTGAAAGGGAAGAGATCAAGTATAGCCTAGTTTTCGAAAACTGAGAAGGGAAGAGAAGTATAGATAGTTTTGAAAACTAGTAATAGTTTTGAAAATAGTTTTACCCTAACTAATGACCATGCTAACTAAGGCTTCCTACAGTCAGGATGGATCTGATACCAGCTCTGTGGGGACCCCGACTCATAAGTCAAGATAACTGAATGCACGTGTACAGTGATCCCAGAGATCAATGCTCACTGAACACACAGAAGCTGAATAACAAGAGTCTTACATCCATACATACCGTATTACACAAATAGGACCATTAAGGTCAAGTCTTGAGTATAACATCGCAATGGAAATCTTCAATAACAACTTGGACCCATGCCATCTGCCTTAACCCTACAGACATTCTGACTGGGAAGCGTCCTAGCTCGCATGTTCGTCACCAAGAATCTTCATCATAACCTATTCTCTCATGCCTGGCCAATAAAATAACCAGTGACAAGCCAATGAGTACTTTGAATGTACTCGCAAGCAACCCAAGTGTGATGACAGAATAATTATGCAAGGCTCTGCTGCTAGATTGGCAGTTTTGCGGAAAGCTAGTTTTCCATATGCAAGTATGATCAACATATAACATGGACATGCATGTGTCTGCAACAAGTATCAGGAGGTTTCAGACATCAATATCAAAAAGTGTCATGAACAACTCTTGCTCACGCTCATCGTGACTTTCTCACAATCACATCAACAGATTTACCAAACCGTGTTGTCTTCCAGAAACTTATGGACATAGTCTAAGTAGCACCACCCAACTGTCCTTGACCGCGGACACGGCTATTCGAATAGTTTGACACTCTGCAGAGGTTGCACACTTTACCCACAAGATCCGGGGAACTTCCGTGTCATCCACGACCCGCGGTACCTCAAGTACCCGGGGTAAGCACCCGGTCACTATCTTTCCCTAGAAGACACTAACATAGAGTCCACTCGATTGGTAGTAACCCCCGTGCCCACATTTCACATCTTAATAATTGTGGAGACTCGCTCCCATATTCATCACATACCACAAGCACGGGGTACCAACGGTGTGTCCGGTGCCCTGTAAAGACAGTCATGGCCGCCTATCCAAGCACGACCCCGTCCCGAGAGTGACCTCATGTCACCCCCGTCACTAGTAATGCGGGCACCATGCTAGTATCAACCTAGGTAATCAATAATGCCCTTTCCCATATAAGGGTAGAGTGGTTGCGCATGTTTGGTTGGGACAGTAGTCACACATAAATCTAATCCATCTCTGTCAACAACATGCTCATCAAGCCTTGGTACACTACTTCTTCACCAAGTAGTGCCCTAGTTTCTCATCATCTCCCAGGGGCATTAATGGCACCCACTGGGTCATTTGCAAGTATGTCAAACCACACTTGTTTCACTCAATGCATAACCCAGACCCATTTTGCGTAGCCAACTACTATAGCATACATCTATCTATTCCCACCCACATAACCCTCATAGGAAGGTAGGGTCATATTTGATGCAAGTTCAATAGCAAAGTAACCAAGGTAGCAACCAAAGTGGTCTCCACCTCAACATGATTCCGATGCATTGATAATAAGGTGCTATGAGATATGCATAAAAAGGTTTCTCGAACATGGTCAAAGGGTTGCTTGCCTTATTCTTCCGAGTCTTCAAACCTTCTGGTCCATCTGCAAGTACTTCGTTTATTTCGTCAACTAACGATGGAAACAATAATAATAAGGAACACATTCAAAGCAAAAAAATAAAAGTGCTTTAAAAATAGGAGTTGGACTTTTCAAGGATACCTCTGGTCATATGAAAAATAACCAAGGTGGTTTCATAGGTATTGGATCAATGAATAGTTTGGATCATTTCAATATGATGGAACCAAGGGGTTTATGGATTTGAAAGAAGTATACAGAAATATTTTCTTGAATGATGAGCAAAGGCACCCATCAACAAGTCATGATTTTAGAAGCATCTAGGAGTTGGTTTCACTGGATTTGGAATTCAAATGAATTTCCTAGGATTTTGCAAAGTTGATAAATATGAAGAAATGGCTCATTATTTGGTGGGGCACATAAAGTATTAAGAAAAATGTTCCAAAACTAAGTTTGGATATGACAAGCACCTAGGAATTTGAACCACTGCATTTGGATCAAATTTGAGCCCTCTGTGATTTTCTAAAGTTCATCACAAAAAATGGAATAATGGCATTTGATAAATATTTGTGTAGGAAAAGTTTCTGGAATAATGTGCATGTTGCACCATGTGATAGAGCATGATTTATGGAGTCACTGGAAACTTGAATCACCAAATTTGGAGTTCAAATGAATTGTCTAAGCATTTTTACAAATCTACAGAAAAATAAAAAGGAAAGAAATACTCAGGTTATACCTAAAACACGCGTCGGGCGAAGGATAGCTACTGGGCCGGTCCAGTAGCTCAGCTGCGTGCGGGAAGGGCCACGTCGAAGGCGCCCGCGGGGGATTACGGCTTCGCGGCGGCTAGGCAGTTTCGGCCGAAGCCGTTTCCACTTAAACAGTGGGGCCCGGCCACTGGGTCACTTACACCCAGGGCCCACTGGGCTCTCTCTCTCTCTCTCTCTCATGTCTCCTTCTTCTTCCTCCCGACGGGAGACAGAGGAGGGCGCCGGCCACCATGGTTCCGCCACCCCACTGCGCCAAACAGCGTGCTGGCGGCCCGAGCGGATGCCCCGTTCCACGCCGAGCTCGATGGTGGTCGCGCTGGTCTCTTCGGCGGCCGGAGCGAGGCGCTCGACGAAAGGGTGAACGGCGGTGTCGGGCGGGAGGGGGACTGGGGGTTGCATGCGCCATAGGAGGAGGTAAAGGGAGGTGGAGCGTTGCCGGCGTGCGGTGTCCCCATGGGTGCTCAAGGGAGGGGAGGAGAGCCTTCGGTTTGGGGGAATTCGGGCGAAGACCGACGGCGGCACCTCGCCACGGAGGGAGCAGGAGCGCATGAGAGGGAGAGGGGACATGTCCAGGAGATGCACGGGAGAGAGGAGGGTCCAGAAGAGGCAAGGGAGTGCTCGGGGGGAGGCTTAAATAGATGCGGCCGCGGTGCAGCGTGAGCTTCGTCCATGGACGCGCTCGGGCGAGCTCGCGGAGGGAGAAGGAGGGTAGGGGAGGATAGGGCTGACAGTGAGGCGTGTCGTGGACGTCGAGGCAACCTCGATGGACACGCTCTCTCTGCCCAAGGCCGCCTGGAAGCCTCGGGAGGGCCGAGCTATAGTGCCTCGGCGCACTGTAGCGCGCTCCAGAGCATGCCTTTGGCCGGCATGGTCATGCCCTTGCTTCCTGGCCGTGTCCCCCAGTGTCCAGTAGTGCTAGGGAGTAGTAAACAATTGCCCACACGGCCTGGGATGCCCTGGAGGCCACTGGAGTGAGGAGGGAGGTGAGAAGGAAGGGGGTTTACTGCTATCCAGAAGAGTAAGTTCAGGTTTTACACCCCTCCAATAATTGAGCCGAGGCAGAGGAGAGTTACTGGAGGTAGAATAGGACTAGGAGAAGCTGTGGTAAGAATTTGAGGTAAAGGGAAATAGTAAAAGGGGTCAGAACAATGGTTTTAGTAATTTGACAGAAGGTGTTTGATCGTGTTTTGGGCAAGTAAAATAGCTCCACTTGACATGAGAATTAACAGGATGGAATGTCACACACAATTAGGCCCCTCCACCAAATTTGAGCTCATTTGGGCAAAGTTGCCAATGTAACTTTGGTGAACCCTAGAAATCAACAGAAATGGTTTCACCATGTTTGAGTTAAGCAAATCATCTCCCCTTGATGCACCACTTGGTGTAGCATCATCATTTGGGGTTATGATCATGCCCACAAAGTTTGATGCCCTAGGTAAAAATTTGGTAATGTAAGTTGTTCAAATTTGAATTTGAACAGAAATGGTTTTGGGGCACTTAGACCAAGTTATGCTTCTCCAAAACTTGTGCCATTTGGCATAGATGCATAATTACATCATTTTAGCATGTGCACAAAGTTTGAGAGCATTTGAACAAGTTTGGCAATGTAAAGTTGCTCAAACTTCAAAATGGACAGAAATGGTTTTGAGGGGATTAGATGATGATTCCTTGATCTTCAAGGCATGAGGCTTTGCAAGATCATAAAATATGTCATATATGATATGATAGAATTTCCCTGGAATTTTTGGAGAATATTTCCTTTGTAAATATTTCAAAAGCTTGAAATATCCAGAAAGGGTTTTGGAGGGATTTGTCCAATATTTTGAACATGACCATGTTTTCAAACTCTTATATATGGACAATATATTTCCTATGAGTCTCCCTGAATTTTGGCAAATATTTTTGAAATAGTTAAATAATTTTTCCCTATTAAAGACCATTTCTGGCCTTAATAAAAAGCTTTTAAATAAAATTTAAAAATAACTTTTAAAATTATAATTTTGTGGTTTCTGGGAGTCCTATACCTAATAGGATTCAAATATACTTTTTGAAAGATTTTTCACACCCTAAATAAGGTACTTGCAGTGCAAACCTCAATTCAGGGGGTTTTGGAAAACTAATTTTAGAAAATACTATTTGGCCAAAATATTTTTATAAGAAAATACTATACCGGTCTATACACATGGCATGATCATTGGGAAAAGGTTTTGTATCAAGGAGATGAAGTATATGAGTTGGAGGATTTATTTGATTTTTAGAGCACTAGCAGGCAGCAAACAGAAAGTCAATCAAGCAAAGTCAAAATCACTCAAAAGTTCTTGTAAATCCACATTTTTATCATGGTAATTAGCTTAAGCAATGTGACATGAAAATCAGGGTGTGACAGCCGCCTTGGTCATATTGGCGTCAAACGTATGAAGAAGCTCCATGCAGACGGACTTTTAGAGTCTCTTGATTATGAATCATTTGACACGTGTGAACCATGCCTTTTGGGCAAGATGACAAAGACTTCGTTCTTCGGAACAATGGAGCGAGCAACCAACTTATTGGAAATCATACATACTGATGTGTGCGGTCCAATGAGTGTTGAAGCTCGCGGTGGCTATCGTTATGTTCTCACCCTCACTGACGACTTAAGTAGATATGGGTATGTCTACCTAATGAAACACAAGTCTGAGACCTTTGAAAAGTTCAAGGAATTTCAGAATGAGGTTGAGAATCAATGTGACAGAAAAATAAAGTTCTTACGATCGGATCGTGGTGGAGAATATTTAAGTCACGAATTTGACACGCACCTGAGGAAATGTGGAATTGTTTCACAATTGATGCCGCCTGGAACACCTTAGCGTAACGGTGTGTCCGAACGTCGTAATCGCACTCTGTTAGACATGGTGCGATCCATGATGTCTCTTACTGACTTACCGCTATCATTTTGGGGTTATGCTTTGGAGACTGCTGCATTCACTTTAAATAGGGCACCGTCTAAATCCGTTGAGACGGCACCGTATGAACTATGGTTTGGGAAGAAACCTAAGTTGTCATTTCTAAAAGTTTGGGGATGCGATGCTTATGTCAAGAAACTTCAACCTGAAAAGCTCGAACCCAAATCGGAAAAATGCGTCTTCATAGGATACCCTAAGGAAACTATTAGGTATACCTTCTACCTCAGATCCGAAGGCAATGTCTTTGTTGCCAAGAATGTGTCCTTTCTGGAGAAAGAGTTTCTCTCGAAAGAAGTAAGTGGGAGGAAAGTGGAACTTGATGAGGTGATTGTCACCCCTCTCGAACCAAAAAGTAGCGCAGCACAGGAAGATGTTTCTGTGGTGCCTGCACTTACTAGAGAGGAAGTTAATGATAATGATCATGAAGCTTCGGATCGAGTTACCACTGAATTTCGTAGGTGCACGAGGACACGTTCCGCACCAGAGTGGTACGGCAACCCTGTCCTGGAAATTAGGTTGTTAGACAACGGTGAACCTTCGAACTATGAAGAAGCGATGGCGGACCCGGATTCCAACAAATGGCTTGAAGCCATGAAATCCGAGATAGGATCCATGTATGATAACAAAGTATGGACTTTGGTTGATTTGTCCGATGATCGGCGAGCCATAGAAAATAAATGTATCTTTAAGAACAAGATTGACGCGGATGGAAATGTGACCATCTATAAGGCTTGGATTGTCGCTAAGGGTTATCGACAAGTTCAAGGAATTGACTACGATGAGACTTTCTCTCCCATAGCGATGCTGAAGTCCGTCCGAACCATGTTAGCAATTTCCACATTCTATGATTATGAGATATGGCAAATGGACGTCAAAACGACATTCCTTAACGGATTCCTTAAGGAAGAACTGTGTATGATACAGCCGAAAGGTTTTGTCGATCCTGAGAATGCTAACAAGGGATACAAGCTCTAGCGCTCCATCCATGGGCTGGTGCAGGCATCTCGGAGTTGGAACATTCTCTTTGATGAGGTAATCAAAGTGTTTGGGTTCATACAGACTTATGGAGAAGCCTGTATTTACAAGAAAGTGAGTGGGAGCTCTGTAGCATTTCTCATATTATATGTGGATGACATACTGCTGATGGGAAATGATGTAGAACTCTTGGAAAGCATAAAGGGCTACTTGAATAAGTGTTTTTCAATGAAGGACCTTGGAGAAGCTGCTTACATATTAGGCATCAAGATCTATAGAGATAGATCGATACGCCTCATTGGTCTTTCACAAAGCACATACCTTGACAAGATATTGAAGAAGTTCAATATGGATCAGTCCAAGAAAGGGTTCTTGCCTGTATTGCAATGTGTGAAATTGAGCGCATATCAATGCCCGACCTCGGCAGAAGATAGAGAAAAGATGAGTATCATCCCCTATGCCTCAGCCATAGGTTCTATTATGTATGCCATGCTGTGTACCAGACCTGATGTGAACCTTGCCATAAGTTTGGTGGGGAGGTGCCAAAGTGATCCCGGTATGGAACACTGGACAACGGTCAAGAACATCCCGAAGTACCTGAAAAGGACTAAGGATATGTTTCTCGTTTATGGAGGTGACAAAGAGCTCGTCGTAAAGGGTTACGTCAATGCTAGCTTCGACACAGATCTAGATGACTCTAAGTCACAAACCGGATATGTGTATATTTTGAATGGTGGGGCAGTCAGCTAGTGCAGTTGCAAGCAAAGCATCCTGGCGGGATCTACATGTGAAGCGGAGGACATAGCTGCTTCCGAAGCAGCACAGTAAGGAGTCTGGATGAAGGAGTTCATCGCCGGCCTAGGAGTTATTCCAAGAACGTCTGGCCCGATGACTCTCTTCTATGACAACACAGGAGCTATCGCCATTGCCAAGGAGCCCAGGTTTCATAAGAAGACCAAGCACATCAGGCGTCGTTTCAACTCCATCCGAAATTATATTCAAGATGGAGACATAAATATTTGTAAAGTGCAAACGGATCTGAATGTCGCAGATCCGTTGAATAAACCTCCTCCACGAGCAAAACATGATCAACACCAGAACTCTATGGGTGTTCGATTCAACACAATGTAACTAGATTATTGGCTTTAGTGCAAGTGGGAGACTGTTGGAAATATGCCCTAGAGGCAATAATAAAATGGTTATTATTATATTTCCTTGTTCATGATAATTTTCTAGTGTTCATTGTATTATTCGGAAATCGTAATGCATGTGTGAATACATAGACCACAACATGTCCCTAGTGAGCCTCTTGTTGACTAGCTCGTTGATCAATAGATTGTTACGGTTTCTTGACCATGGACATTGGATGTCATTGATAATGGGATCACATTATTAGGAGAATGATGTGATGGACAAGACCAATCCGAAGCCTAGCACAAGATCGTGTAGTTCGTATGCTAAAGCTTTCCAATGTCAAGTATCCTTTCCTTAGTCCATGAGATTCTGCAACTCTCGGATGCCATAGGAATACTTTGGGTGTGCCAAACGTCACAACGTAACTGGGTGGCTATAAAGGTACACTACGGGTATCCCTGAAAGCATCTGTTGGGTTGGCATGAATCGAGACTGGGATTTGTGTAGGATCGAAAGTATGTCTAGAGGGGGGGGGTGATTAGACTACTTGTAAATATAAAAATTCTGCCTTTAGATCATGAACAGTTTTTAGCAGTTTTTCAATTGTGATCAAGACAAGTATCACCCTACACATGCAATTCTAGAGTATAAGCAGCGGAAAGTAAATTGCACATGTAGTAAAGAGAGGTGGAGAAGATCAAACGCAATTTGGAGACGCGGAGATTTTTCTCGTGGTTCCGATAGGTGGTGCTATCGTACATCCACGTTGATGGAGACTTCAACCCACGGAGGGTAACGGCTGCGCGAGTCCACGGAGGGCTCCACCCACGAAGGGTCCACGAAGAAGCAACCTTGTCTATTCCATCATGGCCTACGCCCACGGAGGACTAGCCTTACTCGGGGTAGATCTTCACGAAGTAGGCGATCTCCTTGCCCTTACAAACTTCTTGGTTCAACTCCACATCACGACGGAGGCTCCCAAGCGACACCTAACCAATCTAGGAGGCACCACCCCCCAAAAGGTAATAGACGGTGTTGATGGTGATGAACTCCTTGCTCTTGTGCTTCAGATGATAATCTCCCCAACACTCAACTCTCCTCACTGATATGGCTGTGGTGGAAGAAAGATTTGAGTGGAAAGCAACTTGGGAAGGCTAGAAATCAAGTTTCATATGGTAGGAATGGAATGGCTTGATCTCAACACAAGGGTAGGTGGTTCACTTCTCAGAAAGTGTGTGGTAGAAGTGGTGGTACTTTCTGATGGCTCTCCTCACGAATGAAGAGGGGGTGGAGGGGTATATATAGCCTCCACACAAAATCCAACCGTTACACACACATTTGACCAATCTCGGTGAGACCGAAGTGAAAACTCGGTCAGACCGAAAGTTCAAATATAGTGAACGTTGGGATTTTCGGTGGGACCGAAAATACCATCTCGGTG
Source organism: Secale cereale (assembly GCA_902687465.1). Lineage (NCBI taxonomy): Eukaryota > Viridiplantae > Streptophyta > Magnoliopsida > Poales > Poaceae > Secale > Secale cereale. The sequence continues at coordinate 218,782,866 of LR738710.1, read as the reverse complement.
TGTCCGAAGTGAGTCAAAGGTTAGGGTTTGCCATCTCGGTGTGACCGAAAACAACAACTCGGATATTCCGAAATGCTGTCAATTGGTTACAGAAGGTTGGCAGTCCATTTTCGGTGAGACCGAAACTCAGAATCGGATGGACCGAGAAATTAGGGTTTGGGGAAATAGCTGAAGTGGTTCATCTCGGTGGGACTGAGTTTGCAGAATCGGTTTGTCCGAGATTACTTATGAGTGTGTTGAATAGTGAAGAGTGCTGATAGTTGAGGGAGCTAGATCACCAAGCACTTGAGCAACAAGAACATTAACACAACCTCATCCCCTTTTAATAGTATTGGCTTTTCCTATGGACTCAATGTGATCTTTGATCACTAAACCAAAAATAGAGTCTTGAGCTTTTGCCAATGCTTGTCTTAGCATTTTGAGGGGTCCACTTCTTCAGACATTTCCATACCCATATCATCGAACTTCTCTGAAATGATTCTCAAGTAACTATTAGTTCAATGATATATATGTTGTTATTAATTACCAAAACCACCCGGGGATTAGTTGCACTTTCAATCTCCCCCTTTTTGGTAATTGATGACAACATATAGATCAAAGCTTCGACAATAGATATAATCAATGAATAATATCGTCGCTTTGAGAAGTATGTGATAAACAAGAGCTCCCCCTAAATTTGTGCATTATTTAAAATTTGCGTTTGAATGCAAATGCACAATCGATTAGGATTATGGGTCACTCTTCCATGTCACATACATCTTGGTGGAGCGCACAAAATGATAAGAATGAATAACATGCACCCAATCACCAAGACATGAGTAAATGATCATACAAGAAGGAATAGCATATGATAAGCATTAAGCACACATTAAAGCATAGTATGACCAAGAACTCATTAAGGTAGCATCAAACGTAGTATCAAGCACACTTAAAGTATCAAGAACCAAAAGAACCAAATGTATCTCAAGGAAAACCGGCAAAAGAACGAAAGAGCACTCTCTCTCTCTCTCGAAGCCCTATGATCTATACAATTTCTCCCCCTTTGGCAACAAGTTACCAAAAAGTTCGAAAAAGCATAGAGCTAAACGTCACTGTGGGCTCTGCTGGCGGCTGCCGTCTGGGTAGATGTCGGAGTAGAAATGACGGCATCGGCGAAGACTTCTGCTGATGTCTGCGCTGGAGGAGTGGATGCTGGAGCTGGAGCTGGAGTAACTGCTGGAGCTGTAGGAGGTGCTGAAGTGGTAGCCCTGGAGTCAGTCACTGGGATAGCTGCTGATCGGGATCCTCTGGGAACCTGAGCAGTCTGGCGATGAGAGTCCTGGACTAGATCATCCTGCATGAGCTCTGCTCTCTCCTGCCTTGCTTCCTCCATGTCTGCCTCAAGCTTGTTGACGGTCACCTGAATCTCAGTCAGCTTCACGTCCAGAGCGTGGATCTTGTCTTCAACAATCCTCTCTAGGCTTTCCTGAGATTGTTCAATGCTGGCCAGGCGTTGTTCAATCCTCTGGGTAGCTTCAAGAATCTGCTCTCCGAAGCTCTTTGGTTTAGCTGCTGCTGCTGCTGCTGCTGCCTCTTTATCAGCTTTGGCTTTCTTAGCAGCCTCAATTTTGGCTTGACCTTCAACTGAGGTTGGATCCTCCTCATCCATCACAACAATGTTATCTTCATGCTCTGGCTGCAGTGGCAAGTGCTTCCTATCCAACATGAATTTGCCCGTGCCAAACTTGGCATTGATGAGCATCTGAATCTGCGGGGCAAATCCACACGACCTCTTCTGGTCAGCTGCAGTCCTCTTAATGGTCTCTAGCATTAAGTCCATCACCTTGAAAGGTGCCTTCTCATCAAGAATGTGCAGCATGTTTATAGAATAGCCTCGAATCATGCGGTGGTCTCCAGACTTGGGCATCAAGGTATGCCTCAAAATAGTGTTTGTGGTAGTGAGACCTGCCTGAAGATAGTACACTGAGCCAAGCTTCCACCCTTCCAAATTAGCTGCGGGGATCTCCTTGTACAGGTTCTTCATGGAATCATGGTTCTTCTTAGGAATCCCATAGACATCAATGTCGTCCTCTCTCTGCACTGGAGCATTCAGAAGTTCTGCCCATTCTTCAACAGACGAAGAAAACCTTTGACCTTCAGTCATCCAGGTGATCTTGCCATCAGGATAGAAGTGGGCAGTGGCGTAGAACTACATGATCATATCGTCATTCCAATCTGTCAGCTTCTGACCCACAAAGTCAGCAACTCCACATGCAGTGAAGCTCTCATGCACATGGGGAAAGAAGTCTCGGTGCTCTTCACTGTCAATGTACTCCCAGTCAACATACCTGGTGTCTGCAACAATAGGCTTCTTATCCATCAGCACGGTCTCATAGAAGTCCTGCTGCTCTCTGGTGTGGAATCTGGGGTCCACAGCAGTCCTTCTCCTCACGGCATATGGATCAGACTGTCTCCATAGCCTGAGACCTCTATCCTTCCTTGCCTTCATATCCTCGGCTTGAGGATGAGCATCGTTGTGGAGTGGCAATTTAGGACGGAGCTTCAGCAACACATGTTCTTCTTCAGACTCAGACGGTGGCATATCACCTTTGTTCTTCTCAGAGGCTGGAATGTTCCTGGTTGTCCTCTTGGGCTTGGCTGGAGCTGCCTTGGCTTGAGCAGGCTTCTTGGGCTTAGAAGTGGCTTGAGCCCTAATAGCATCACCCATGAACTTAGCCTTCTGAGGAGGAGGCTGGGGTGCATCTTCTTCTTCTTCCTCAGCTGCATCAACATGAGGTTCAGCATACACAACTCTCTTCCTCTTGGAAGTTTTCTTCACCTTACTTGGAGCTGGCTCTTCCAAGTTCAGTTTCTTTGCAACAGCTGACTGCTTGACCTTGCTGGTGCCTTTCTTCGACTGAAGCCCTTGGTGCTCTTTGGCAACAACTTTTCTCTTGGGCTTGGAGGTTACTTCCTCAGCAATGAAGTCAGAGTCCTCATCATCAGAATTTCTCTGCTTTCTGGTCCTGGTGGCTGCAGGAGGCAAACCACTAGGGGTACTCCTCTCACCATCATCACTAGGACTACTAGCCTCAGGACTAGTATCTGCCTCAGGGATCTCTGCAAACAGTGACCCAGACCTGATCTGGCTGTCACTGACATCTGACATGGCTGACAACCTATGAATAGATAAGGTATAGGCAGCGTAGAAGAGTTATCACAACTGCAGAGGTTTTTGCAAAAAAAATGAGTTCAAATCTTAGTTTTGAGTTTTCACAGAATGCATTTCGGTCAAACCGATTTTCAGTATCGGTGAATCCGAAGTGTATAACAGAAACCTACACACCACTTTCGGTCAGACCGAAATGGGTTTCGGTCCTGCCGATAAACTAGGGTTTCACTAAAACTGAGTTTCGGTCACACCGATTTGCACAACTCGGTTAGACCAAAAGTGTAGTGCAATGGCCAGAGGCCAAATCGGTCACACCGAAAAATTAAAATCGGCTTCACCGAGATGTGTTCCGTGGAAACCTAAACCTAAGAATTTTGCTCGAAACTAAAACGATCTGATCTGATGTTAAGGATGATTTCAAACGTGGCTAGATGCAGGGCAAACCAATCGTGCAAGAATCAGATGGGGAGCACGAGAGGGATCGAGACTCACCCTAACTTGGTGGAGTCCCTCTACGGCGGCAACGGCGCGGAGAAGAAGACCGTTGACGGTGGCGGAGACCTGCGGCGAGGGCGCACAGGCGACGACGGCGACGATCCGAAGACCAGGGCGACGGCAGCAGGGGACTTGGGGGCGAAATGGTTTGAAGAATTAATCGTGCGCTGCCCTCAGTATTTATATCCCCATGCTGTCGGTGGGACCGAGTTGAAAAACTCGGTGACACCGAAATGGCTAACTGTTGTGCAGTTACACATATCGGTCATGCCGAGATTTATAACTCGGTTTCACCGAGATGAAACCTAGATCAGTCTAAGCGTTTCGGTTGGACCGAGATGGAGAAGTTGGTCATACCGAAATTGACTTAGAAGGTTTTGGAAGTCAGCCTTAGACGGATCGGTGGCTCCGAGTGCTCCTCACTCGGAGGGTCCGAAAATGACTTGTTCAAAGTTGTGATATGAGCATGAATAGAATTTGAGACAAGAAAGCATAGATAGCTAGGGGAGGTGCTTAGGCATTCTTGTCCATCCATTTGGCCAGAAGAAATCAAAACAATCAAAACAACAAATGGATGTCCTTGAATGGATAAAATCATGCATTCAACATGCTCACACAATAAGATAGCAAATGAAATATGTGTCAAACATGCACAACCAACACTCTAGCTACTAGCACACAATTTGTCGATGACTAGGTCATCTATATATGAGTATTTTGACTTAGGAGTCAAATGAGAACATTTGATCATAGGTCATACTCATCGTTTAAGCACAAGTGGGGTTACCACTTTTACATAAAGCATTGATGTGTTCACATCATTTGGAGATGCTTTAGCTCAATTTTTTTTAGAGCAAAGCTCCCCCTAGATGTGAGAACCTCTTTTAAAGGGTCAAACTAACCTTGGGTTGTCGTAGAAGACTTCATGTAGATGTTGAAGATGTGGATGCTCAATGTTGATGTAGATCATCAAGAGTTGGGAGCTATCCTTTGGATTAGGACACTTTCAATACCTACATGGGTTAGTCCCACAAGGAACAAAGAAGGATATCCATAGACATAGATTGAAGTTCACAAAAGATGATGTCCATGAAAGCAATGATTACCTTGTCCCTTGACTTACCAACAAGAGGGTTTGTGACTCCATGAACTAGTGCATGATGTGGAAGTTGATTGCACAAGTTCTTGCCAAAATGAATATGAGTGAAGTATGTTGGCGGAGTCACCCTCAAGAACCTTCTAGTTCTTCTTCTTTGGGATCCACATCATCTTGATGGGAATCCTTGGGGTTGTAGTTGAGCTTGACGAAGTAGAACTTGATGTGTCCTTGGGAACCCACTTGACCATGGCTTGAGGTGCTTCAATGAATGCATCAATCTCCTCTTGAAGCTTGTCCTTGGCCTTTAGCTTGTGGTCTTGTGGTGGAAGGTCATCTTGAGCTTGTTCCACATTGGAAGAAGTAGGATCATACTTCTCCTTTTGAGAAACAAACTGTGGAGTAGGGTATTGACCTTCTTCCCACTCAACACCTTCGGCGTTGAACTTTCGCTCAAAACCAATCCCTTGATTCTTCCGGTGCCTTCCTTGTTTGCGAACGATTTCCTCAAAGTTCTTGCTTCCGGCAAGACTCTTGTAGACACCTTTCTCTATGATTTCCTTCAATAAGCTATTTTCTTGCTCAAGTGTAACTTGGCTTGAAACATTGTTAGTGGAATCAAGAGAACTACTAGAAGCAACAATATTGGATTTAACATGGTTATTGTTACTACTAGAGGAAGAATTTCTCTTATGCTTGTCATGCTTAGTCTTAATAGGTGGCAAGAAATTAGACAAGAGAAGTCGTTTGGCAAGATATGAAGAACTCTTCTTTCGAAGATCGTCATTGATCGCTTTTAGAAACTCATGTTCTTGCTCTAGAGTGAGCTTCTCGAAGCGTAGCTTCTCATGAGATCTTAGGAGCTCTCTATGATCTTCTTGAGTTGTTTCATGAGCTAACTTAAGAGTGTTTAGTTCTTTAGTTAGACGCTCAATCTCCTTCATAGCATTGTCATTCAACTCTTCTCGACTATAAAGACTACTAGCATTTTCATCGTTACTAAGCTCACTAGATTTATCATGCAAGAGCTCATCTTCACCAAGCAAGTCATCCTCATAACTATCAAAGTCAATGAATTCAGGGTGTGTTACCTTGGGGCCTTTAGCCATGAAGCATCTTCCAATTCCCTCATTTGGTGAATCAAATAAGTCGTAGGAGTTGGAGTTGGAGGATACGAGTGCAAGTCCGGCAACACCTTCATCTTGACTGTAGTCGGAGTCGGAGTGATAGCTTTCATCGGATTGATTGTCGGAGTCGGAGCCGGAGACCCATTCACCTACATGAGCTTGATGTCTTCTTCTTGTGTAGCTCCTTGATGACTTGTCCTTCCTCTCCGAGTCCTTGCTTCTCCGAGAGGGTCTTCGTTCATAACGATCATCTCTACTCCTCTCTCTCCGAGGTGACTCATCTCTTGCTCTTCTTCTTGGAGATTCTTCTCTTCTCTTGTGGGGAGCCATACACTCATTTGAGAAGTGTCCGGGTCATCCACAATTGTAGCAGTTTCGATCACGACTAGAAGATCTCTTTTCATCATATGATCTAGACTTTGAGCTTCTTTCTTTGCCTCTATTCTTGTAGAACTTGTTGAAGTTCTTAACCATTAGGCTTATCTCTTCATTGGAAATTAACTTGTCACTTGAGGTTGTGGGAGCATCACTTGTAGCTTTGTAAGCACCACTTGACTTGTTGTGAAGCTCTTCCTTATCCTTAAGTGTCATCTCATGAGCAACAATTCTTCCAATGACTTCAGTTGGCTTGAGAGTCTTGTAGTTTGGCATCATTTGGATCAAAGAGCACACGGTGTCATATTTTCCATCCAAAGCTCTGAGAATCTTCTTAATGATGAATCGGTCGGTCATTTCTTCGCTTCCTAAGCCGGCAATCTCATTTGTGATGAGAGCAAGCCTAGAGTACATTTCAACGACTCCTTCACCATCCTTCATCTTGAACTTGTCAAGTTGACCTTGAAGAATATCTAGCTTTGATTCCTTCACAGACTCGGTACCTTCGTGCATTTCAACCAAAGTATCCCAAATCTCTTTAGCATTCTCAAGACGACTGATTTTGTTGAACTCCTCGGGACACAAAGCATTGAAGAGAATGTCACAAGCTTGAGCATTGTTTTGCAACATCCGCAACTCTTCCGGTGTAGCTTCGCGATCTGGAACTTTTCCTTCCTCGAAGAATTCACCTTGCATACCAACACAAACAATGCCCCATGCGGCTGGGTTATGACCAAGAATATGCATTTTCATTTTATGCTTCCAACTAGCAAAATTTGTACCATCAAAGTAAGGACCTCTACGATAATTACCCTCACTAGACGCCATACTCTCCTAGGTTGTGAAACCAAGCTTATGGAGTCCAATGCAATGGAAACCAAAACAATGGAGACCAAGGCTCTGATACCACTTGTAGAATCGAAAGTATGTCTAGAGGGGGGTGATTAGACTACTTGTAAATATAAAAATTCTGCCTTTAGATCATGAACAGTTTTTAGCAGTTTTTCAATTGTGATCAAGACAAGTATCACCCTACACATGCAATTCTAGAGTATAAGCAGCGGAAAGTAAATTGCACATGTAGTAAATAGAGGTGGAGAAGATCAAACGCAATTTGGAGACGCGGAGATGTTTTTCGTGGTTCCGGTAGGTGGTGCTATCGTACATCCACGTTGATGGAGACTTCAACCCACGGAGGGTAACGACTGCGCGAGTCCACGGAGGGCTCCACCCACAAAGGGTCCACGAAGAAGCAACCTTGTCTATTCCATCATGGCCTACGCCCACGGAGGACTAGCCTTACTCGGGGTAGATCTTCACGAAGTAGGCGATCTCCTTGCCCTTACAAACTTCTTGGTTCAACTCCACATCTCGAAGACGGAGGCTCCCAAGCGACACCTAACCAATCTACGAGGCACCACCCTCCAAAAGGTAATAGATGTTGTTGATGATGATGAACTCCTTGCTCTTGTGCTTCAAATGATAATCTCCCCAACACTCAACTCTCCTCACTGATATGGCTGTGGTGGAAGAAAGGATTGAGTGGAAAGCAACTTGGGAAGGCTAGAAATCAAGTTTCATATGGTAGGAATGGAATAACTTGATCTCAACACAAGGGTAGGTGGTTCTCTTCTCAGAAAGTGTAAGGTAGAAGTGGTAGTACTTTCTGATGGCTCTCTCCACGAATGAAGAGGGGGTGGAGGGCTATATATAGCCTCCACACAAAATCCAACCGTTACACACATAATTGAGCAATCTCGGTGAGACCAAAGTAAAAACTCGGTCAGACCGAAAGTTCAAATATAGTGAACGTTGGGGTTTTCGGTGGGACCGAGAATACCATCTCGGTGTGTCCGATATGAGTCAAAGGTAGGAACTTGCCAGAATCGGTGGGACCGAAATCAACAACTCTGATATTCCGAAATGATGACAAACGGTTACAGAAGGTTGGCAGTCCAGTTTCGGTGAGACCGAACTCAAAATCGGATTGACCGAAATTTCTAGGGTTTGGAAAATAGCTGAGGTGGTTCATCTCGGTGGGACTGAGTTGGAAGAATCGGTTTGTCCGAGATTACTTATGAGTGTGTTTAGTAGTGAAAGTTGCTGATAGTTGAAGGAGCTAAATCACTAAGCACTTGAGCAACCAGATCATCAACACAACCTCATCCCCTTTTAATAGTATTGGCTTTTCCTATGGACTCAATGTGATCTTGGATCTCTAAACCAAAAATGGAGTCTTGAGCTTTTGCCAATGCTTGTCTTAGCATTTTGAGGGATCCACTTCTTCAGACATTTCCATACCCTTATCACTGAACTTCTCTGAAATGATTCTCAAGTAACTATTAGTTCAATGATATATATGTTGTTATTAATTACCAAAACCACCCGGGGATTAGTTGCACTTTCAATTTGTCACTCCGTATGATGGAGAGGTATCTCTGGGCCCACTCGGTAAGACATCATTGTAATGAGCTCTATGTGACTAAGGAGTTAGTAACGGGATGACGTATTACGGAACGAGTAAATAGACTTGCCGTACGAGACTGAACAAGGTATCGGTATACCGACGATCGAATCTCGGGCAAGTGTTATATCGGTAGACAAAGGGAATCGTATATGGGATTGATTGAATCCTTGACATCGTGGTAGATCGGATGAGATCATCGTGGAACATGTGGGAGCCAACATGGGTATCCAGATCTGGCTGTTGGTTATTGGCCGGAGAGATGTCTCGGTCATGTCTGCATGGTTCCCGAACCCGTAGCGTCTACACACTTAAGGTTCAATGACGCTAGGGTTATAGGGAATAGATGTACGTGGTTACCGAATTTTGTTCGGAGTCCCGGATGAGATTCCGGACATCACAAGGAGTTTAGGAATGGTCCGGAGGTAAAGATTTATACATGGGAAGTCCCGTTTTGGACACCGGAAGTGTTCTTGGCGTTATCGGTAACGTACAGGGACCGCCGGAAGGGTTCCGGGGGTCCACCGGGAGGGGTCACCAGCCCCGGAGGCCTGCGTGGGCCAAGTGTGGGAAGGTACCAGCCCCTGGGTGGGCTGGTGCGCCTCCCACAAGAGGCCCAAGGCGTAGGGAAAGGGAGAGGGGGGAAACCCTAGGCTCAGATGGGCCTAAGGCCCACCTAGGGTGCACCCCCCTCTCTCCCTCAGGCCGCCCCCCTAGATGCATCTAGGGTTGTCCGCCACCCCTAGGGGGGACCCTAGATGGAGGCGCAGCCCCTCCCCTTCCCCTATATATAGTGGGGTTTTGGGGCTGACAAACACGAGACTCTCCCTCTCTCTTGGCGCAGCCCTACCCCTCTTCCTCCTCCTCTCCCGTGGTGCTTGGCGAAGCCCTGCTGGATTGCCACGCTCCTCCACCACCACCATGCCATCATGCTTCTGCTAACGGAGTCTTCCCCAACCTCGCCCTCTCTCCTTGCTGGATCAAGGCGCGGGAGACGTCACTAGGCTACACGCGTGTTGAACGCGGAGGCACCGTAGTTCGGTGCTTAGATCGGATCCGGCCGCGATCTGAATCGCTTCGTGTACGACTCCACTGACCGTGTTCTTGCAACGCTTCCGCATCGCGATCTTCAAAGGTACGAAGATGCACTCCCCTCTCTTTGCTAGTAAACTCCATAGATAGATCTTCGTGATGCGTAGGATTTTTTTGACTTTCTGTAACGATCCCCAACTGTTCTGCGTCGGTAGGGCCCAGCCCGCACATTCCTCAGCCGCTGCTGGCCTTGATCGGAAACCAGGACAAGACCAGGGAGTGAGGGGCTAAGGGTCCAGTTAGGCCCTTGGGTCACGATGCCCAAGGGCCCCCTTTGATGTACGAACAGGCCCGAGCTCTCTGAACCGACTCCTCCTCCTCTCGTGCCTCTTGATGCTCCGCGTCCTCGGGTCCCGACCCTCGAGCGGAGCTCAGCCGCCGTTGGTATGCCAGGTCGCGATGCCATGGTCAAGGCCAACGGGTGAGGGCTGGAGAGTCAGTAAGAGCCCCTGAGGCGCGATGCTCAGGGACCCCCCGTTTAATGCGCAAGCGAACCATGTGAGGAGCGGAGACCGGTGGGACTGCCCGTCGCCATGCTCCTGAGACTCCGGTGGGTTATCCTGGAGCAGAACAACTTAGGGCCGCGCCTGTGCTGGGCTTCCGATAATTCCGCTGGGAGACAAAGGTGCCAAGAACCTAGCGAGGTGACGCTTGCGGAGCGGGCCGCGGATCAGAGCTCGGTCCCTCGGGTTTGTCAGCGTTGCTGGCACGGACCCGAGCACAACCGATGTGCCAATATATGCAGCTCCATTGCGATATGAACAGAAGTCCGTTAGGTGGCGAAGGAGTCCTGGAGGCGCAATGGTTAGTGAATTGATCCACATGTAACATGACCTAGGATGGTAGCACTAGATTTGGTAAAATGCAAGGGAGATACATGCCACCAGGGTGAACCTATGCGGCCTGGGGATAGTGCAGCCCGAGGGGCGCCCCCAAGAGGTTACCTGAGATGCGAAAAGATGCACGTCGCAGGGACAGAGCCGTGCGACCTAGGAATAATGCTGCCCGAGGGGCGCTCCCAGTTGAACATAAAACGAAAGATGTCACCTGGCATAGTTGCTGAAGTAGTGTTGGTGTAGCTGAGGGTGCTCGACGAAGGTGCTGCTTACGTGACGTCTGGCTCTGGCCCCTCGCGAGGCTCTGGGGCTCCCCAGATCTCGCGCAGGGCCGAGTCCAACTTCGCCTGGATCTCCTTGTGCCTGGCCTCGTGAGCCGCCAGGACTTCCCGCATGTGGCGCCAGTGCAGGGTCGCCTGGTTTGGCAGGCCGAAGGGCATGCGCACGTAGCTGTGGGGGGATCCTGGCACCGTCCCACCTGGGAAGGCTAGTAGAGCTCCTGAGACGCGATCCTGTTGAGTGCCAGGACGTTGACGCAAACGCGCAGCCTGTCTCCTGAGCCTGGACCGAAAACAGTCCTCGGAGGAGCCGGGCGGCGCTCGCCTCGCATGGCTCTTGGCTGCTGTAGGTCTTTGATGGTCTGGTTGATGAACTCCTGAGTTCTTGGTACCTCACGTCTTGAGGCCTCCGGAGGGAAGTGTGCAGCGAAGCACTCTTTCACATGGTGCCCGAGCGCCTCCCATGTGACATTGCCTAGGTCTGAGGCCCTCCAGAGGAGAGCCCCAGAGCCCAGCCTGAGAGGGGCGCTGGGCGCGCCTTCCTATGCGAGAGGGGGTGGAGGCCCTGTGGTGCTGCCTCCCTGTGCTGCGTACTCATGAGGCTCCAGAGCGAGCAGCTGCTTCTTCTTGGGAACGACCTCCGGTGAGTAGATGATGATGTCACTGTCCGGATCCTCAACTGCCGCCACCTGGTAAGCGCGCTCGAGTGAGCACACTGCGTCCTTTTCCTAGCAGGCGATGGTGATGACGCCGCTGCTTCCAGGCATCTTGAAACAGTGTAGCCGTGGTGAGTTACTGCCATGAAATTGGCCAGGGCCAGATATCCGAGGATGGCGTTGTAAGGGAGATGGATGTGGGCGACATCGAAGTCGATGAGCTCAGTGTGGTAGTTATCATGCTTGCCAAAGGTTACAGGTAGGCGAACTTGCCCCACAGGAGTGGTGGAGCCATCAGTCACCCCGGAGAAGGGCTTGGTAGGCAGTAACTGTTTGTATGGTACTTGGAGGCTGTCGAATGTCTTGATGGACAGAACAATAATCCCTGCACCACCGGCGATGAGGGTCTTGGTAACCTAGATGTTGCTGATGACGGGAGAGCAGAGCATCGGGATGGCGCCAGCCGTAGCTACGCACTTGAGCTGGTGTGCCGAACTGAATGTGATGGGGGCAACTGGACCACCTGAGTGGGCGGGTAGCCTCTAGCTTGGGGAGAGCCCCGTTTACTTCACGGGCGAACTGCTCGAAGAGGCGTTGAGAAGCTGGAGCCTGTGCTCCACCCAAGATGCAAGCGATAGCACGCGGCTCCTGGAAGCCCCCAGCCCCCTCGTCCTGGTCGTCGTTTCTCCTTGGCGGTGGTAGAGGTGGTAGGCCGGCCCTGCCCTGATGACGGTCCTCTCGGGGCTGATCTCTCCAGGCGTCCTCGCGGGGCTGGCCGCCCAACGGTCCTCCTGAGGCTGATCACGCCACTCCTGGCGGGGTCCATGGTCGTCCCAGCGTCCTCCGGTTCGGCTTCCCCCACGGCCGTAGCCACGGCTACTGCGCTCGGGGCATTGGATGAAACGTCCTTCGCGGAGGGCACTGAGATCTTGACAATCATGGGTGTTGTGGCTGTGCACGTTGTGGAAGGCGCATAATGCCCGACCGTTCTTGGGTGGCTCCGGGTAGTCACGACCGTGCTTCATTTCTGTTTCGGCTGCGAGCACTGCCGCTCCCTTGCGCTTCACGTCCTTGCCTTTGCCTTCTTGTCTTTGATTTCGGCAGTAGGGAGCTCGATGAGCGAGAGGCGCCCCTCCTTTGCCCTGGCGCACTTGGTTACGAAGTTGAACAACTCCAAGGATGTGCACAGATCTTCATGGATGACGAGCTCTTCTTTCATCTTGACGTCACAGACACCATCTGAGAATGCCGAAATGATGGCCTCGTCCGTGACCTTGGGGATCTTGACGCGGACACTGTTAAAGCGCTGGATAAACTCCTGCAAGGTTTCTTCTGGTTGTTGCTTGATACGCCGTAGGTCACCCGTGGCCGGGGGACGGTCTCAAGTGCCCCGTAAGTTAGCGATGAACCGGTCGTGCATCTCACTCCAGGTGGAGATCGATCCCGCGGGCAGGTTCAAGATCCACGAGCGCGCGCCATCCTTGAGGTCCATGGGGATCCAGTTCGCCATGATCTTGTCGTTGCCGCCGGACGCCTCGATGCTCATCTCGTAGAGTTGCAGGAACTCCGCAGGGTCGGGGGTGCCGTCGTAGCATAGAGGTAGGTCGGGCTTGAACTTCCCAGGCCAGTTGACGTTGCACAGCTCGGGAGCGAGGGACCTGCAGCCTGCTGTCGACACCGGAGTTTGCTGGGGTGGCAGACTTGGCCTTGGCCTTCGCACGCCGCCACGGAGGGGGGCGCACGGTCTTGACGCTGCGGTGGAAGGAGCGCAGTTGCTCTGCCGCGGGGCCACAGGTTCTCCTGGCAGCTTCCTTCTTCGTGCGCTGGCACCGCACGTGGGCGGTCACGCCACGGGGCCAGACGCCTTGGGTCTTGAAGGATGCCTTGACGCTGGGGTAGTAGTGGATCTTCTTGGGCCTCGTCGTCCTCATGGGGAGGTGGACGAGGCAGGGAAAGGGATGGCGCCGGAGAGCCTCCTGCGGCGCTGACAAGCTCTGCGATGCGATCGAGCCATTCTTCGTAGAAGTCATTGACGGGGCGGTAGCGTAGGAGCTCACATGCCATGAGCAACGCAGTCTGCGCATCCGCGGGTCCGCGGCGAGCATGGGACGAAGAGATCGCCGGAGTTAGCGACGGGGTAGCGGCGCGTCCATCGCGCCGCACGGATGGGTCTAGAGACGATGCCTGCTGTTCTTGCCGTGCCAGACCGGTGGCGGCGTTGGCAGCAGGTGATGGAGAATGGTGGGGTCGTCCGTCGATAGGAGCGGTCTGAGCGACACCGGCGGCAAGGGCAGCCCGCCGCTCAGCACAGGCTCTGCGAGCGTCAGCCATGGACTGCTGGAACGACGGAAGGGATGTTTCAGCGCACCCCTACCTGGCGCGCCAAATGTCGGATTTAGGGTTCCGGCAAAACCCTTAAGGTTTGAACCCCGGGGTGCGCACGAATATCTCTCCTTCCGCCCTAGCCCATCTACTCAACAAACCTAGGCCTAGCTCGTCAAATTCAATGAACAAGAGACACAAGATTTATACTGGTTCGGGCCACCGTTGTGGTGTAACATCCTAATCCAGTGTGTGTGGTGGATTGCCTTGTAGGCAGGGGAAGAACTAGTACATGGAGGAACTGCCTCCTGGGGAGGGTGTTCTTGAGCTCGGGTGAGCTTGCGGTGTGTGTGAGGTCTCGATGATCCGATCAACTCAAGACGAGATCAACTCTGTGTCCTCCCCCCATCCAGATCATCCCAATGGTAGTAGCTAGTCCTATTTATAGCAGCCCGGGTCCTCTTCCCAAATATTGAGTGGGAAGGAATCCCACAACGACCAAATTTGAAGGGGACAGCTAGTACAAGCTATCCTGACAAAAGGTGGTCTTCGCTGCCAAAGGCTCTGGTGGTGACGCCGCCCTGGGCTCCGCGATGACCTCCGTCCTGCCATCCTGCTGGTCTTGGTCTTGTTGCATAGATATGGAAACCTTTGCATGACGCCTCGAGACTCTTCATCTGCACCTGCTTCTTTAGCATCAAAGGGGAAACTGGCACTCTACACCCACTGGCGCCCGCCTGACCTTGGTCGTCACTGCTCACGTCACGAGGACCTCGTGAGGAGTCCCTCGCCTCGATATCTCTGATCCTCACGAGCCGGCCTGGTGAGGCCGCCCTAGGGATGTCTTGTGTCGTCCGCCTCGCGAGGCTTGGCCCCTCGCGAGGGTCTTGAGTTGTCGATGAAGATGCTGGGCCGTACCAGGCCACCTTGCGAGCCACGCTCTGGGCCACAGGCAGGCAAGTCTGGGTACCCCCGTTCCCAGAACGCCGACACTGACCATAGACATGTGTTGTCATTTGATCAACTGGATCACATCATTATGAGAATGATTTGATGGACAAGACCCATCTGTTAGCTTAGCACTGTAATCGATTAGTTTTACTGCTATTGCTTTCTTCATGACTTATACATGTTCCTATGACTACAAGATTATGCAACTCCCGAATACCGGAGGAACACCTTGTGTGCTATCAAACGTCACAACGTAAATCGGTGATTTTGAAGATGCTCTATAGGTTTCTCGAAAGGTGTTTGTATTGTGGGCTTAGAGCGAGAATATGATTTTTCACTCCGATTGTCGGAGAGGTATCTCTGGTCCCTCTCGATAATACGCATCGTAATAGGCCTTGCAAGCAAACAACTAATGAGTTAGTCACGAGAAGATGTATTACAGAACGAGTAAAGAGACTTGCCGGTAACGAGATTGAACTAGGTATGATGATACTGACGATCGAATCTCGGGCAAGTAACATACCGATGACAAAGGGAACAACGTATGTTATTATGCGGTTTGACTGGAGATGAGTCTTGGTCATTTCTACATAGTTCTCGAACCCCTAGGGTCCGCACACTTAACGTTCGATGACGATCGGTATTATGAGTTTATATGTTTTGATGTACCGAAGGTTGTTCGGCGTCCCGGATGAGATCACGGACATGACGAGGAGTCTCGAAATGGTCGAGACATAAAGATATATATATATATATATATATATATATATATATATATATATATATATATA
>LR738710.1:218732948-218767160 GCA_902687465.1 Secale cereale | reverse complement strand
TCCGGAGAAGTTTTGGATAAAACCGGTGTGCCAGAGGTTATCGGACCCCCCCCCCCGGGGAACTAATGAGCCACATGTTCCTTAGTGGAGGGAGAGAGAGGGGCGGCTAAGGCAGTCCACACGCCCCTCCCCCTTGGGTCTGAATTGGACTAGGAAGGGGGGCGCCCCCCTTTCCTTCTCCCTCTCCCTCTCCTTCCTTCCCCCTCTCTCCCTCTTGGTGGACTCCAACTAGGAATAGGATTCCTATTCCTAGTAGGACCCCACCTCTTGGGGCGCGCCTATAGGGGCCGACCGGCCTCCCCTTTCTCCTTTATATACGGGGGCAGGGGCACTCTAGAACATACAAGTTGGCAATTGTTTTAGCCGTGTGCGGTGCCCCATCCACTGTTACACACCTCGGTCATATTGCCGCAGGGCTTAGGCAAAGCCGTGCGTAGGTAACTTCATCAACACCGTCACCACGCCGTGCTGACGAAACTCTCCCTCGGCCTCACCTGGATCAAGAGTACGAGGGACGTCACTGAGCTGAACGTGTGCAGATCGCGGAGGTGACGTGTGTTCGGTGTTTGATCGGTTGGATCACGAAGATGTTTGACTACATCAACCGCGTTACTAAATGCTTCTGCTTTCGGTCTATGAGGGTACGAGGACACACTCTCCCGCTCGTTGCTATGCTTCTCCTAGATAGATCTTCCATGATCGTATATTTGAAATACTACGTTCCCAAACATTGGCACCAAAGGGGAAACTAGTACAGTGCACCCGCTAGCGCCCGTGTGTCCTTGGACATCATGGCTCACGTCACGTGAACCTTGCGAGGTGCACATTGCATAGATATCTCCGCTCCTCGGGAGCCAGCCTAGAGAGGCTGCCCCCAGGGAGGTCTTGCTCTTGTCCACCTCGCGAGGCTTGGCCCCTCGCGAGGGTCTTGAGGTGCGGTTGGTGAAGCTGGGCCGTACCAGGCCGCCAATGGAGCCATGTCACGGGCCGCATGCAGGAAGGTCTAGAGTACCCCCGTTCCCAGAACACCGACAGCCGCCGGCTTGTCCGGATCGCCAGGACGAGGCAAGGGGGTGAGGGGCTACGTGACCAGTTAGGCTCCTGAGACACGATGCTCAGGAGTCCTCCTTGACGTACGGACATACCTCCATACCTGTCCTGGCGGGGCGTACGCCACACGTGACCTGAGCATAGCCCCCATGCCCAGCTCCCATCGCGCGAATCTCCGAAGGGAAAGTGTTGCGACGAGGCTAGGCACCGAGCCTGCTGGCTCCCCGAGGTTGATACGGCCGAGGGGCCGCCCTCAGTTGTTTATCACCAGCGCGGAGCATAGCGCTTCCGCAGTTGCACGGGGATAGCCGCTCCTCGACCGTGTCGACTGCCAGCACAGAGCATGGTGCTTCCACTGGTGCGTAGGTTGGGGCTTTCTCTGAGTGGAGCCCCCGTGGCGTGTACAACCTCTCCCTGACACGTGGCTTGCACGTCAGGGCGAGACGAGGTGTGTCTGGGCACTAGTGAGCCAGAGCTGGACTCACGAGGCCCTACCTCAAGAAGGGTTGCGCCTGAACTTCATCCTTGGTATCTGTGGTGGTCCCGCGAGATGGTTAGGCAACTTGCGCCGAATGGATTTACTGAGGCGATCACATGAGAAGGCCAGACACCAACGACCCCAAGAGGTGACGTGAACGGGGCCGGCCCACCAGACAGAGCTCAGTCGTTGGGTTTATCGACGCTGCAGGGACGGACCCGAGCACAGATGTCATGCCCAGACTTCTTATGCGAAAAATCCCGAAGAAAGACAACCGACACACGACCCTTGTGGTGGAGGGGCACCGGGACATGCACCCTGGCTCATCCATCCGCGACCAGCTCAAGTGAGAACGAGGCACCAAGGGTCACGGGAGGTGCCGTACACCCGCGAGCCAGAGCTCAGCCTCTTCGGTTCAGCGACGCTGCAGGGACAGACCCGAGCACAGACGTCGTGCCAGCCCTTTATCATGAGTCGGTCGTGGGTGGTCTTGCCCGGGCGCATGGCATTCTTGGTATCGAAGTACCGAATAGGCATATAACAAGCATGAAGTAACTTACGAAAAGGGGCAAACTAGCTCAGGTAATGCGAATGCGATACATGCCACAGGGACGGACCCATGCGGTCTAGGGATGATGCAGCCCGAGGGGCGCCCCCAACAGAGTAAGCTAAAGATGTAGAAGGATACACGTCACAGGGACAGGTTCATGCGACTTGGGGATGATGAAGCCTGAGGGGTGCCCCCAAATGAGCTAACTGAAACAGAGTCACCTGGCACCGATGCTAGAGAGATGTTGATGTAGCTGAAGATGCTCGCTGCAGATGTCGCTCCTCATGAGCCGCCTGATTCTGGGACCTCGCGAGGCTCCTCAGGTTCTGAGAGCTCGCGGAGAACCGATGCCACTTCTGCCAGGATCGCCTGATGCCTGGCCTTGCGAGCCGCCCGGAGATCCCGCATGTGGCGCTGGTACAGAGCCACATACTTCGGCAAGCCGAAGGGCATGCAAACGTAGCTGTGAGGAGGGCCCTCGCACAGGCCCACCTGATACGGCCAGTACAACTCCTGAGACGCGACTCTGTTGAGTCCTGGGATGTTGACGCGGACGTGTAGCCCGTCGCCCAAGCCTGGGACGACAGCTGCACTTGGTGGTGCGAGGCGGCGCTCGCCCCGCATTGCCCTTGGTACCTGCAAGTCTTCGATGGTCTGGTTGATGAACTCCTGAGCACTCGGCGCTTCGTGCCTTGTGCTCTTGTGAGGGAAACATGCGTTGAAGCACACCTCCACATGATTCCCGAGCGCCTCCCTCGTGACATTGGCTAGGTTGGAGGCCCTCCAGTGGAGAGCCCGAGCCCAACCTGAGGGGGGCACTGGGCGCGCCTCCCTATGCGAGGGAGGGAGGCCCCTTATCCATGAGCGCGGATCCTGAGGCACAGTCGTCGGGTGCTGCTTCCTCATGAGGCTCCAGGGCGAGCAACTACTTCTTCATCTTTAGGATGGCTTCAGGGGGGTAGATGATGGTTTTGTTGTCTGGGTCCTTGACTGCCGCAGCCTAGTAAGCGCGCTCAAGGGAGCACACAACATCCTTTTCCTCGCATGTGATGGTGATGATGTCGCGGCTTCCTGGCATCTGGAGGACGTTGCAGCCATGGTGAGTCACTGCCATGAGCTTGGCCAGGGCTGGATACCCAAGAATGGCGTTGTATGGGAGGCGGATGTAAGCGACGTCAAAGTCGATGAGCTCGGTGTGGTAGTTGTTGCGGGTGCCGAAGGTGACGGAGAGCCAGATCTGCCCGATTGGGATGGTGGAGATGCCGGTCACCCCAGAGAAGGGCTTGGTAGGCTGCAGCTGGTCATATGGCACTTGGAGACGGTTGTCGGCGTCCTGGGAACCAGGGTACCCAGACTTGCCTGCCTGTGGCCCGCGACGCGCTCCTACTACGGCCTGGTATGGCCCAGCTGATCGACCAGCTGCTCAAGACCCTCGCGAGGAGAATGAACCAAGGCCCTCTCAGGAGTGGCCTCGACTAGGCTGCTCCGGAGGGGCGGAGAACCCAAGGCCAAGCCTGCCTCAGGAGGAAGCAGTGACGCGAGCAGTGACGCACCATGCCAGCGGGTGCCAGCGCGTGCCAGCGGCGCAGTTGCCGTTTTGGTGCAAAGGAGACAACGCAGGCGCAGGTTCCCGAGGGGCGAGAAAAAGGTTTCCCATTCGGTGCAACTAGACCAAAGACCGCAAGGATGACAGGGAGGGTGTCACCAACGAGCCCGCCGTCGCGTCATTGTCTGATCTCTTTGCAGGCGAAGACCGCTTTTGTCAGGATAGGAACGTCCTTGTGTTCCCACTCAAAATGGCCGTTATGGGATCCCTTCCCGCCTAAACATTTCCGGGGAAGAGGTCCCTGGCTGCCTATATAAGTAGCTAGGGTCTCCACTGTGGAGGCATCGGATCTAGACCATCCGCTTTGCATCGACCTCACCTCGAACACCCCACCTTCGCTTCAAGGAGGCAAGAACACTTGCCTCCTGACCCTCTTGAGCCCTCCTCCTAAGCTCAAGAACCACTGTACTTGTTCACACTCAAGCCCTCCTGAGGCTAATCCACTCAAGCAGGACGTAGGGTTTTACACCGCAAGGTGGCCTGAACCTGGGTAAACTCGTGTGTGCTTTTACTAGTTGCTTGCTTGAATCTCACCACCTGGCGAGGGCGTGTCACTAGGTAGATGTGAGTGGGAGAGATCTTCGTTCACGCCCCTGTGTTCGAACTTCTTTGGGCTTGCTGAGCTCGTAATCCGACATTTGGCGTGCCAGATAGGGGGCATGTCGAAATCTCGCCTCTCCGACGACCTCATCCCGCTCTCGTTCGTCCACCTCACTTCACCGCCATGGTGGACACCCGCCGAGCATGCGCCGCCCGCCATGCCGCCAACATCGCTCAGACGGCGCCACGGGCAACGGTACACCGCTCTACCCCAACTCGCCGGTTGCCAACACCGCCACCGACCCGGCCGTCCACGAGCAGAGGACTCGTCGCTGCCGCTGTCCGTGTGGCACGACGGCCGGACGACGACACCATCACCCTCGCCGGCCGCGGTGTCGCCCTCGCTGATCCGCCGCTGGCCAGTCTACTAGCAGCCTACGCTACTGATTGCGCTGGAGCTCCTACGCTACCGTCCAGCGGACGACCTCTACGACGAGTGGCTCCACCGCATCACCGAGCTCGTCAATGCCACCGGGGAGGTGCCTGCACCGACTCACTCCTCCCGTCCTCCGTCGATCATGGCGGGGAACATAGACCATGGCGTCCCGGCTCCACCTCCACTGCACGGCGCCGGCCAGGGGCTCAGACGCGAGGCAACATGGCGCGAGCAGCCCGTAGGGCCCCTACGCACGACGAGGAGAGCTGCCAGGTGGTCCCGCATCCCCAGGCAGAAACTCGCGGGCTCCCCGTTCCACAGCACCAGAAGCGCGCACCACAGGAGGTGGTGGTGCCTGTACCCCAGGAACCAGTACCGCAGGTGCAGCGGGCGCCTGCAATGAGGAGCGTGGCTGGATGTCGCGCCCTAGCTCCAGAGTTGTGGCGCCTCATCTGGACCGGCAAGTTCAAGACAGATCTGCCTCCGTGCTACGATGGCACCACCGATCCCGCGGAGTTCCTCCAGCTCTACGAGCTGAGCATCGAAGCGTCCATTGGCACCGAGCAGGTCATGGCGAACTGGTTCCCCATGGCCCTCGAGGACAGCGCTCGCTCCTGGCTCCTGAACCTCCCCGCAGGATTCATCTCCTCTTGGGGGAAGCTTCGTGAGCGTTTCGTCGCCAACTTCCAAGGTATCCGCGACCGAGCCCCGACGTCCACAGATCTGCACCGTGTTAAGCAGCAACCTGGGGAGACCCTGCAGAAGTACATCCAGCGTTTCAACACCATGCGCCTAAGGATCCCCTGGGTCTCGGATGAGGCCATCATCTCGGGGTTCTCCGACGGTGTCCACGACGTCAGGATGAAGGAGGAGCTCGCCATCCAAGAGGACCTGTGCTCGGCCCTCGAGATGTTCAACCTCGCGGCGAAGTGCGCCAGGGCAGAGGAAGGCCGCCTCTCTCTTCTGGAGCTGCCTGAAGCGGAGGCTGACGACAAGAAGGCCAAGGCCAAGGAAGCAAAGCGCAAGGGACCCGCCATGCTGGCTGCGGAGCCAGAAGTGAAGCGTGGCTGCAGCTACCATGACCCCCCCAGAGACAACCGTCTGTACTGCATCTTCCACGATGTTCATAGCCACAGCACCAACAACTGCCAAGAGCTCAGGGCGGTGCGCGGCGGGCGCGGCGTGGAGCGCCCTAAGCGCGACAACCGTGGCTACGGCCGCGGAGGGGGCCGTGGTGGAGGACACTGGGACGGCAGGAACTCGCGCCAAGGATGGCGTGACCAACCTCGTGAAGACCGATGGCAGGAGCAACCTCGTGACGCCCCCTGGCGCGACCAGCCTCGTGAGGGTCGCCCTCAGGGCAACGCGGGCCTGCCTCCGCTGCCACCACTGCCAAGAAGGAACGACGACGACCGCCAGGGAGACGAAGCAGGGGGTTTCAAGAGCCACGCGCGGCTGCATGCATCCTGGGAGGAGCCCGCGCTCCGGCTTCCCACCGCATCTAAAAGAAGTTCGCTCGTGAGGTGAACGCGGTGCTCCCCAGGCCTGACGCTGCGCACAACATCAGGTGGATCAAGCAGGTCATCGCCTTCGACCCCAAGGACCAGCTAAAGTGCACCGCAGCCCCAGGCACTCTCCCAATGCTCTGCACCCCGACCATCAGCAACGTCCTCGTGACTGAGACCTCATCGACGGTGGAGTAGGGCTCAACGTCCTCTTTGTCCAGACCTTCGAGACACTCCAAGTCCCCTACGGTCAGCTGCACCCGACCAAGCCATTCTACGGAGTCACAGATGGCTCCACAGTCCCGATGGGACAGGTCCGCCTCCCCGTCACCTTCGGCGATCACGACAACTATCACACCGAGCTCATCGACTTCGACGTTGCTAACATTCAGCTCATGTACAACGCTATCCTAGGGTATCCAGCCCTCGCCAAGTTCATGGCGGCGACCCATCATGGCTACAACGTCCTCAAGATGCCCGGGAGTGGCGGGGTCATCACGATCGCGTGCGGCGAGAAGGAAGCAGTGCGTTCCCTGGAGCGCGCCTACCAGACTGCAGCGGTCGAGAGCTTCGACGAAGATGGAGCCGTCTTCGCCCGCAGACCGCCCCAAGAAGAAGAAGCACCTACCCGCAGACGGACCTCGGGACGCAAGGGCTCCTAACGGCACCGCCTCAGGACCCACGCCAGCCGACGAGGCGCCCTCCACCTTTGCATAGGGAGGCGCGCCCGGCGCCCCTCTCAGGACGGGCTCGGGGGCTCTCCTCTGGAGTGTCTCCGGTCTCACCAGCATCACGAGGGAGGTGTTTAGGCACCACTTGCAAGCATGTCTCGACGTGCGTTTTTGTGAGCCCAACATGAGCCATACAACACTGCGAACTCAGGACTTCCTCGACCAGGTTACCGAGGAACTTCAGTATGCAAGGCTCATACGCTGTGGGCGCAACCGCACGGTACCAAGCTCACCTACCCACAACCCAAGCAACCAATTCCGCGTCTGCGTCGACATCGCAGGCCTCAACTGGGCCGCTTCTCTGGAGCCCTTCTGGCCGACGGCTGTCGGTTGGAGGAGGACTCTCCCCTGCAGTTACATTCGCACGCTCTTCGGCTTCCGCAACGCAGCTGCCACATTCCAGTACCTCACACGGCAGGCCATGGGGGCTCAGGAAGCTCAGTGGTAGGTGGTCCTGGCGGAGGAGGAGCCGAACCACCATAACCACTAAGGGCCTCCGGAGCCGCTGGGCCTCAGGAGCCTGGCGATCCTTGGGAGCGACCCGCACGACTCGCGTCTTCAGCTACCCTAACTCTTCTTCGACGACAAGTATTAGGTGATGTCTCAGGTATTCAATCGAGGGCGCCCCCCAGGCTGCATCATCCTCGAGCTGCTGGGGGCTCACCCCCACAGCTGTCTCTTTTGCGCATAAATCAAGGCTAGTTGTTTCTCCCTACTTGCATTATCTATATGCTTGGCGTCCTCACCGCCACTAAGGTCATAAGCCCTTGCGAGTCCGCCTGCGACCGCCCCATGGTTAAGGACTGGCACGGCGTCTATGCTCGGGTCCGTCCCTGCCGCGTCGCTAAATCCAAGGGTTGATCTCTCTCTCGCGAGCCATTCCCGTGACGTCACCTCCTGTGGTCCTTTGTGCCTTGTTCTCGCATGGGATAAACGTGGATGGGTAAGTGGGGGCCCGTGGCAGGTGCCTCGCTCACGCGGGAACCGTGCACCGATTGTCTTTCTTTTCGACTGTTGCATGAGAAGACTGGGCACGATGTCTGTGCTCAGGTCCGTCACTACAGCGTCGATAAATCCAGCGGCTGAGCTCTGTCTTACGGGCCGGTCCCGCTAACGTCACCTCCTGGGGTCGTTGGTGGTGCGGCCTTCTCCTGCGATGCCCTCTAGAGATGCACTCGGCGCAGGACGACACAACGCATCTGTTTTCACATTTTGCAGAAGAAGACTCAGGCGCAACCCGCCTCAGGGTAGGGTCTCGTGGGTGATGCGTAAGCTCACGAGAACTTCCTCAGAGTCATTCAGCTCATCCCGAGGAGGGCCCATATACACCTTGGTTGTCCTGCCGTGAAAGCCACATGTCATGACGGGGCGGTACACGCCCCGGAGTCTCTCCCGGTGGGAGGCTCCCTCCCACGATCCAATGGAAGTACCATGCTCCGCGCTGGCAGAACCAACCGAGGAGCAGTTTTGCCCATGAACCAGTCGAAGCACCAAGCTCCGCGCTGGCCGCTACGACCGAGGCGCGGTTATGCCCACACTCCGCGCAAGTGTGGTAGCTCTATGCTCCGCGCTAGTTATAAACAACTAAGGGCGGCCCCCAGCGGTCACGCCAACTTCAGGGAGCTTTTCAGCTCACGACGCTCACAGCTTCTCCTTGGATGGGTGTCGCGAGGGGGGCTAGGCACATGGGCTATGCTCAGGTCACGCCTGGTAGACGCCACCCTACCAGGTGCCCAGACACCTGGCTTTCTGGCGCCCCCATCCTAGACGAAGGCTCGTGAGCAAGGTATGGTGCTTGTTCTCCCTCATGAGAGCCATTCGCACGTCAAGGGGGACCCTGTGCATCGCAACCCAGAGATATCACTAGTCACGTAGCCCCTCACTCCTTGAGCCCGGTGCTCTACGGCGGTCGATGTATGTGCGGGGTTGGGCCCTGCCGATGCAGAATGCAAACGGGATTGCTTGAGCGTTAAGGGGGACCCCTGGGCATCGCGACCCAGGGGCCTCACTAGCCACATAGCCCCTCATTCCTTAAGCCTAGTTATTACGATAACCCCGGTGACCCGGAGGGCTCAATGGCGATCGAGGTATGCGCAGGGTTGGACCCTGCTGACACAGAGCACCTAAGCACACATGAAAGGAAGCAAGCACGGAAATCACCAAGTCCAAGCCTAGTTATTACAATAATATCAAGTTCTCCAAATTCAAGCGAGTCCTTAAGCCTCCCCGAGGCACTTGAATTTCTCTCATCTTGACAGGGACATTTCAGGCATTGCCGAGCACACCATCACCAGCCTCCACCTCCTCGGCATCGGCAGTAGCGACCCGGAGGAACGCCTCCACCAGCCCCTTGACCTTCTCCTCTAGGGCCTTGGCAGCCGCGCCCTCTATGTTCGCGGTCATGGTCTCGGACAGCGAGGCCAGGTCAAGGGTGGGGTCACGAAGACAGAGGTGGTCGCACACCCGCGTCAGGGCCAAGGTAAGGAGCGCGCGACTCTCGACGTCTGCTAACTGGCCGATCGCGGCCGCAAACTCACGCAGGGCCTTCACGAGCGCGACAAGAAGCCCGGTGGAGCCGTCCTCCAGGGTGGCCAGTGGCTTCTCGAACCCATCCCCGTAGGCAATTTGCAGCGCCGTGCGGGCCTCGAGCTCGAAGGCGGCGATGGCCTCGCGACCCACTGCTGCCAAGGCCGCGAGGGTGTCTTCCCTATCGCGCGCAGCTTGGGTCGCCTTGGCCTGCTCGGCCTCAGCCTTCAGCTTCTCCAGGCTCACGTGATCAATGAGTTGCTCCTGCTGCAGCCGAGACGTCTCAGCCTTCTGGGCCTCGAGCTCCTACTCCAACCTTTCGAGCTCCAGAGCGCGCCTGGTGCCTTCCTTGCGAAGGGCCTTCAGCTTGCTCTCCACCTCATGGCAGTGCTTCTCGGAGGATGCTGCGTCAGCTTGCACGGCATCGCATTCCTGCGCGGCTGCCGCGGCCTTCTCCTGACCCTTGGCGGCGGCCGGTGAGGGAGCCTGGCCTTGCGCGTGGCATCGCGACCCGGCATACCAGTGGCGGCCTAGGCACCTCACGGGGCGGGTCCCGAGAGCGCAGAGTCTCGCCTCGTGGGGAACGCGACAGGCACGGCCCCTCGGCCATCAGCAGTTGGCAGGAAAGGGTGCAATCAAGCACCACTGTCGCCCGATCGCAAAGGATCACTAAGATAAGTGTTCAACGCTCACATTCACTCGCGTACCAACGCCTCCACCCACCGTAATTGTGAATTCGCTGGAGCACGAAGGCCCCTCTCGCCGGCTCTCGTGGTTGTTACCTGCACACCAAGGGGGACCTCCCGAGCATCGCGCCTCAGGGGCTCTTACCGGACCCTGGGCCACTCACCTCCTGGCCTTGACCACGGCATCACAACCTGGCATACTAGTGACGGCTGAAACTACCTAGGGACTGGGTATCGCAGGCGTAGGGCCCTAAGCTACCGTGGGGATGGAGGAAAGGGAAAATCTTGCTCTAGCGAAGGATCTCATGAGGAACATAAGTTCATGACATCGGATAACAGCAAGAGTGTCGCAAAAGATTTACATGCCCTCATGGGGCCATCCATGGTTGCCTTGCAGGGACCAAGCAAAAGAAGGCCGCTCCTGGAGGGACACGGCCCGGGCTCCCTCAGCGGTGACAGCGGCTGGAGGACGCTGCTCCCCTCCGGCGGCGAGAGCCGTGACTCGGCGGCTCGTAGCTTGCTACTTCTCGAGCTTTCGTTGTATTCCCTCGAAAAGGAAAGGGTGATGTAGCACAGTAGCATAAGTATTTCCCTCAGTTTTTGAGAACCAAGGTATCAATCTAGTAGGAGACCACGCGCGAGTCCGTCGCACCTGCACAAACAAATAAGAACTTCGTAGCCAACGTGATAAGGGGTTGTCAATCCCTTTAAGGTCACTTACGAAAGGGAGATCTGATAGAGATGATAGTTTTATATTTTTGGATATAAGAACAGAAAGTAAAAACGGAAAAGTAAAGTAATTTGTAGATTGATATGTTGAGAAAAGACCCAGGGGCCATAGGTTTGTCTAGTGGCTTCTCTCATGATAGAAGAATTCTACGGTGGGTGAACGAATTATTGTCGAGCAATTGATAGAAAAGCGAATAATTATGAGACTATCTAGGCATGATCATTATATATAGGCATCACGTCCGAGACAAGTAGACCGAAACGATTCTGTATCTACTACTATTACTCCACACATCAACCGCTATCCAGCGTGCATCTAGTGTATTGAGTTCATAAGAACAAAGTAACGCCTTAAGCAAGATGACATGATGTAGAGGGATAAACTCAAGCAATATGATATAAACCCCATCTTTTTATCCTCGATTGCAACAATACAATACGTGCCTTGCTGCCCCTACTATCACTGGGAAAGGACACCGCAAGATTGAACCCAAAGCCAAGCACTTCTCCCATTGCAAGAACTATAGACCTAGTAGGCCCAACCAAACCAGTAATTCGAAGAGACTTGCAAGGATATTATAATCATACATAAAGAGTTCAGAGAAGAACCAAATATTTATCATAGATAATCTTGATCATAAACCCACAATTCATCGGATCTCTACAAACACACCGCAAAAAGAGATTACATCGAATAGATCTCCTCAAAGACCGAGGAGAACTATGTATTGAGATCCAAAGAGAGAGAAGAAGCCATCTAGATACTAGCTATGGACCCGAAGGTCTATGGTAAACTACTCACAACTCATGGTGAGGCGATGATGATGATGTAGAAGCACCCCGTGGGAGATCCCCCCTCCGGCAGAGCTCGGGAACAGGTCCCAAGATGGGATCTCACGGGAACATAAGGTTACGGCGGTGGAACTAGGGTTTTCTCTATTGTTCTGATGGTTTCCGGGTACGTAGGTATATATAGAAGGAAGGAGGGCACCGGGGCCATACGTGGGACCCACGAGGCAGGGGCGCGCCCTAGTGGGGCGCGTGCCCCCCGCCCTCGTGGGCACCACGTAAACCCTACTCCGTGGTTGTGAAGTCTCCCGTGCGTGATTTTCTCCAAAAATATCTCCCCCGATGGTTTCATTCTGTTTGGACTCCGTTTGATATCCCTTTTCTGTAAAACCCTGAAACAGGCAAAAAACAGCAATCTGGACTGGGCCTTTGGGTTAGTATGTTAGTCCCAAGAATAATATAAAAGTATATGTCAAAGCCCATTAAACATCCAAAACATCATAAATAATAGCATGGAACAATCAAAAATTATAGATACGTTGGAGACATATCAAGCATCCCCAAGCTTAATTCTTGCTTGTCCTCGAGTAGGTAAATGATAAAAACATAATTTTTGATGTGGAATGCTAACCAACATAGTTTTTCAATGTAATTTTCTTAATTGTGGCATGAATGTTCAGATCTGAAAGATTCAAGACAAAAGTCTATATTGACATAAGAAACGGTAATACTTCAAGCCACAAAAGTCTATATTGACAAAAGAAATGTGCATCCCATGCCTGTCGCTGGGGCACCCAGGCAAGGTGGGAATCTCGGTGGCGCCCACGTGCACCACGTACGAGCGCCGCTAGCCTCACAGGCACCCTTGGGGAGTCGCGGTGCCTCTTCTTCGGCGGGAGCTGCTCGGGCTCCACCATCGGAGCCTTCCCTTTCTGTGCAGCCGAGAACCTACGTATCGGCGCCATGGAAAAACCCTCGACGAAGAAAGAGGAGCTAGGATTTGATCTGCAACAGTCACGTGAATGGGGGTGGCACTTCACCCCCTCTTTATAGGCTGAGAAGATCAATCGTCGGCCACTCGCGCACGGCCATAATGACCCTGCCATCCACGCCAGGGAGACGTCAAGTCGCACGGTCACCAAGACTGCATGGGGAACGGAGCCGCTCACGTCCCATCCAACCGTCGCGCGCCAGCCAGGACCACAGTCTTTTGGGGCCCACGACGCTTCGTCCTCAACTAAGGCATCGCCCCGAAGCCAACTCCGTGCGCGCCTTGGGCCCGGGGGCTACTGTCGGCGTCCTGGGAACTAGGGTACCCAGACTTGCCTGCCTTCGGCCCACGATGCGCTCCTACTATGGCCTGGTATGGCCCAGCTGATTGACCAGCTGCTCAAGACCCTCTCGAGGGGGCTAAGCCTCGCGAGGAGAACAACACCAAGACCCTCTCAGGAGCGGCCTCGGCTAGGCTGCTCCGGAGGGGCGGAGAACCCGAGGCCAAGCCTGCCTCAGGAGGAGGCAGTGATGCGAGCAGTGACGCACCGCGCCAGTGGGTTCCAGCGTGTGACAGCGGCGCAGTTGCCGTTTTGGTGCAAAGGAGACAACGCATGCGCAAGTTCCTGAGGGGCGAGACAAAGGTTTCCCCTTCGGTGCAACAATACCAAAGACCGCAAGGACGACAGGGAGGCTGTCACCACCAAGCCAACCACCATGTCATCGTCTGATCACTTTGTAGGCAAAGAACGATTTTGTTAGGATAGGAACGTCATTTTGTTCCCGCTCAAAATGGTCGTTGTGGGATCCCTTCCCGCCTAAACATTTCGTGGGAAGAGGACCTTGGCCGC
This sequence comes from Secale cereale, assembly GCA_902687465.1. Classification (NCBI taxonomy): domain Eukaryota; kingdom Viridiplantae; phylum Streptophyta; class Magnoliopsida; order Poales; family Poaceae; genus Secale; species Secale cereale. The sequence continues at coordinate 218,753,693 of LR738710.1, read as the reverse complement.
CTATATAAGTAGCTAGGGTCTCCACCGTGGAGGCATCAGATCTATATCATCCGCTTTGGATCGACCTCACCTTGAACACCCCACCTTCGCTTCAAGGAGGCAAGAACACTTGCCTCCTGACCCTCTTGAGCCCTCCTCCTGAGCTCAAGAACCACTGTACTTGTTCACACTCAAGCCCTCCTAAGGCTAATCCATTCAAGTAGGACGTAGGGTTTTACACAGCAAGGTGGCCCGAACCTGGGTAAACTCATGTGTGCTTTTACTTGTTGCTTGCTTGAATCTCACCACCGGGAGAAGGTGTGGCGCTAGGTAGACGTGAGTGGGATATAAGTTCATCCACGCCCCTGTGTTCGAACTTCTTTGGGTTTGCGGAGCCCGTAATCCGACAACGGTCAAACGTGTCGACGAAGAGAACATTGAGCCCAGCACCACCATCGATGAGGTTCTTCGTGATCTAGACGTTGCTGATGAGGGGTGAGCAAGCATTGGGAGACCGCCGGCAGTTGCCGCGCAGTTGAGCTGGTCAGCTGAGCTGAAGGTGATGGTGCACTTGGACCACTTGAGCGACCGCACGACTTCTATCCTGGGAAGAGCCGTGTTCACTTCTCGGGCGAACTGCTTGAAGATGCGCTGAGAGGCTGGAGCGTGCGCATCGCCCAAGATGCAAACGATGGCGCGAGGCTCCTGGAAGACCCCAGCCCCTTCGTCTTGGTCATCATTCCTCCTTGGCGATGGTGGCAGCGGAGGGAGGCCGACCTTGCCCGGAGGATGGTCGTCATGAGGCTAGTCCCTCCAAGCGCCCTCGTGAGGCTGGTCCTGCCAGCGTTCCTCACGAGGCTGATCGCGCCACTCTTGACGGGAGCCGCGGTCATCTCAGTGCCCCTTAGTTTGGCTTCCTCCACGGCCGTAGCCTCGGTCGTTGCACTCGGGGCATCGGCCAAAGAGCCCATGGCGGATAGCCCTGAGCTCCTGACAGTCGTTGGTGTTGTGGCTATGCACATTGTGGAATGTACGGAATGGATGGCTGCTCTTGGACGACTTTGGGTGGTCGCAGACACGCTTCAACTCTGGTTCTACCGTGAGCACGGCTGTCGGTAACAAAACTGACGGATCTCGGGTAGGGGGTCCCGAACTATGCGTCTGAGGATCGGTGGTAACAGGAGACTTGGGACACGATGTTTACCTAGGTTCAGGCCCTCTCGATCGAGGTATTACCCTACTTCCTGCTATATTAATATGGATGAATAAGATTAGAAGAGTTGATCTACCTCGAGATTGTAATGGCTAAACCTTAAAATCTAGCCTATGAGGATGTTATGATTTTCTATTAGCCTCTACGGACTAAACCCTCCAGTTTATATATGCACTAGAGGGGCCTCGGGTTTGTACATAACCATCTTGCAGAGGAAGGAAATATTACACCCGAACCTAAAACCTGCCATTATACGAATACATGAGTCCTATCCGGATACAAGAGATGATCTTCGACAAGGATCTTCACGGCCCAATAGTCAGGCACACCAAGAGTTATCCGGCCACCCGGGACCCCTCAATCCAGGACTCCCTCAGTAGCCCCAGAACCTGTCTTCGATGACGATGATTTTGGCTTCCGTATTGTCTTTGGCATTGCAAGGCGACTTCTCCAATCTTCCTAGCCCCAACATCCTCATCTCTTGCGCCCGCCGCTCTTCGTCCCTCAACCACTACTTCCTTTCCCAACAATGGCTGGATCCGGCGCCAGGGGCAAGTGGGAGGCCTCCACAGTCACTAAGAGAACCATGGGGGATCTTCGGAGCGCGGGATACCTCACTGCCGACGTTGCTCATCGAGTTCCCACCAAGGGCCAAGTGATTCCCGCCCTAGAGGCGGGTGAGAGAGTAGTGTTTTTCTCGCACTTTCTTAGGGGACTAGGAATCGCGCTCCACCCCTTTGTTCGGGGTTTGCTGTTTTTCTACGGGCTAGATTTCTACAAACTAGCCCCGAACTCAATCCTTCACATCTCCACTTTTATTGTGGTGTGTGAAGCTTTCCTCCACATCCCTCCACACTTCGGCCTATGGCTTAAAACATTCAACGTGAAGCCAAAGGTGGTGGACGGGCAGCACGCGGAGTGCGGGGGCGCTATGATAAGCAAGCTCCCGAATGCGACTTGGCCAAAAGGGTCGTTCGCGAAGACGAACAAAGTCTGGCAGCAGGAGTGGTTTTATATCACTGAACCTTGCGACGCAAAATGGGCGGTGGAAGTTGCCTTCAGATCTGGACCCCCGGAGAGGTTGACCTTTTGGACTGATAAGAGTCCGAACTAGGGGTCTCAAGTTGAGGTGACGACACTCCAGAGTTGTGTGCCCAACGTGATTTCCAAGGGCTATCAGCTTTCGACCATGGTCCAGGTAATGCTGGCCCGACTTGTCCTTCCTTGCCAAAGCTGGGACTCCTCCCTATGGGAGTTCGATCCGGTAGGAGATCGACCTCTGAAGCATCTGTTTGGCTTCACGCACAAAGAGATCTGGAAGCATCTCTTCAAGAGCCAGAAGGAGTGGCCGAAGGAAACTGAGGACGCGGGCTATAGTACCGTGTTCTTGGCCCCAGAGGTAATAGAAAATTCCATCGAACATGTATTCCATTTCTTATTTAATAATAATAGGAATTGGAGTTTTTGCGTGATATACAGGGCTGGACGAAGAAGGCAATCCGGATGAAGTGTCCGGCGCCTTTGCCTGAAGAGCCAGAATCGCCTCGACTGACGGCGATGCTTCCCGGCGCCGTACAAGGCGCCGGTCAAGAAGCCCAAGAAGAAAAGCAAGGAGGCCGAAGACGACCCCGCCCCGTGGACGAGAAGTCTGAGAAGATCAACATCCTATCTTCCAAAGAGGAGGAGGATGACGAAGAAGAAGAAGAAGAAGAAGAAGAAGAAGAAGAAGAAGAAGAAGAAGAAGAAGAAGAAGAAGAAGAAGAAGAAGAAGAAGAAGAAGAAGAAGAAGAGGAGGAGGAGGAGGAGCCCCCCGCACAATGCAAGGGGACGAAGAGGGGGGCCGCCGCTGACGCGGGAACGACCACACCCCAGAGGAGGCTGAATGTCTCTACTCGTTCGGACACATCATCCGAACAGAGCTTATTGGTGAAGCCCAGGGAGAAGCCCCCGACCGAAACGTAAGTTTGTCCGGATATATTAATTGATGCACCTTGTTTGTTTATCATTTTTATACTTATTTAGTATTTTTTTCACCTGCTGACCTATAGCCCTCCCCGAGCACACCCCGACGCCTCCTTATCAGAGGGGAACTCTTTACCGTCTGGAGAGGCGGAGAGTGACCCATCGGTCCGAGCTCCATCGCCCGTGATCGGCGGGGAAACTGAAGTTTCCTCCCAGCGGGTGTGTTCTGCTCAAGGAGATGGGGGCGGAGCAAGTGACAGGGCGATCGAGGGTAACACCTCGGACGCCACTTACCATGGGGAAACAGTCCCCATGGAGACCGAAGACGGGGGGGCCAAACAATCCGGGGCCCTCCCGAATACTGACCCGGTACCTAGCGCGGCTCCGGGGTCCGAAGACCAAACCCCCAAAGCGGGGGAGGATACTCTGGCGCCCGGGGTCAATCCGGAGGCACCCGACCCTCTGGAGAGAGCGCTTCAGAGTGCTTCCGTCATGGAGGAGCACCGCACCATGATGGGTGCGGTGATGAAGAAGATTCAGTCCGTCAAAGGCGGACTGAATGAAGCCTTCAATAGCCTGTTAACAGGCTTTGAGGTAAGCAATGTACTGTTCTTTATGGAACTTTTATTTTTTTTATATGCACATATATAGCCAGTAGCCCCTGATGCTTTGTGTGATTCTGAACAGAATCCGGCAAAGTATACATAGTATAGCATGTTTATAGAGCTGAACTGTTATGCTTCCATTATGTGAACATGCTTCACTAGTTACGGCAAATGCATGAGACGCGGAGGTTGCTGAACTAAATCGGAAGCTCTTGTTGGCCAACGTGGACCTCGACCGCGTCAACCAGTGTTTAAATGAAATGCAAGGTATGCGGATTTAAAAAATTAAAATGTCAAGAAGAATAATAATGTTAATTGAGTATGGGTATAAACTCTTTTATGATAATCTGTATTACACAGTTGGCACCACTGAGCTCGAGGCCCTCAAGGGCGAGCTCGCGAAGGCCAAGGAGGAGGCCGAAGTGAGCAAGGTGATCGCTGACAATGCAGTTGCCGAACTAGAGGCCGAAAAGGCCGTGTGCGAGAAGCACCAAGCTTGGGTGTCCAAAGTCGAGGTTGAGCTCAAACATGCCACTCGCAAATGCGAGGCATTGGAAGAGAAGACTTCGGAACAAGCATCTGAGCTTGCTTCAGCAGTTAAGGCTGCCCAGGATGCGCGAAGCAAGCCGCGCAGCGCCTGTGAAGAAATCAAGCAGGCGCGGCAGATCGCGCATGGCTCTTATAGAGCATCTTCGGAGGGCAGAAGTATCTTGGGCTAACACGGTTACGGAGTTCTCCAGGCGTGTTTGCTGATATTCCGAGGAGTAGTGCTGACGCCACTCAGTACTTCTGTGCCCACGAGGGGAATGACACGGAGAAGTTGTTTTGGTCGCAGTTCTATGCGCCAAACCATCCGATGCCCCTCAACGACCAGATGAAGCAGTTGGTCGAGCTAGACAATATGGCAGGTTTGGCCATGAAGGACTTGATAGTCCGGCTATGGCCCGCTGATCCAATCCCAAGCATCTACTTCGGATTGGTGAAGCGGCTCGTCGAGGCGAGTCCGTGGGTTGACGCATTAAAGCGTTCGGCCTGCATAGAAGGTGCTCGAATGGCCTTTGCTCATGTAAAAGTGCACTAGGCGAAGATGAAGGCGCGGGATATAGCTACTGCTGGCTCACCCGCAAGCAAGGAGCACTGCAAGCCGGAGAAATACTTAGAGGACATCTTAGAAGGCGCTCACCTTGTAGAAGGCCAGTGCTCAAAAGATGTTATCTTTGAGTAATTGTATCCGACTGTAAAGACTTAAGCTTAGGAACCGATGTATATAACTTTTGCGCTATTGTAATGTGAGCGACTTTTTCCTCCAGTGTGGCTGTTTATATAAATCTGAAAGTTTCCAGTCGTCGTCTTAAGCCCCCACGTAAATAGTACTAGGGTGTTCGGTCATATGCGTATACACTCTTTATCCAACGTCTTGGTCTGTGTAGGAGGTGTACGCAGAGCGAACCAGGCAATCAGACTATGCGGCGTTACTGCTTTCACTTAGCCATAGGAGTTTGACGAGTGGGGCTAGGTACTAGCCCCTAGTGCAGATATGATATTTCCCAATTTAAGGTATCCAATTGCACCCGGCTGGGCGAAAAACAAACCCTTTGTATGACACGGGGTGGATCTCTATCGATCATAGTATAAAACCAAGTCACCGGATTGCAGACCAGGTTCTCGCCTATCATGACAGTCAATTTTTGGCTTTCTCTACTGAGGTACTTGACCAGACGAGTCGGGAGTACAATCGCAGTAGTTCTCCCTTTACACCCTAGCCGAACAATCGAGAACGTAGGGGTTAGCACAGGAGCCGGGCAACCCAACTATTGACCCAAGACATGATTCAGAACTGATGCATATAGGGCAAATATCCAGGACGCCGAACACTCCTTATAGGTGTTCGGACTTTTCGACATGTACCGGGCTGTATACAGCCCCTGGTAATAGACCCTGTTGACAAGGCACATGTGGCAATCTTATGTGGGGAGAGAACATTTATGGTGAGTGAATAAAACTCTAAACATAATATGAATCAAGCTGTTCTATTAATATCCCTTTATAGTACGGCGAGCTGTAAACTTACAGATAATGCCGATGACTTTCTTGGACATTTTACATGGCAGAAAGGTATAAAACAAGAAAGATAAAAAAGGTTTACCTAGGGTCTTAAATTAAAAAGAAACCTTAGTGTGGGTCCCTGCTGCACGTCTGCATCGTTTCCTCCTCTGTAATGTGTCCTTGAAGGGGGGAGTGTGATGGCCATCTGTAAAAAAGAAAAGGAAATAAAAAGAAACCTGGAAAAGAAAAGAGATCAAGTGTGGCCATAAACAAGACAAGTTCATTTAGTGAACCTTAAAAGATAATTTTAGTGTCCGAATAGGGTCGAGCCAAACTATGGACTATATGTATGCAATGTGCCCCCAATGTCGCCCAAGGGATTTTGAGGGCATAATTATGTACACGAGGCTCATATGTTATCACCTTATGGGGCAGTCGATGGGGGCGTAGCTACTAATCTAGCTCCGGTTCATCTGAGTTGCCGCACTGAGGCGTATGCCAGGCACGTTTAGCTATGTCCGCGACCGATAGGTTTTCTTGCTTGAATAGGCCGTTTTGGACTTCAGCTGCTAAGGCCACAGTGTCCTCCTCCGTACGGAGAGAGCGCTCCATATTTTCATTGACTGTGATGACGCCACGTGGTCCAGGAATTTTAAGCTTTAGATAAGCATAATGCGGGACTGCATTAAAGCGAGTGAAGGCCATTCTTCTGAGTAGTGCATGATAGCCACTTCGGAATGGACCTATGTTGGAGATTAACTCTTCGCTTCGAAAGTTATCAGGAGAGCCGAATACGAATTCTAATGTTAACGAGCCCGTTCAGTGGGCTTCTACGCCCGGTATCACTCCTTTAAAGGTTGTGCTACTTGGCTTTTTTCTTGATGGGTTGATCCCCATCTTGCAGATAGTGTCCTGATATATTAGATTGAGACCGCTGCCGCCATCCATAAGGACTTGGGTGAGATGGTATCCGTTAATTATTGGATCGAGCACTAGGGCAGCTGAACTCCCATGATGAATACTAGTCGGATGATCCCTGCGATCAAAGGTGATCGGACAGGCCGACCATGGGTTGAATTTGGGGGCAACAAGTTCGTCGGCGTAGACATCTCGGAGTGCCTGCGTGCGCTCCCTCTTTGGGATATGAGTGGCATATATCATGTTCACTGTTTTGATCTTCGGTGGAAATTTCTACTGTCCCCCTGTGTTCAGCTAGTGAGGTTCATCCTCGTCTTCGCTCTAAGGTCCCTTTCCCTTGTGTTCGGCGTTGAGCTTGCCGGCCTTCTTGAAGACCCAACAATTACGGTTGGTATGGTTTACAAGTTTTTCTGGGGTGCCATGGATTTGGCACGACCTATCTAATATTTTGTCCAGGCTAGATGGACCATCTTTGTTGCCATTAAATGGCTTCTTCCATTGACAGGGTCTGGAGCCGCTGAATCCGGCGTTTACCGTTGTATCATCTGGGCTTCCAGCATTATTTCGACGTTTGTTCTTGTTACGTCGTGGCTTTCCATTGCCGTCCCTGACTTCAGATGTTCCAAGGTTGCTGGTGCTGCTACGAGCTAACCAGCTGTCCTCACCCGCGCAAAAGCGGGTCATGAGTGTAGTTAGGGCTGCCATTATCCTCGACTTTTCCTGTTCGAGGTGTCAGGCTAGCCATTCGTCCCGGACACTGTGCTTGAAGGCTGCTAAGGCTTCGGCGTCCGGACGGTCGACTGGGTTGGTTCCTCTTAGTGAGAAACTGATTCCAAAGTTTGCGGGCTGACTTCCCGGATTGTTGGATGATGTGACTTAGATCATCAGCAGACGGGGGCCGGACATAGGTCCCTTGGAAATTGGCCCGAAAAGCATCCTCAAGTTCTTCCCCACTCCCAATGGAGTTCTTTGGGATGTTGTTTAGCCAGTGCCGAGTTGGTCCTTTCAGTTTGAGGGGTAGGTATTTAATGGCGTGGAGATCATCTCCGCGATCCATGTGGATGTGAAGGATGAAGTCTTCTATCCACACGGCAGGATCCGTCATTCCATCATACGCCTCGATGTTCACGGGTTTAAACCCTTCTGGAAAATCGTGATCCAACACCTCATCGGTGAAGCATAGAGTGTGTTCGGCGCCTATGTATTTTCCTATATCATGGCGTATGTCCGATGGTTGTGATGTTTGGTATTGACCCTGAACTGGTATATGGTGGATGGATCTGGTCTTGCTAGCCTTTTTGTTCAGGTCCTCACGCAAATCGTGTTTCCGTACTTGAGCCACATCCTCCTTTCCTTTACAGGGTGGGGGTGCGGGCTTGTGCATGCCGTTGCTAGCCACTCTGTCCCGTCCACGAGGTGGTCGGTCCGGCTTATCGGTGGTGTTATTCTTCGGTGGTATAGGCATAGTGGCCTCGTCGTCGAATTCGGCCAGCAGTTTACGCTTAGGATAGCCTTTGGTTTGGCGATTATAGCCATATGTTTGCTCAGCATCTAGCACTTCATTCCATCCATCATTAAGCATGTCCTGTGCGGCTCAAAGCCATATCTGCTGCTTTTTGAGGCTCCTTGCAGTGGCAATAAGCCTCCGATGGAAGTGCTTTGGTTCTAAGGGTTCTTCTTGGACGATGTATCCGTCGGCGCCCAGGCTAACATCCTCTTCGGAGACAGGTTCACAATTACTGTCTTCGGCATCGCTGTCATTGGACAGTGGTTTCGGACTATATTCGCCGTCCTCTCGCTCGTCCTGCTCCATCGCTGGGTCTGCGGGGTCTTCGGCTTGCTCCGGACTGTCATCATCGTTAGTGACATTGTTCCTATCTTTCCCTTTCCGAGATTTGGTTCGGCGCTTCGGACGCCGACGTTTGGGACGTTCATCGATAGGCTTGTCCTTTGCGGGATAGTTTTTGCCGTCACCCTCCTTCTCCTTACGTGTATCCACCATATACACATCATATGAGGACGTAGTTGTCCATCGCCCGGTTACAGGTCGGTTTCGGTCTGGATCTGCTTCGTTTTTGAGGTCCATCCCTTTGAAGTGTTCAGAAGCGTAGTCAAGTAGATCGGTTAGATCTTCGACCGTGGCTACCAAGTGGGTGGTGGGTGGGGAGAAAAATTCTCCATCAGCCTCTAGTTCGAACCGGATCTAATTTGGCTGTGCATCCCAAGCTAAGGAGAGGGATTTTAACGAGTTTAACATGTCGCCAAAGGGTGAATGCTGGAAGATATCTACATCACTGAATTCAGCGATAAACGCCTGATCGAGCTTGAAGGGCGTAGATGCGCATGATTCGGAACCTAAGGCCGGAGATGAGTCCGTAGTTCCAATAACACAAATCCCGCTCGAAGTTGGGTCCGTGTGTGGCTCCAACGCCGTTGAGTCTGCGGCTTCCACGGCGGGGTTGAGCTTCCCGTCCTCGGGTGACGCGATCTGTTCTGGATCTAGGGCCAGAACTGTTGCAGGTGCTATTGCCTGGTCCGATGACAGGGTTAGGTCGTGTTCATCGTGGTGGCGGGGAGAGATCGCCGTGGGCTTGAATCCGTCGAAGATCAAGTCTCCGCGGATATCAGAGACGTAATTTAAGCTTCCAGACCTGACTTGATGGCCAGGGGCGTAGCTCTCCACCTGTTCGAGGTGGCCTTCCGTGTTGGAACAAAGCATGAAGATCGCCGTCATGGTTGGTGACCCGATCGATCTGTCCTTCGATCGACAACATAGTGGAACTCTCAATGAAAGCACCAATGTCGGTGTCAAAACCGATGGATCTCGGGTAGGGGGTCCCGAACTATACGGCTGAGGATCGATGGTAACAGGAGACTGGGACACGATGTTTACCCAGGTTCAGGCCCTCTCGATCAAGGTAATACCCTACTTCCTGCTATATTAATATGGATGAATAAGATTACAAGAGTTGATCTACCTCGAGATCGTAATGGATAAACCCTAAAGTCTAGCCTATGAGGATGTTATGATTTTCTATTAGCCTCTACGGACTAATCCCTCCAGTTTATATATGCACCGGAGGGGCCTAGGGTTTGTACATAACCATCTTGCAGAGGAAGGAAATATTACACCCGAACTTAAAACCTGCCATTATACGAATACAGGACTCCTACCCGGATACGAGAGACGATCTTCGACAAGGATCTTCATGACCCACCAGTCCGCCCCACCAAGAGTTATCCGGCCAGCCGAGGATCCCTCAATCCAAGACTCCCTCAATGGCCACCCCCTTGTGCTTCACGTCTTTAGTCTTGGCCTTCTTGTCTTCCGGGTCAGCAGCGGGGAGCTCGACGAGGGAAAGGCGCCCTTCCTCAGTTCTACGCACTTGGTCGCTATGTTGAACAGCTCGAAAGCTATGCACAGATCCCCATGGATGGCGGGCTCCTCCTTCATCTTGACAACGCGGACGCCATCGGAGGATGCTAAGATGATGGCCTCGTTTTTCACCTGGGGAATCTTGGGGCGGACGCTATTGAAGCACTGGATGTACTTCTGGAGGATTTCCCCTGGTTGCTGCTTGACACGCCGCAGGTCACCTGCGGCTGGCTGGCGGTCACGAGTGCCCTGGAAATTGGCGATGAAACGCTCGCGCATCTCACCCTAGGAGGAGATCGATCCCGCGGGCAGGTTCAGGAGCCACAAGCGCGCGCCATCCTTGAGAGCCATGGGGAATGGGTTCGCCACAATCTTCTCGTCGCCGTTGGCCGCCTCGATGCTCAGCTCGTAGAGCTTCATGAACTCAACAGGGTCGGGAGTGCCGTCATAGCGTGGATGCTGGCCGGGCTTGAACTTCCCGGGCCAGATGACGCTGCGTAGCTCAGGGGTGAAGGCTCGGCAGCCTACCGGGGCCACCGGAGCCCATCATGGAGGCAGAGCTTCATCTTGGTTCTCATGCGCCGCAGTTGCATGGGGCGCATGGTCTCGACGTGGTGGTGGTGGGAGCGCATCAGCTCCTCCTTGCGGCCACTGGACCTCTTAACAGCTTCCTTCTTCATGCACGGGTGCCCCCGCGCGGTGGGTCGCACCGTGGGACCATATGCCTTGGATCGTGGACGACGTCTTGACGTGGAGGTGGCGGAGGCGCTTCCTGAGCCATGTCGCCTGCAAAGGGAGGCGGGTGAGGTAGTGAGAGTGACAAGGCAGGAGAGCCCCCAACGGCGCTAACGAGCTCGGCGATACGGTCTAGCCAATCCTCATAGAAGTCATCGACGGGGCAGTAGCTGTCGGATCTAGGTTCCGGCAAAACCCTCAAGGTTCGAACTCTAGGGTGTACAGGAAGATCTCTCCTTCCGTCCTAGCTCATCTACTCACCGATCCCTAAGCCTAGCTCGCCAGATCCGAAGAACAAGGGACACAAGGTTTATACTGGTTCGGGCCACCGTTGTGGTGCAATACCCTAATCAGTGTGGTGTGGTGGATTGCCTGGTAGGCTGATGAAGAACTAGTACATGGATGAACTGCCTCCTGAGTAGAGGGGTTCTTGTGCTCGGATGAGCTTGTGGTGCGTGGCCTACTGACTAACTAACTCAAGATGAGATGACTTCAATGGTGGTGGCTAGTCCTATTTATAGTGGCTCGGGTCCTCTTCCCAAATATTGAGCGGGAAGGGATCCCACAACGGCCAAATTCGAAGGTGGACAGCTAGTACAAGCTATCCTGACAAAAGGCGGTCTTCGGCTGCCAAAGGCTCTGGCGGTGACGCCGCTGTGGGCTCCGCGATGACCTCCGTCCTGCTGTCCTGCTGGTCTTGGTCTTGTTGCACCGATATGGAAACCTTTGCCTGACGCCTCGGGACTCTTCGTCTGCACCTGCTTCTTTAGCACCAAAGAGGAAACTGGCACTCTACACCCACTGGCGCCCGTCTAGCCTTGGTCGTCACTACCACGTCACGAGGGCCTCGCGAGGTGTCCCTCGCATTGATATCTCCGATCCCCATGAGTCAGCCTAGTGAGGCCGCCCCAGGGGATGCCTTGTGTCATCCGCCTCACGTGGCTTGGTCCCTCGCGAGGGACTTGAGTGGTTGCTGAAGATGTTGGGCCACACCCCGCCACCTGATGAACTACGCCCTGGGCCGCACGGAGGCATGTCTGGGTACCCCCGTTCCCCGAACACCGACAGTAGCCCCCGGGCCCAAGGTGCGCTCGAGCTTGGCTTCGCGGCGAAGCCAAGGGCCAAGCGCGGAGCGCCGCATGCCTCAAAAGCCTGCGGCCTTGACTGGCGCGTGGTGATTGATGGGACGTGGGCATCTCCACTTCCCCACGCAGCCTCAGCGACTGCGCGACTTGACACATCCATGCATGCATAAAAGATCATCATTACCATGTGATTACGGAGGCCGGCGGTTGGCCTTCTCCTAGCTATAAATAGGGCAGCAAGTGGAGTCCTTGTTGCCCATCGTCTTCCTTTGTTCCTCCCGCCTCTTCTTCTTCCTTACCCTTCGCCTGACCGAGCCACTCATGGCGCTGCCCAGGAAGTTCTCGTCTGTGGAGAAGGGAAAGGCCCGACAGGAGGGGCCCGGCTCACCACCAGCCAAGAGGGGATGAGGCCGTCCTCGTAAGTGTGCCGTGACTCCCATCGAGGTTGCGAGCGGGTGTGGGCGGGCCCCCACAGCGCCCGTAGCCACCCTTGGTAGCTGCGGCGGCGGATCTTCGAGCGGCGGGGTCTGCCATGGTGTTGGTGGTCCTGTGGACGGAGGGAGGCGCTCTAGGGTCTTCAGGCTCCCTCCGTCGCGCTCCCACTTGGCGGAGGTGACGCCGGAGTTCGTCGTGTGGTCAGAGAGCCCAGCCAGCACCAGGCTCCAGCTCCCGCGCTCTCTAGCCGGCAAACTCCTTGCTGCGAGCTCTGGTGGCTTTTGGCTGCAGGCGGACGGTTGTTGCAGCAGGGCTTTCTGGGTCGTGGTGGAGGTCTCCGCCTCAGGCGCTGTGGCTTTGGCTCGAGGTTGGCAGACGTTCGCCCACGCGCGTGGCTTGGGCAGCCGGTGCACCCTTCACTTCAAGTACAGCGATGACTCGACCCTCTTCATGAGGGTGTTTGGGGAAGACGGGCGTCGCGCCGAGTACTGCCCCGAGGACAATGGCGACGGCGAGGTTCTTGGCCAAGGCGATGGCCGCAGCTCATCCAGCTATGGCGGCTCCTCCTTGAGCGGCAGCTCCTGCAGTGGTAGTTACGACCAGCCGCCACGCCTCCACGCCTGCCTGGAAGGTGGCACTGGGCCGTCTTGCTGCCACACTCGGGTGAAGTGCGAGGAGGGCTTTGGCTGAGCCCGGGGTGTAGGTCCTCGTGAGCAGTCGTGCCTCGAGAGTCATTGTCTGCCGCTCTCGGTCTTTCTTTTTTCCTGCATTGTTTGAACAAGCAAGTATGGAGCCCTGGGAGGGCATGTAATAAACTGTGGTTTTATGACATTTAGCACCATGCATAGTGTCTCTATCTATTATTGCGCGATCTGTGTGCCATGGGCCCTTAGGGTGAGGTGACTTATCTTGATGTACTCGGGATTGCCATCATCTCGTGATGTTTGGCCCTTCGTGAGGCTGTAAAAACTCGTTAGGTGGTTATTATCCCTTACTTCCCGTGTCACTTGATGCAGCGAAGCATGGCCGGCCACCCCGCATCGCGGTACCCGTGGGGCACGGACGTAAGAATGGGGGGACATGCCAATCACGAGATGTCAGCGTCCTGGGAACCATGGTACCCAGACTTGCCTGTCTGCTGGCCGCGATGTGCTCGTACCACGGCCTGGTGCGGCCCAGCTGAAAGACCAGCTGCCCAAGACCCTCGCGAGGGGCGCTAGGCCTCGCGAGGAGAACGACGTCGAGACTCCCTCAGGAGTGGCCTCGGCTAGGTAGCTCCGGAGGGGCGGAGAATCCAAGGCCAAGCCTCTCTCAGGAGGGGGTAGTGACGCAAGCAGTGACACACCGCACCAGCGGGTGCCAGTGTGCGCCAGCGACGCAGTTGCCATTTTGGGGGCAAAGGAGACAGCCTAGGCATAAGTTCTCGAGGAGCGGGACAAAGGTTTCCCCTTCGGTGCAACAAGACAAAAGACCGCAAGGACGACATGGAGGATGTCACCACCGAGCCCACCACCGCGTCACCGCCTGATCCTTTTGTAGGCGAAGACCACTTTTGTCAGGACAAGAACGTCCTTGTGTTCCCGCTCAAAATGGCCATTGTGGGATCCCTTCCCGCCTAAACATTTCGGGGGAAGAGGACCCTGGCCGCCTATATAAGTAGCTAGGATCCCCACTATGAGGGGACTCAAGTCGATCAGATCCAGAAACTCCACCCTTGTATAAGGGACCAAGAACTCTTGCCTCCTCACCCTCCTGAGCTCAGGAACCACTGTACTCATCCATATTCATGCCCTCCTGAGGCCAATCCACCAAACTAGGAAGTAGGGTTTTACACCGCAAGGTGTACTGAACCTGGGTAATCTTGTGTGTGTTTTACTTGTTGTTCACTTGAATCTCTTCATGGGACGAGGGCGAGACGCTAGGTAGACATGAGTGGGAGAGATCTTCATTCATGCCCCCGTGTTCAAACTTCTTGGGTTTGCGGATCCCGTAATCCTACACGAGCCCTGGTTTGGGCGCCTCGTGGAGGCTAAGGGGGGGGGGTGTTGGGGAGAGCGTCGTGCAACTGCCGCTGTCCCTGAGCTAGCCCTAAAAGTGAGGGGAGGAGCAAAGAGAGAAATCAAACCAAGCAATCAAGGAACGCCAGAACCTTCAAAATCCATTAAAAAGGGAAGACCGGGGCAAGCCAACTCTAGACGGCCACGTCCGGCACCTAATCTAGTCTTCTCACAAGCGCGGAGCTAAGTGCTGCCACTAGGACGTGGGAGGGAGCCCCCGAGGCCCGAGGGCGCTCTCTGGAGACTCCGGTGCGTGTACAGCCCCACTCATTATTACGTGAGAGTGTCACGAGATGATATCTTCACAAGCCGGAGCCTTGCTTCACGGGCACTGGGCCTTGGCTTCTTAGGCGCATGGCCTTGTTCCTCGCAGGCACGGAGCCTAGTATTCTCAGGGGCAAGGGCCTTGTTCCTCGCAGGCACGGAGCCCAGTCTTCTCAGGCGCAAGGGCCTTGTTCCTCGCAGGTACGGACCCTAGTCTTCTCAGGCGCAAGGGCCTTGTTCCTCGCAGGCACGTAGCCTAGTCTTCTCAGGCTCATGGGCCTTGTTCCTCACAGGCACGGAGCCTAGTCTTCTCAGGCGCAAGGGCCTTGTTCCTCGCAGGCACGAATCCTAGTCTTCTTAGGCGCAAGGGCCTTGTTTCATGGCTAGAACCTCTGGAGGTGCCGGATATTCCATTCGTTCAGGACGGGGGTGCCCTCCCCTGTTTCCAGGTGCACGGCGCCGGGTTTGGAGACGTGTGTGATCTTGAATGGCCCTTCCCACATGGTTGAGAGCTTGTGCAGCCCCTCTCTGGAGAGGACTCTCCTTAAAATGAGGTCACCTACCTCAAGTGTCCTGGGGTGAATAATGCGGCAATGGTACCGCCGCAACGCCTGCTGGTATCTTGCTGCCCGGAGTGAAGCGTCACGCCGGCGCTACTCCCCCAGGATGTGGTTTGTCCCCTACATGGCACCTTGTTGCGCCTCGTCGAATGCTAAGACTCGCGGTGATCGGTGCCTGACCTCGTGAGGGAGGACCGCCTCAGCTCCGTAGACGAGGAAGAATGGGGTCTCGCCCGTTGGCTTGGTGGAAGTGGTGCGGATTGACCGTAGCACGGTCGGGAGCTCGTCGTGCCAACCCCTTTCGCAAGCTTCAAGCTTCTTCTTGAAGGTCCAGGTCTTGAGTCCCCTCAGGACATCCATGTTGGCGCGCTTGGCCTGGCCATTGCTTCTGGGGTGCGCTACGGAGGCATAGCAAAACTGTGTTCCAAGGTTAGCACAATATGTCTTGAAAATATTGCAAGTGAACTGTGAGCCGTTATCTGTGATGATGCGGTTGGGGACCCCGAACCAGTTCACGAGGCCCTTGACGAACTTGACCGCAGAGCCGGCTGGGATGGTTCGGACACCTTCCACCTCCGCCCACTTGGTGAATTTGTCGACGGCGACGTAGAGGTATCGGTAGCCCCCGGGTGCTCGAGGGAAAAGGCACAAGATATCCAGCCCTGAGACCGCGAATGGCCAGGAGAATGGGATGGTTTGGAGGCCCTGAGCCGGTTGGTGGATCTGTTTGGCATGGAACTGGCAAGCCTCGTAGGACTTCACCAATTTGGTGGCATCGTTGAGTGCCGTCGGCCAGTAAAAACACTGCAGAACGCCTTGCCGACCAGGGTGCGCGACGATGAGTGATGCCCGCAGTCCCCGACGTGGATGTTAGCTAGCAGCTCGCCTCCCTGCTTCCTGGAGATGCATCGTAAAGAAACGTCATTTGGTCGCCTCCTGTTAAGCTCACCGTCTTGGATGCAGTATGATGTAGCCTGTCGCGCCACGCGTTCGGCATCCTCCTCCTTTTCTCGCAACACTCCTCGCACCAGGTATGACTTGAATTCCTCGGTCCGGCATCCCTCTAGAGGCTCGAGAGCCAGGAGCAAGCGAGCTCCTGAGGCCAGGCCATAGGCGGGGGCTCCCCAGGTCGATGGCCGGGGAGTTCCTCCTGAGGCTATGCCGGTCCTTCCCGCGGGGGTGACGCCGAGGGCCTGAGGAGCCTTTCCTCGAAGACGCCGGGCTTCTGGGGCAGGCGCCTGGAGGCTCTCTTGGCGATGTCGTCGGCCTCCTTATTAGTGCAGCGGGGCACGTGTTCTAGTTCCAGGCCCAAGAACTGCTTCTCCTTCTAGTGTACCTCCGCGAGGTATGCCTCCATATGCTCGTCCCTTAGCTCGTACACCTTGTAGGAGAAGTTGACGAGGAGCTGGGAGTCACCCCTGATGACGAGGCGTTTCACCCCTAGGGCTATCTCCGCCTTGAGGCCGACGATGAGGCCCTCGTATTCCATGATGTTGTTGGAGACCTTATCGCATGGCTGAAAGCAGAGCTGCACATCGTAGTAGAGCTTGTCTTGAGTGGGCAAGATGAGCACAGCCCCAGCCCCCGCGCCCTGGCTGTCGAACGCACCGTCAAAGTACATGACCCAGCCATCCGGTGCTTCACTCCCTGGCAAGAGGGACTGGTTCGGACTCGCTTCGGGCCCTGGGGCGTCGGTCCATTCTGCCACGAAGTCAGCAAGTGCGGCCCCTTGATGACCCTGGTGGTGCTGAACTTTAGCTGGAACGCCTGCAGCTCTATATTCCATTCTGCGACCCTTCCTACCGCGTTTGGGCTCCAGACTACCCTTTCCAGAGGGTAAGCTGAGACGACCTTGATGGGGTGGCCCTGGAAGTAGCGGTGCAGCTTTCGTGAAGCGATGAGGAGCTCAAGCAGGAGCTTCTTTGGCATGGGATAGCGTGCTCGGGCATCACGAAGCACCGTGTTGACGAAGTATACCGGATGCTCGACGGGGATGAGGTCCGAACTCGCCTGCGGTTGTGTGGTATGACTGGGTGAAGGTGCTCCCGAGGCTTGGTCGCCAGTTGGTGTAGCTACGGCCTCGGGGGAGTCGTCTTGCAGGACGCGGTTGTCTCCCGGTCTAGCTAGGGCCTCGGGAGTGCCGCCCTTGGGTATCAAGGTCTTGTCTTGGCGCTCCTCTCATACAGCCACCAGTGCTGCACTAGCTGAATGCGGTGTTGCGGCCAGGTAAAGCACCAATGGTTCTTGAGGCTTGGGTGCCACCATCACTGGTGGGCTGGTGAGGTATCTCTTGAGGTCTTCGAATGCCGCATCAGCCTCAGGGGTCCATTCGAACGGGCCCTTCCTTCTCATCAGCTTGAAGAAAGGGAGGGCTCTCTCCCCTAGCTTGGAGATGAAACACCCCAGCGACATTACACAGCCGGCTAGCTTCTGCATCTCCTTGAGGTTCTTGGGCGGACTCATCTTTTCTATGGCCTTGACCTTCTCGGGGTTTGCCTCGATCCCTCGGTGCGTCACCATGAAGCCCAAAAGTTTTCCTGACGGGACACCAAATACACACTTTTTCGGGTTGAGCCGTAGGTCTACCTTGCGCAGGTTGGCGAAGGTCTCTTCCAGATCCGCGATAAGGGTCATGGCCTCCTGAGATTTTACCACGATGTCATCTATGTACGCCTCAGCGTTCCTCCCAAGCTGCTTTCCCAGTGCAATGTGCATTAACCGCTGAAAGGTTGTCCCTGCGTTCCGTAACCCAATTGGCATGTAGGTGTAGCAGTATACTCCACATGGGGTGAGGAAGGCAGTCTTCTCGACATCTTGGAGTGCCATCTTGATCTGGTGGCGGCGGTGGCGTCGACGATTTGATCGATGTGCGGCAGAGGAAACGGGTTTTGCGGACAAGCTTTGTTGAGGTTCGTGAAGTTGACACACATGTGCTCTTTCCCTCCCTTCTTGGGTACGACAACAGAGTTTACCAGCCACTCCGAGGAGACCTCGCGGATGACACCCGCTGCTTCCAGCTTGTGAGTCTCCTGCACAATGAAGGACTACTTATTCGTAGATTGGCGCCTGGCCTTTTGCTTCACGGGGCGCATGTTGGAGCATACTTTTAGGTGATGCTCGATCGCCTCCCTCGGGACTCCTGCCGGATCCTTGGGTTCCTACGCGAACACATCCCTGTTTGCGCGCAGGAATTGAACCAGCGCCTCTTCCTGAGCTGGGGGAAGGCCAGCACCTATTGTGAAGGAGACGCTCGACGGCTCGTCTTCATCCACCAGCACCAGCTTAGTCTCGGCTTGGTCCTGGGAAAACAATTGCTTCTTCTTGGCTGGTGCAGCCCCCTCGGCCCCAGGGGTGGCTTCCCCGGTCGGATGCGCCGCCGCAGTGGTCCGGAAGACACGCTTGAGGGCCGCCAGGGCTTCCTTGGTGTCCCCCGCCACGGTAAGGACACCGCTGCTCCCTGGCATCTTCATGAGCTTATAGGCCGGATGGGTCGCGGCCATGAACTGAGCCAGCGCGGGGTAGTCAAGGATGGCGTTGTATGGGAGGCCGATCCGGGCGATGTCGAAGTCGATCAGCTCGCTGCGGTAGTTGTTTCGGGTGACGAAGGTGACCGGGAGGTGGATCTGCCCCAGAGGGCTGGTAAAACCGCTGCTGACCCCGGAGAAGGGTTTGGTGCGGCGCAGCCGCTTGAGTGGCACTTGAAGAAGGCTGAAAGCCTCCACTGAGAGCACGTTGAGGCCAGCCCCACCGTCGATGAGGGTCTTGGTGAGTGCCACATTGCAGATGGTGGGGGTGCAGAGCATCGGGAGAGCGCCTGACCCCGCAATGGAGGCAGGGTGCCCCCCCGATTCCAAGGCAAGGTCGGCCTCGGGCGCCACCCATCTAGGTGGAGCCCCCTGGCGTATGGAGGCGACGCCCGCCTGGCGAAAGACCTGCTTGATGTGACGGTCAGAGGGTGGCGCCTAGGAGCCACCGAGGAGAGTCGCGACGGCGTGGGGAGCCGGTGCACCGATACGCGCGATGAAGAGGTCGCGCGGCTCCTCCCAGGACGCCACAGACGATTCTGGCAAGCTGAAGAACCAAGCGCGCGGCACACCGTTGAGCGCCATGGGGAGCTAGCTGGCCATGACCTTTCCGTCACCGCCAGCCACCGAGATGGCCCCTTCGTAAGCCTGGAGGAAGGCGGACGGGTCCGCCGCCCCGTTGTAACGGGGCGGCAGATTCGGCCTAAACCTGGGTGGCCACTGCACCCGCCGAAAGGCGGGGGTGAAGGCCCGGTAGCCCGGAGCGCCGCCGCGCGCGGCCATCAAGCCGGTCGGAGGAGGGGCACCCGCCATGGGAACTTGTTGAGCGGAGATCAGGACGGAGGGGGAGGAAATTTCGGCACACCCCTACTTGGCGCTCCAATTGTCGGATCTAGGGTTCCGGCAAAACCCTCAAGGTTCGAACTCTGGGGTGCGCACGAAGATCTCTCCTTCCGTCCTAGCTCGTCTACTCACCGTTCCCTAAGCCTAGCTCGCCAGATCCAAAGAACAAGGGACACAAGGTTTATACTGGTTCGGGCCACCGTTGTCGTGTAATACCCTAATCCAGTGTGGTGTGGTGGATTGCCTCGTAGGCTGATGAAGAACTAGTACATGGATGAACTGCCTCCTGAGGAGAGGGGTTCTTGTGCTTGGATGAGCTTGTGGTGCGTGGCCTACTGACTAATCAACTCAAGATGAGATGAGTTCAATGGTGGTGGCTAGTCCTATTTATAGTGGATCGGGTCCTCTTCCCAAATATTGAGCGGGAAGGGATCCCACAACGGCCAAATTCGAAGGGGGACAACTAGTACAAGCTATCCTGACAAAAGGTGGTCTTCGCCTGCCAAAGGCTCTGGTGGTGACGCCGCCGTGGGCTCCGTGATGGCCACCATCCTGCTGTCCTTCTGGTCTTGGTCTTGTTGCACCGATATGGAAACCTTTGCCTGACGCCTCGGGACTCTTCGTCTGCCCCTGCTTCTTTAGCACCAAAGAGGAAACAGGCACTCTATACCCAATGGCGCCCGCCTGGCCTTGGTCGTCACTGCTCACGTCATGAGGGCGTTGCGAGGTGTCCCTCACCTTCATATCTCCAATCCTCACAAGCCGACCTAGTGAGGCCGCCCCAGGGGATGCCTTTCCTCGTCCGCCTCGCGAGTCTTGGCCCGTCGCGAGGGTCTTGAGTGGTTGCTGAAGATGTTGGGCCGCACCAGGCCGCCTGATGAGCCACGCCCTGGGCCGCAGACAGGCAAGTCTGGGTACCCCCGTTCCCAGAATGCCAATAGTAGTGCAGGAGCTCACACGCAATGAGTCACGTAACCTGCGTGTCCGCAGGTCCGCGACGGCCATGGGACGACGAGCCGGCTGGGGTCAGCGATGGGGTTGCGGTGCGTCCATCCCATCGCACCGAGGGGTGCAGCGACAAGGACTGCTGCTCATGCCTTGCCGGGCCGGTGGCTGCGTTGGCGGCAGGCGATGGAGAGCGGC
>LR738710.1:218655598-218732906 GCA_902687465.1 Secale cereale | reverse complement strand
GCTGGCGGGAGCCGTCTGAGCGACACGGGCGG
Organism: Secale cereale; assembly: GCA_902687465.1. NCBI lineage: Eukaryota > Viridiplantae > Streptophyta > Magnoliopsida > Poales > Poaceae > Secale > Secale cereale. Next base: position 218,732,874 of record LR738710.1, on the reverse strand, counting down.
CGAGGGTGGCATGTCGCTCAGCACGAGCTCGACGAGCATGAGCCATGTAAGCGGTGGAGCGGTGATACATCGACCGATGGAAGAGAGGTTTTGGCACACCCCTACCAGGTGCGCCAAATGTCGGATTTCTGGTTCTGCAAACCCTTGAGAGGTTCGAACTCAGGGGTGCGCATGAAGAACACTCTCTCCCTAGCACGCTCGACCTAAGATTCCAAAACCTAGCTCGACGAACTCAAAGAACAAAGGACACAGAGGATTATACTGGTTCGGGCCACCTTGTGGTGTAATACCCTACTCCAGTGTGTGTGGTGGATTGCCTCGTGGGGCTGAGGATGAACTAGTACAAGGAATGAACAACCTCCGGAGAAGAGGTGTTCTTGTGCTTGGATGAGCTTGTGATGTATGAAGGGTGGAATGGCTCTCCTCCAATCTGATGAGCCGAGAGATTCCCCTCCCCCTCTATGGTTGTGGCTAGATCCTATTTATAATGGCCTTGGTCCTCTTCCCAAATATAGGCAGGAAGGGATCCCGCAACGGCAAAATTTGAAGGGGAACAGTTGGTACAAGTTATCATGACAAAAGTGGTCTTCGCGTGCCAAAGGCTCTGGTAGTGACGCCGCGCCGGGCTCCACGATGATCTCCATTCTGCCATATAGATGTTCCTTGGTCTTGTTGCACCGATATGGAAACCTTTGCTTGATTCCTCGGGACTCCGTGCCTGCCCTTGCCCTTTTAGCTCCAAAGGGGAAACTGGTACATTACGCTCGCTGGCGCCCGCCTAGCCTTGGTCGTCATGGCTCACGTCACGTGAACCTCCCGAGGTGCACCTTGCATAGATATCTCCGCCCCTCGGGAGCCAATATAGAGAGGCCACCACCAGGGAGGTCTTGCAGTTGTCCGCCTCGCGAGGTTTGGCCCCTCGCGAGGGTCTTGAGCTATGGTTGCCGAATCTAGGCCGTACCAGGCCGCCGATGGAGCCACATCATGGGCCTGTAGGATCGAAATTATGTCTAGATGGGGGGTGATTAGACTACTTGACAAAATAAAAATCTAGCCTTTTCCCAATTTTAGTTCTTGGTAGATTTTAGCAACTTAGCACAAGTCGTGCAATCAATCAACACATGCAATTCTAAGAGTATAGCAGCAGAATGTAAAACAATTGCATATGAAGGTAAAGGGAGGAGTTTGGAGGGAGCAAACGCAAGTGTAGACACAGAGATTTTTTATGCGTGGTTCCGATAGGTGGTGCTATCGTACATGCACGTTGATGGAGACTTCAACCCACGAAGGGTAACGGCGGCGCGAGTCCACGAAGGGCTCCACCCACGAAGGGTCCATGAAGAAGCAACCTTGTCTATCCCACCATGGCCATCGCCCAAGAAGGACTTGCCTCACTAGGGTTGATCTTCACGAACTAAGCGATCTCCTTGCCCGTACAAACTCCTTGGTTTGACTCCACAATCTCGTCGGAGGCTCCCAAGTGACACCTAACCAATCTAGGAGATACCACTCTCCAAAAGGTAATAGACGGTGTGTTGATGATGAAATCTTTGCTCAAATGCTTCAAATGATAGTCTCCCCAACACTAAAACAGCTCCCCACAGATTTGGATATGGTGGAGGAAAGATTTGAGTGGAAAGCAACTTGGGAAGGCTAGAGAACAAGATTCATATGGTAGGAATGGAATATCTTGATCTCAACACTTGAGTAGGTGGTTCTCTCTCAGAACATGTATGATAGAAGTGTAGGTAGGTTCTGATGGCTCTCTCCACGAATGACGAGTGGGTAGAGGGGTATATATAGCCTCCACACAAAATCTAATCGTTACACACAATTTACCAAACTCGGTGGGACTGATTCAGAGAACTCAGTTAGACCGATCTAGTTCATAATGTGACCGTTAGGCATTTCGGTGGGACCGATATGATCAACTCGGTAGGACCGATTTCATTATGGTTAGGGCATAACGTAATCTCGGTGAGACCGATTACACAAACTCGGTGGGACCGATTTTTGTAATAAGCTTATAGAGGGTTGGTCAAGCAAACTCGATGGGACCGATTCGCTCGTTTCGGTGGGACCGAAACGTTACGGAGAGGAAACAGAGAGTTTTCATTGCGAACTCGGTGGACTGATCGCTCATCTCGGTGAGACTGAAATGTTACGAAGGGAAACAGAGAGATTGCAATCCCATCTCGGTGAGACCGAGATCCCTTTCGGTGAGGCCGAAGTGATTAGGGTTTAGTGGCAGTGGCTATGTCAAATGAACTCGGTGGCGCCGGATAGAACTTTTCGGTGGGGCCGAGTTTGACTTTTGGTTTGCTACATATGTGGATGTGGGGAAATGGTTGAGGGTTTTGGAGCATATCACTAAGTATTTTGAGCAAGCAAGCCATTAAGCAACACCTCATCCCCTTTTAATAGTATTGGCTTTCCTATGGACTCAATGTGATCTTGGATCACATAAATAGAAAATGTAGAGTCTTGAGTTTGAGCCAATATATGTCCTTAGCATTTTGAGGGGTCCACATTCCTAGTCCATGCCATGCCAATCATTGAACTTTCCTGAAACATCATCTTGAGATAACATTAGTTGAATGAGCTATATGTTGTTAGTAATTTCCAAAACTACCCGGGGATAGTTGCACTTTCAATCTCCCCAGTTTTGGTAATTGATGACAACATATAGATTAGAGCTTCAACAAATGAATAAGATTGAAATACATCATCGCTTTGAGAAGTATGTGATAAACAAGACCTCCCCCTAAATATGTGCATTATTTAAAATTTGCGTTTGAATGCAAATGCACAATCGATTAGGATCATGGGTTACTCTTTCATGTCACATACATCTTGGTGGAGCGCTCAAAATGATATATAACTGAAAACATGCACTCATCAGCTAGCAAAGTAAATGATCATATAAGGGTATAAAAGATAGTATCATCCAAGCAAGCATTAAGGTAGCATATGATCATTCACATTATCAAACAAGTATCTCATACACGGACATAGAGTATAAAGCAAACGCACAATAAAGGTTAATCAAAAGCAGGAGAGACCAAAGAGGCAAAACACTCTCTCTCGAAGCCTATGATCTATACATATTTCTCCCGCTTTGGCAACAAGTTACCAAAAAGTTTGAAAATGCATAGTGCTATGCGTCTCTCAGGCTCGGTCTTCGGCATGCGGTGTAGAGAGAACTCCAAGGACGAAGGCTTCATATGACGTAGTTGGAGCTGGTGGAGTGGCTGCTGGAGGTGGCACTGAAGCTGTGGCTGCTGGTGCTGATGTAGTAGCTCTCGTATCAGGCACGGGCACTGCAGCAGATCTCTAACCTCGAGGCACTCACTGAAATTCATCTGTGGTAGCTTGTCCTCCCCTGTCCTCTGCTTCCTCCTGAAGCTTCTAAACTGCAGACTAGATCTCTATCACTTTCAGATCAAGACCATAGAACTTAGTATCAATGGTCCTCTCCAAGCTCTCCTGATTCTGAGTCAGGGTGGCCAGGCCCTTCTCAATCCTCATAGTTACTTGAATCAGATATGCCATTTGGTCTTGTTTGGACTTGAGGGTCATTTGAGATGCTTCTGCAGCACTTGTCATCTTGGCAGCTTTCTCAGCTTTGGCTTTCTCTCTCCTTTCATGTGCTTGCACTGATGATGTTTCATTTTCATCCATGGCAACTGTGTTGTCCTCAAAGGCAAGCACCAAGGGAAGATATTCTCTATCGAATAAGTATGTGCCTGTGCCCATCTTGGAGTTGATGAGCATCTGGATGTGTGGAGCATACCCACATGATCTCTTTTGATCTGCAACAGTCCTCTTGATTGTTTCAACAATGAGACTCATGACTTTGAATTTTTGAGGCACATCAAAAATATGCAACATGTTGATTGAATGTCCTCTGATCTTCTTTGCATCTCCAGCTTTGGGCAACATGTATGCCTCAAGTTTGTGTTGATGGTGGCTAGACCAGACAACAAGTGATGTACAGATCCAAACTTATGTGTCTCCAAGTCATCACTAGGGATCTCCTTGTACATATTGGCCATAGAGTTGTGGTCTTGCTTCTTATTTGCATACACATCCAAATCATCTTCATGCTCTTCAAGGGCATTAATCAGCTTGGCCCACTCATCAATAGTTGACTGGTACCTTGTACCTTCAGACATCCATACAATTCTACCATCAGGATAAAAGTGAGCTGTGGAGTAGAATTGCATGATGAGTTCATCATTCCACTTTGTCAACTTCTGAGCCACAAACTTGTCAACTCCACATGGTTTGAATCTTTCATGCACATTGGGGAAATAATCTGCATTGTCATCAATGAAGTCCTAGTCCACCCTTCTCATATCACACACTATGGGCTTCTTGTCGAGCAGAACTGTCTCATAGAAGTCTTGTTGTTCCTTGGTGTGAAACCTGTAGTCCACAGCAGTCCTTCTCCTCACAGCATATGGATCAGTCTGTCTCCATCTTCTGAGACCTGCATCCTTCCTCAACTTCATGTCTTTTGCTACTAGATGGGCATCATTGTGATCAGGGATCTTGGGCTTCAACTTTCTGAGCACTTGGGCCTCAGCTTCTTCATCAACCTCAGGCGCTGGGGCCTTGTTCTTCTCTAAAGCTGGAATGTTTCTAGTTCTTCTCTTGGGTGCAGACTTGGTGGCTTGAGCAGCTTTGGGAGCAGTCTTGGGCCTAGAAGGGGCAACCCCAGACTTGATAGCATCTAGCATAAGCTTCTGAGCTTTAGGAGCTGGTGCAACAACCTCTTTTTCTTCTGCAGCTTCATCATCATACCTCATGGATGGCTTGCCAATCACTCTGGCTGTTGTCTTTCTTGCTCTCTTCTTAGTTCCTCCTGGATTATCATCTCTGGTTTCAAGTGTGAAAAACATAGTCTCTTTAGTTGATGCTCTGGCCTTTGACATAGGAACTCTTCTTGCTGCAGCCTTCTTGTTCAATCCCGGCTTAGTTGCCTCAGTTGTTGTCGGGGATATACCCCACGGTATGACCCGGCCGGAAGTATGACCCATCCGGACTTGGCGACTCACGAGAGACCCGGCTGGAGCTCGGCAAATCACTAGCGACCCGACCAGACATGGCGGTATACAAACAACCCGCCTGGACATTGTAACTCACTAGAGACCAGGCGGACGGATCAGACAGATGACAAGGCCCAAGGCCCAGCAGGCTGGCTTATACTCTGGTGGGCCGGCTTAAGATGGAAGGCGTGAGGAATAATTATTTTACAAGGAAGCAAGACCCGGACTTGTATCCCATTTGTAATAGAAGATAAGTTAGTCCTAATCCTACTAGGACTCCATATGTAACCCTCCCCTTCAACATATATAAGGAGGGGCAGGGCTCCCCAAGAGGGACAAGTTCTCACAAGTTAGAAGCTCCATATTCTTTAGGGCTAGACACAACTAAAGGAGACCCGGCCTATGCAGCGACTCCATGAGGGTCATAATGAGATCTAGCCTCAAACAGCATGTAGGGCTATTACCGGATGATGTTTCCAGGGGCCCGAAGCTGTCTAAATCCTTGTCTTGTGTGTTGCGTCTCTGGATTCTGCTCAACCCCTCTCAAGCTACCACATAGATGCGTTGGCCTCACAACTAAGTTCTCATCCTAGGACATCTGCCGTGACAATTTCATGACAGTTGGCGCCAACCGTGGGGCCTGCGCACGGTGGTGTCGAGTTCTTGGAGGGATATCTCCCAGGGATCGAGAAGTTTGCAAATTTCCGTATGAAGAAGAAACAGTTGAAAGGATCTGCATCAACTCCTGAGAGGATTGAATTATCGCTACTGCTGCACTCATGATAATTACGGTCAAGTACTAGTAGTTGTGCAGTTTACGAGAGCTGATTGATTTTAGGAATAGTACTATCTACTACTTCTAGTACGTGAGAGCAAGTTTTGATTAAATCAACTCTGATGCATCACGCGAAGATTCAAGAAGCATCAGGGAGAGATTCTAGAATAACAACATGGTACAAGCCGGGCTCGAAATTAATCCGGAGTCGGACTCGCCGGACGCGTGCCTGGCTCCCGAGTCGCTGGGCGGCTCTGCCTCGGATCCAACCTGATTTACCATCCTCCTTGTTGCCAGACTGCCCTAGTCTCAACTCTGAGCCGTCGCTCGTCTGAGCACACCCATCAAGATTACAAAATAGAGATTAACGTATGTTACATGTTGACCAAAGCAAACCAGAAGACATCAATCGTGAACTAGTAGAACAAATAGCCAAAGTGGATTTAATATCTGGGGTCTGCCGTACTCGTTTGACTGATTGAGACCACGCTGCAACCAGCTATGTTGATCACTGGAGGCACTGCCTCCGTGGACGGCCTTGTGTTTTACCTTCTACCGTGCAATGTCCCAGCTTTGAGCCGCCATGGCTGCGCGAAGACCTGGTCCTTGCTAGGTCCACAGCCGAACCATGAGCCAGCCACCATTACTTCACCTTTATCGGCGTTGCTTCGAGCCATCAACCCGCTGACTGCCGGGGAAGAGAGAGTCAATCGACTCCCAGGGAACACCTACCTGCCTTGCTCCTCAAGATGTGTTTGCTGGTCTTACACGGCTGCAACTGCAGAATATAAGTTTTGGAGAATCAGACATACTCCAAAGCATCGGGAGAACAAGTTGCAAGCACAATCCAAGATCAGTTTTTTCAATGTGGCGACTAGTACTGGTACTCCGTATTGGGTTAATTTTCTTCGGAGAGCAGTCTGTGTAAATTGGAGGAAGCACACATACGTGGAGACCAATTCCGCGCTAATGGCCGCACCCGCACGCGTCCAAAATAAAAAAATCAGGTGCTATTTCTCCTGTATATTTTCTTAGTACACTTTAATTGCCCCGAGCGCAACTACTCTGCTCTACGGTGTTTTTTATATGCAGGGTAACCATTTACTAGAAAAGTGGCCATCTCTCACGACCGCGCCGGCTTACAACGAGGAGGACAACTTACCCGTCAGCGCCGCTTACAACAGCACGGCCGATTCATCTGTCTGCTCCCACGGGCAACTCATCCATGATTTATTTTAGCTTCACCGTGGTCATCGTCAACTCCACGGCGGATAATTTTCGACCTAACTTGTCAGGTGAAATCCATCCGGTATATTTTTATATTACATACTAATTTCTTTAAAAAAGAGCAATTACTTTGGCATGCGATATTTTTTGATACAGGGCAATTGTTCACTGTAAGAGCGATGGTCATGTCATGGGTATCATGCGTCAGCATCTGACCCACCGTGCCCGGGGCGCCACGGACCTATAGTTTTTTTGGACACAAGCAAACCGCCAAGATGCATCCGCCGGGTTGCCGCCGTGTCACCTATCCTTTGAGCAATAGTTCAAGGCCGAGTCGGTTTTCACACAGGAGCCGAGGTGATTTAAGTTTCTAGCTACTGCTGCCACTTCCCAGCCGCAAGGCATCAATTATCAAACAAATTTACTACTGCTGCTCCATGTCAACTCAGAAGGTTCCAAGTCCCTAGTCACGCGATTATGTGAAGCTACGTACGGACGTAATCAGATTTATTCAAGCTCGAGAGTTGTTTGCTGGAATTTTTGGTTGCTTCCAACAAATGGTCGAAACATCACGACGCACATTCAAGACATATAACTTTATTCAAAAATGGGTGTGTCGTTTTTTTCGTCAGGTTGCCCAATGACGAACATGAGTGCCGCCGCCCGCGCTCCGGATTATATCAATACATCACGCCTGTGGTGACTGACAGACGACGAACATAAGTTTGCGATTTGCCGGATGGAAAAGAACCGGTGCAGAAGTTTATATCGTTGATGAACAGTAAAAACAATATATTCGAGATTCAGTATCAAGAGAACATTAGGTCTGCATCGTTGCTACCACCATAATTCGCCGAGATCAAGAGGAGAAAATTTTCCGTCAAAACCAAAACTACTGCTACAGAAGTTGTCAGCGGAGAAACGGTGGCCGGGTTTGATTACTACCGTGTCAGGCGGTTGTCTGATCCGCCACGTCCGTGTAAATAAGCCACCGTCGGTTTCCATATGATCTGTCGATCCGTTCCGAGCCGACCTCGCGGTCTTAAACCGGATTAACTCTAAGTCCCTGCTGCTCCACGTCCACGAGTCCCAGGCTATGGGAATCAACCGTCTGCTGCTACCTTTTTCCCCGATCTGAAGAATAGTCAAGTCTGAAGAATTAACGAGTTGTTTCAGCTGTGCTTTATCACAAGTCACGCTGTGGTTTTTTGCTTGAGCTGACTCCGCCGCCGCGCACTGAGCCGCTGCAGCTGAGGCCCGCCGCGTCGCTTCCATCTTATGCTATGGGCTGCGTAGAGACGCCTTTGACTGAGCGGCCTCACTTACACCTCTCCGAGCCACCTTTGCCACGTCACTATTACCAGCTCATCCACTACGAGAAATATGTCAACTTGTGACCTTGACTATTGGTCACTGAATGGTCATTATTTTCCATTTGTGACCTTTTTGTGACAAAAAATAGATGGTCAAAAGCTGGCGGTCGTAAACTGAAATTAACAACCTTCTCTGTGAGAAGGTCGTAGACGTTTACGACCAAAATATGCCTATTGTCTTGTTTTGGTCACTAGCAGCCTCCCCAGGCCACGTAGGAATCCGACGTGGAAACCTGATGTGGCACAAGAATCAGCCCGGTCCAATTCGTTGTTTTACATGGGCCGAGCCCAATAATTCGGCCTTTTATATATTTTTTCTCTATTAATTCTGGACATCCACATGGGCCAGGCCCAACATTATAGCCTTTTTATTTTTGGGCCAGGCCTTTTTTCTCAATAGTTTTTATTTTTCTTCTTTTATTTTTCTCAACATTATAGCTTTTTTTATTTTTGGGCCAGGCCTTTTTTATTATCGGGCCTTGGCCTTTTCGTCTAAATAATTTTAATTTCCTTTTTTTTTATTAAATGGGTCCACCAGTAAGATGGGTCCCAGTTGTCAGGTTTGGGTCTGGTAAGTTAGTCCCATCTATCAGGCTCATATTCTTCATATTTCAACTACTATTTAACTTGGCAGAGAAACGCACACATGATACTTCAAATAAGAGCAACCAGATCACGTTGCCAATACATATGACCATGTGTAATATAGTATTTCACAAGATCAACATGTGTAACGAGCTCTACAAGTGTGATACAATACTGCTTTACAAGAAAATGATGACATGCCGGACTCGCTGGACAACCATAGTCAAGGCTGGGAACAAATAAAACAGCAACATGCCTTCCTCGGTCGCCCTGTTACATGAATCAATAGAGAAGAATCAGAAAACCTGGGGCAAATATATTATGGACATACCATTCAAGAAAAGGATAATTATTTAGAAAGATAACACAAATTGAGCTAGTACCATGCTTTTTGTTCTCTAGCTAGTTAAAATGAGATACTCTGATACAAGAAAATGGAGACACAATATGAAAGCCAATAGTAGGGCTGCCACAGCTTAAATGAGCAAGCTATTTTGTATTTGAGAAACAAAAAAATGCACCAATAATTTTTTAGAAGGTAACTGAACTTCTGTGCACACATTTAGATAGAACAAGCGCTTGATCAACAAGCTGCTGTAATAGTGTATATAAATTCATGGAGTAAGAAGAAATACAGAGACATCATCATCATCTGATGATGCGCTAACCAATCAACGACTTCATTCAACCAGATCACAGGCGGCGTGATAGAAGAAGAGACTACCTGGACATCCTGGACGGTGGCATAGAGGTCGGGCGAATCCTTGACGGCCTTGATGTGGTCAACGACGTTCAGCCTATTGACGATGCGCTCGAGCGAGTGGACCAAGCGCTCCCACGCAGGCTCCACGCCCTTCTCAAGCTCCTCCAGCTCGCCCTCCTACATATAGAGAAACTTCAGATGGGCTAGACTGAAACTCAACTTATTAGTTGCCACCTACATAAAATAGTCAATACTAGAGTCTAACTCAAATCAGGTATGCATTCTTTGGATGTTAAATGGAAGCTTTATATATATATGGCTATAAGGTATGATGCAAACCAACCTATGTTTTCATCTCCATTCTAAACATATTAGACTGCAATGGAGTTGCTTAATACATATATCATGATTGGTTTTCCGTTCTGAAACTGTAGACATGTTGTGCTTGGCTCATGCTTCAGATATGATCGGTCTACAGAGATTTAGACTGCGCCACAAAGGCACAGTAACGGCCGATGGATATACAAGTACTAAGACAATACTCCCTCGGTGTCAAAGAAACCCGTCTTAGAAATTGCATCAAGAAATTCGTAATAAAACAAGAACGTGAGCAGCATTGCATTTCACAAGACAACGAATATTTGAAGATAAGAAATCATCGGACTTTAAACTACGAATCACAGGAGTATAACTCCTGTCATATTGTTGCAGTTTCTCATCACCACTTGAACCACAAATGAAATCAAGTAACACTTTAGATTGGAACTACAAATGGTAAATATCTTTGTTGTGGAGATAGTTCAATTTATAAACTCGTTCAAGAAAAATTATATTTGTTGTGAAGATAGCAGTACTTCCTTCAGTATGTGGATAGCATAGAAAGGCACAAACATATCAGGGTGTTGAGGTACCATCAGGGACTTAAATACCAAGAATCAGAGGAGAAGAGCTCCATCATATTGTTGATGGTTTATTCCTCATCACTTGACCCTCAAACATATAAGCATGCATGGACAACAAGAAAAAAGGCTATAACAATTTATAGTTTGGAAACTATCGGTATGAAATGCAACATTATTGCTCAGAATATGAAATATCTTGTCATCAATGCCAAATGGCATCTCTAAAGTCTGACATAAGTCGTATATTTCATGATTCATCACAGCATTTTGCAAACTGTAGAAACGGCACTGAGAAATCATATGCAACCGAGGATCTCATGACCACAGACATCACCATTCACTAATAATTCCCATTGGGAGATCAAACTATGCATCCAAAAAGCTGCAACAACAGGGAATGCCGAAAAATTATGATCCAAGATGAGGAATCGACTGGGAAAGAAAGAGGGGCAGCAGTATGGGCGTCAGGAGCAGCACCAGTTTTCTGGTTTAGAGAAGATTAGGAGGAGGAGTAGAGAAGACTACCAATGTCCTTGGCTCCATCCAGGGCCTGCAGGTGTAATGTTTTCTTGGGGTCGGCTGAAAGAAGGAACCGTCAGTTGAGTTAGCACCGAGCATGCATATTTTATTACAAAAAAGAAAAGCATGGGAAAACATTCCAAGTGCCAATTTATGCTGATTTTCAACTCCAACAATCTAAACTAATAGATTTATAATGAAAAATATTGACTGTCACAGGAACACGCTAGCCACACTATTATGAGAACTCACTTGTGTAGTTTCTAATTCAGAAGTCAGAATGGCTGCCACTTGACTCTGTATTTAGACATGGATATATAGTTGTAGTAGTAGGGAGTGAGTGAATAGAGCCAGAGAAGAATTTTGTTAAGGGTGTCCCCGACACTAGCACTCGTAGGATGCTATTGCTAACTACAGTAGTTCAGTAGAATACAAGGGAATTTATGTTAATTTTGAACTCGAACAATCTAAAAGATTTATAATGAAAAAAAATTGAACTATCAAATTCAGTCAACTTCTTCTTCTTCTTCTTCCTTGTACTATCAGTTCCAATTTCCCATCCTGAACAAAACCTGGTCCCCCACCCACTGAATGACTGAATCGATGAATCCACCGATAACCATGGATCCACCAGCTAGAGCAGGTGGAAAAGTAAGGGGAGGGGATGGAAGGAGGTGGGGTGGGGTCCTGAATCCTGACCATACCGGTGTCCATGATGGTGGCGCGGACGGTGCAGCCGCACTGGAGGAGGAACTTGACGAGCCAGGACACGATGTACCCGACACGCCGGTGACGCACACCACCTTCCCCGTCCCGGAGCTCATCCCGTCCTCCTGCTCTTCCGGATGCGGCTGGGTGGGTGTGGTAGACTCAGCAGCCACCTGGTCGGCATTGGAGGCCGACGGGTGAGCAGTGCGCAGGACGCCATCGGGTTGCCGCCCAGTAGAACCGCACAGTACGCCTCCAGCGCCTCTGACGGATGGATGCGGTTGGGGGCCGCTGGATCTGATCTGGGATGAGGAAGAGGCGCGCCATGGCCGTCGGGTGGCGGAGGCGAGGGGAGAGGTGGAGGGCGGAAGGAAGGGGAGGACGGGGCGGCGGCGGAAGGATCGGGAGGCGGCGGGGAGAGATTGGATCGGGAGGTGGCGGCGGCGGCGAGGAGATCCGGAGGAGGGGTGCGATGGGGGAAGATGGCGGTGGGTGTGATGTGAGCTAGGGTTTGGTTGTGGGGGGGTATCTCTTTTTAATTTTTTTATGTTTTTCTGTAGATAGATGGATGGATGGATTTGGGGTGGTGAGATGGATCGATGGATGGATGGGCGCCATCTCATCGATCCGTGGGAAGAATCCTGATTGGTTCAAAAAACCAGTGATTTAAAAAAGTATCTAAGTACTAAAAATAGAGGGATTTTGTGAAGTACATATCAAAAATATTTTGCAAAATGGCACCACACAAATTTTTACTCGAGTTAGACCACATTTTGTGGATAAGGACCAACTTCTATGCATTTCTGATATTTCTATCTATTTTAATCATTTTCCGAATGCCTGATATGAGTTTTTTTTATGAAGGACCTACCATATATTTGTTACAAAATTGGACCAAATCAATTTTATAAAATACTAGGACATATTTAATTCACAATTTACCAAATGGTTGGGTGTCAAAAGCCTTGATCCACCTCTGGTGAAAAAGACAAATTCCCACCGATTCACTAGGAAGCGGGTCAAATTTGAACTGCAGCTGCCTCATAGTTTGCTCTTTATTTTTTTCCAAAATCATTTCTAGGTACATAAGTATCTATTTAATCAGAGAAACATCAAAAGTTTTCCAAGATTCAACCACTAGCTTGGAACGGTCAAGCCCATCATTTTGACCGCATTTTGAAACGGGCATAAAAAATACAAAAAACAAAAAACAAAAAATTGGAAAACCTTCGCACTGTGTCATTAGTTGCGACCAAGTTTCCAGCAAAAAGAATAAACTAGTAATACGGCATTTATTTTAAAATAGTGTTCTCAGAAATGAGGTATCATGCGTGAAGATTCTTTTCTTTCAAGCCAAATGATCAATCTTATGGCCACATTCATGGCATAGTTTGTTGAAATGATCTCATATTGTGCACAAGGGTGCATCTTGGAATGGCAAACAATATTGCCTAAGGGAGTTTTCACTTTCTTTGGACGGAAAATTCATTTTCCATTTTTCGAGTGCCCAAAAGGAGGTTTTAATGTGTAGGACCTTCCAAATAATTGTTGCAAAATTGGACCAAATCATTTTTATAAAATACTAGGCCATATTTAATGAACAATTGACCAAATGGTTGGGTGTAAAAAGTTTTGATCCACCTCTCGTGAAAAAGACAAATTTCGGCCGATATAGTTGGAAGTGGGTCAAATTTGAACTGTAACTGCCTTGTAGTTTGCTCTTTATTTTTTACAAAAATCATCTCTAGGTACATAAGTATCTATTTAATCATAGAAACACCCAAAAAATACCAAGATTCAACCACTAGCTAGGAACGGTCATTCCCGCCGTTTTGACTGCATTTTGAAACGGGCATAAAAAAATAAAATAAAAATCAAAAAATTGGAAAACCTTCGCATTGTGTCATTATATATGACCAAGTTACCAGGAAAAATAATAAACTTGTAATACGGCAATTCTTTAAAAAAGTGTTCTCAGAAATAAGCTATCATGCGTGAAGATTCATGGCTTTCAAGCCAAATGATCAATCTTATGGCCACATTCATGGCATAGTTTGTTCAAATAATCTCATATTGTGCACAAGGGTGCATCTTGGAATGGCAAACAATGTTTCCTAAGGGAGTTTTCACTTTCTTTGGACGAAAAATTCTTTTTCCATTTTTCGAGTGCCCAAAAGGAGGTTTTTTAGTGAAGGACCTCCCAAATAATTGTTGCAAAATTGGACCAAATCATTTTTATAAAATACTAGGATATATTTGATGCACAATTGACCAAATGGTTGGGTGTAAAAAGTTTGATCCACCTCTCGTGAAAAAGACAAATTTCGGCCGATTCAGTTGGAAGTGGGTCAAATTTGAACTGTAGCTGCCTTGTAGTTTCCTCTTTATTTTTTACAAAAATCATTTCTAGGTACATAAGTATCTATTTAATCAGAGAAACACCAAAAAATACCAAGATTCAACCACTAGCTAGGAACGGTCATGCCCGCCGTTTTGACCGCATTTTGAAACGAGCATAAAAAATTCAAAAAAATTGGAAAATTGGAAAATCTTCGCATTGTGTCATTATATATGACCAAGTTACCAGGAAAAATAATAAACTTGTAATACGACAATTCTTTTAAAAAATTGTTCTCAGAAATGAGCTATCATGCGTGAAGATTCAAGGCTTTCAAGCCAAATGATCAATCCTATGGCCACATTCATGGCATAGTTTGTTCAAATGATCTCATATTGTGCACAAGGGTGCATCTTGGAATGGCAAACAATATTGCCTAAGGAACTTTTCATTTTCTTTGGACGAAAAAATCATTTTCCATTTTTCGAGTGCGCAAAAGGAGGTTTTTTTTGAAGGTTCTCCCAAATAATTGTTGCAAAATTGGACCAAATCAATTTCCTAAAATACTAGGACATATTTAATGCACAATTGAAAAAATGGTTGGGTGTAAAAAGTTTTGATCCACCTCTCGTGAAAAAGACAAATTTCCACGGATTCAGTTGGAAGCGAGTCAATTTTGAACTACAGCTGCCTCATAGTTTGCTATTTATTTTTTACAAAAAATCATTTCTAGTTACATAAGTACCTATTTAATCATATATACATGCTTTGGTGGCGATACGTCCAGGTTTGGGCGGTGGTCGAGGTCCCCAACTGTAGAGCGCGTAAACTATGCCACGTGGTCACCGCGTGATTGTGGCGTTGCCATGTGTTCTGGGAGGCCTAGGCATGTCTAGTGGGTTGGGCACTCCCCAAGTAGGTGCTAGGAAGAAAATTACAACATAAGATTCTCACGAGGAGACCGATCGATGCTCAAACATGAATTAGCAGCCAAGTGTTTGATTAGCGGTACGGGAAATGCACATGGCTAATGGGAGTGAGTTTTGCTTGCGGATGATCAGTTACTAAGAAGACCGTCTTCACAAATTTTTAGCTCAAAAGGAGGAGTCTAGGTGGTACTTGCTTTGCAAAGTACCACACTGGACATAAATACGAATGTTGAAGCTGGGCTCAAAATAATTAATGGATTGAGCTGGAATTTGGTGGAGGATAGTTATTTGGGCATAGGAAAGCACTGTAGAAAATGGATACCATTTGGATATGCTAAAGTGGTACTTCGTTCACAAAGTGTTTTTTTGAACAGAATAGGAAAATGAATATTTTTTATTTTTTTTGAACTAGGCAAGGAAGGTTTTTTTACATATTTGACGAAGATATGACCCAAAGAATTTATGATATTTTTTGGGGAATTTTGGGAATGACAGAAATATAGGTTGCTTCACAACCTAGGGCAATAACTGCCACATGGACATGACACATAGGCAAAACTGATGAGGTGGCGCCTACTCGTAGCAACCCACCACAATTTACAAGGTTATGACCATCTATATTGGTCATGATCAGCTAGAAATAAGGCAGCAGACCAGTGCTATCTGCTTTATGACCATTTCGTGTAAGGAAATTACGACCTTTCTGACCAAAATCGTCGTTATAGTTTAGGGTTTGGAGCCCCCCGAACAGCTTTTGACCAATTGGTCTGAAATGGTCATAGATCTATGACCAATTCTTCCAGGGTCACTGACAGAAGGTCACTAGTTGACATATTTCTTGTAGTGATATCTGTTGAACGATCCGTCCTGACCTGCTCCCGAGTGGCCTCGTTACCACTGCAGCCGAGCCGCCGCCATGGTTGCCTCTGTTTCGCTGCTGTGTTGAGCCGCCGAGGCCGTGTTGAGCCGCCCCTACCGTGTTGAGCCGCCAGGGCTATATTAAGTCGCCGGTCTGTTTGTCCTGCACTTGTCTACATGAGCGGTTTATTGAGTATAAGCAAGTCACTGCTCGGGTAGCCCAGTTTTCTTTTCCAACAAATTGGAGGAAAATTATCAGATATTATCGGTCGCCGTCCGCACTGGATGGCTCAATGGGCAGGCACAGAAGTTGCCGCTACTACAGTTTGGTTAACTTCAAACAACCAGTTGGAATGAACCATTGGCCGAGTTGCTGACACGGCTTATACGGGATCATTTATAACACGCCGCAGTCACCTCAACCTTCTGTTGATTCACATCACGCTATCAACACCAATGATATCCACCTTAAGCTATGGTCAAATATGGAGAATCTTAAACCAACTCCTCGAAGTCGTCTTGAGACTCGGGGGCTACAATGACATGACTCAACAAATGTTGCCAGGTTTAGCAAAATTCAAGAACTCCGGGTTACTAGAGGGGGAAAATAACCCAGTTCCGGAGGTTACTGCCCTATTGGTGAAAATTTCAAGGCCGTCAGAAAATTTCTGGTTTAAAAATGACTCTGGTTCAATATCCGGTTCAAGGCAAGTCTGTCTCCCACGAAGCTCTGAAGCTCTCAAATCCAGCTTACAATTCCGACTCGAGAAGAATGTCCATCTCTCGAAAATTCGAGTTCTCAGGAAAATTATAGGGACCAAATAGAGTTGGATGCGCAAAACAGCTCAAACATAGGTCCCCGGTAAGTACAATTCGCAAGTATGTCACTTGGGGGCTTCCTATTCAAACATAGGCATAATCGACCAAAGATAACATAACGTTATTACCCTTTTGACCAGGTTATGTTCAAACATAGGCGTATTCGACCAAAGAGGACATAACCTGTGGGTCATCCTACTTGTACCCAGCTGCTTCAAGTTCATCAGGTCATCCTGATTGACCCGACGAACTCTTAGTAATCAATCTTTTACGGCATATTCGACCAAAGCTTTTGAGCTTGCAAAGGTTCAAATGCCGGCTATCATGTGAGAGCACGACTTACAGATAGTCAGGATAGACCCAGGCTTAAAATGCTGCCTTCCATGAAACTTGGTTAAACCTGCCTGTTTGCATGCTGTAACTCTGACCCCGCGTACTCTTGATAAGTCATATCTGAACTTATCCAGGTTCAAATGTCGATTGGGTATCTATGAAAGCCGGCTACAGAATGCAAGGATACTCCAGTGGCTCAGGCTAGTTTCATTGAAGTATTCTGTTATCGTACACATACATCATCATACATTGCATCATACACATACATCATCATTATATCATCATAACATTCATCATATATGCATAGATATACTGATTTATATTGCAGGAACCGGTTTTTAAACCAGATTCAAATCTTTAATAGCCAAACTTGGCTGGATTGTCATGATGATATTGAATGATGGAGGTTTTCATACCGGATTATATTATTCAAATCTTGAATAGCCAACATGGTTGGATTTTTATTATGATTATCAATAACCAGTATTATGGTTGAGGTATTCAAAGTTGCTTCAGCACAATGGCTATTATCTTATCAATGGATATAATTTATTCTACAATGGAAGGAATAGTCCCGAGTCGCTCCAGGCTTTTGACCCGGCACTTGGGGGCTACATTATTCATGTTTAGATTACATTAAATATACAAAGTCCCATGTCACTGCCAGCATGCACCATGGAACTTGGGGGCTAATGCAAAGTCATTTTTTGCTCACCTTATTGAAGACCCGACTCATCACATTGTAATGAGCCGGCCCTTGGGGGCTACCAATTGCTTCTGTTAATAATCAAGGTACACAAGTCTTAATCCATTATATTGAAGGGCCCACTATTCAGTTGCTAAAGCACAAAGCTCTTAACCTTGTGGACGTGGGTTCAAGCCCCATGGTCGAGGTTACACATATGATGTTCTTTTCAAATAAGTATAAAGTCACGGTTCAATATTATCTTATTGAGCCGGCCCTTGGGGGCTACACGTTGCTGTTCAAGTCTACCTGATCATATCTGCAACGTCCCTGCTCATTATTGCATAATGAACCGGCCCTTTGGGGCTACACTGGTTGAAGTTTTTATGAGCATAAGGCAATTATAAGTCCCAGTCTGCTGCAAGCATGACAACCCGACACTTGGGGGCTACATATGTGGAATATGTGGAATATTCAATTTTGAGTAATGACTAAGATGAATAACTTGGATTTCTTCAAGGTTATAACATTTATATTGAAGAAAGTCTTAAGTGGTTACTACGCTCCCTTCTTAAGACTTGGGGGCTACAAGTGATATGCATATAAAGGAGGAACATTTTAAAATTCTCAGTTTTGAACAAACCAGGAAGGTCAATTGTGTGACCCGGCGTTGGTAATAATTATGACCCGGTGACTATAACAGTCATGACCCAGAATCACCAATTTTTATAACTCGGCAATGGTAGTAATCATAAACCGGCATCTTCAAGCCAGCTGGATATCATTTGAATATTTCAAAGACCAATATTTTTGTCAAGTCCGAGAATTGAAGGTCGACTCAAATGGATTCTTGATTTACAATATTTCTTATGCAAGCAAGTTGATTATGAAGCTGGTATGTTGACCCGGATTTTCTAGAAGAAGGAAAGGACAAGGCTTAAGGATGGTCAGGTGCCGGTTTACAAGAATTCTTAACCCGGAGCACAACCTGTCAAATTTTTTCTTGTGTTTATTTTGCAGCATATGTTTACCATGGATAAATCGAAATTAAACTAGGGGCTAATGTCAGGGATATACCCGCGGTATGACTCGGTCGGAAGTATGACCCGGCAGGACTTGGTGACTCACCAGAGACCCGGCTGGAGCTCGGCGACTCACTGGCGACCCGCCCGGACATGGCGTTTTACAGACAACTCGCCTGGACATTGTAACTCACTAGAGACCCGGCGGGCGGATCAGGCAGATGACAAGGCCCAAGGCCCAACAGGCTGGCTTATACTCTGGTGGGCTAGCTTAAGATGGAAGGTGTGAGGAATAATTATTTTACAAGGAAGCAAAACCCGGACTTGTATCCCGTTTGTAATAGAAGTTAAGTTAGTCCTAATCCTACTAGGACTCCATATGTAACCCGCCCCTTCAACATATATAAGGAGGGGCGGGCTCCCCAAGAGGGACAAGTTCTCGCAAGTTAGAAGCTCCATATTCCTTAGGGCTAGACACAACTAAAGGAGAGCCGGCCTATGCGGTGACTCCATGAGGGTCATAATGAGATCAAGCCTCAAACAACATGTATGGCTATTACCGAATGATTTTTCCCGGGGCCCGAAGCTGTCTAAATCCTTGTCTTGTGTGTTGCGTCTCTCGATTCCGCTCAACCCCTCTCAAGCTACCACATAGATGCGTTGGCCTCACAATGAAGTCCTCACCCTAGGACATGTGCCGTGACAATTCCATGACAGTTGTGCCATACTCCTTCCTGAACACCTTCTTCTTTGAAGTGGCCTCATTAGCCACAAAGTCCTCATCCTCCGAATCTGAAGTTTTCTTCTTTCTGGTCTTGGTAGCAGCCTTTGGAAGGTCACTGGGAGTGCTTCTGCTGCTCTCATAATAGCTGGAGTTATTGGGACTAGAGCCATCACTCAATTGTGCCTACTCCTCTGACCTGTTTTGACTGTCACTGCCCTCAGACATCTCTCACACTTCAAACAGAAAACTGACCCTGTGAATAGATGTTGATGAGGTAGAGTGGATGAGCATCACAAAGCACATTTTTTTGCAAAACAGATGACAAGAAAAACTTGGTGTTAGTTCTTTACAGAAAGAATTTCGAAGCTACCGATTTGTTAAACTTGGTGATACCGAAGCAAGTCTGGAGCCTAAACTAGTGAACTCAGAAAGACCGAGTCACAATTCGGTGGCACTGATATTGCTAGGGTTTCACAAAGAGTTGAACTCCGTCGCACCGATTTGCTATTTTCGGTCAAACCAAAAAGTGCAAGTGCAATGGCCTAAGCCAAATCGGTGAGACCGATTTCTACAACTCGGTCGGTCCGAGATGAGTTCAGCGCAGACCTAACCCTAAAATTTTCAAATCAAAACTACTTTCTACGGATTTTCTGCTGGATAGGAATATTTCATACGTGGAAAGAAACATGGCAAAGCAATGTGCTATGTATCAGAGTTAAAGAGCAGCACAATGGATCAAGTTCATACCCTAACTCAGCGGTGAACTTGCTACGAGGGCAACGGCGGCGGAGATTGCCGTTGACGACGGCGGAGACCAGCGGTAGGAGGTCGCTAGCGGCGATGAGATTATCCGGAGACCCGATGAGGCAGAGCAGGTCATGCGCAGGCGAAAGATTTTGGAAAGTTTACCAAAATTCAACCCGTCGGTATATATAACCTGACCCTGTCGGTGTGACCGAGTGGAACAACTCGGTGGCACCGAAATGCAAAACTGCTACCAGTTACTGCAAATCGGTGTGACCGAAAAGTTCAAATCGGTTGCACCGAGATTGAAAACCTAGATCAACTTAGTGAACTCGCTGTGACCAAAGTGGACAACTCGGTCATACCGAAATGCAGAAAGTGGTTTTGGAAGTGTAAATCTATGACGAATCGGGGACTCCGAGTGCTCCTCACACAGAGTGGTTCGAATCTGACTTGATCAAGATTTGTGATGTAGCATGAATAGAGTTTGAGACGAGAAAAGCATAGATAGCTAGAGAGTGTTCTTAGGCATTCTTGTCCATCCATTTGGCAAAATAAAAAGAGCCAAACAATCAAAGCAACAAATGGATGTCCTCGAATGAGAAAAATATGCATTCAACATGCTCACACAATAAGATAGCAAGTGAAACATGTGGCAAAGCATGCACAACCATTCTAGCATCTATCAAGCAATTGGCGATGACTAGGTCATCTATATATGAGTATATTGACTTAGGAGTCAAATGAAAACATTTGATCATAGGTCATACTCATCGTTTAAGCACAAGTGGGGTTACCACTTTTACACAAAGCATTGTTGTGTTCACAGCATTAGAGTTGCTTTAGCTCAATTGTTAGAGTAAAGCTCCCCTAGATGTGATATCCCCCTAAGAGGGATGAACTAACTTTGGGTTTTGTCGATGATGACTTTATGTAGGTGTTGAAGATGTAGATGCTCAATGTTGGTGTAGATCATTTGGAGCAATCCATTGGAGTGAGTTGCACTTTCAATACCTACACAGGTTAGTCCCACAAGGAACAAACAAGGATATCCATAGACATAGAGTAAATAGCACACATGATGATGTCCATGAAAGCATTAGGTTACCTTGTCCCTTGTCTTACCAACACGAGGGTTTGTGACTCCTTGAACTAGTGCAAGATATGGAAGTTGTTTGCACTTGTTCTCACCATAATGATATGAGTGAAGTATGTTGGCGGAGTCACCATCAAGAACTCTCTAGTTATTCTTCTTCGGGATCCACACCATCTTGATGGGAATCCTTGGAGTTGTAGTCGTACTCGATGAAGTAGAATTTGACGTAGTCTTGGGAACCCACTTGACCAAGGCCTTAGGAGCCTCTTAAAATGCATCAATATCTTCTTGAAGCTTGTCCTTTCTCTTTAGCTTGTGGTCTCGTGGTGGAAGATCATCTTGCACTTGTGTCCCTTGAAAAGAAGTAGGATCATACTTCTCTTGTTGAGGAACAAACTTCGTCTTGGGGTATTGATCTTCCTCCCACTCAACTCCATTGGGATTGAACTTTCGTTCAAAACCAACACCTTGATTCTTCTGGTGTCTTCCTTGCTTACGTACAATCTCCTCAAATTGCTTAATCCTGGCAAGGCTCTTGTAAACACCTTTATCTATAATTCCCTTCAATAAGCTATTTTCTTGCTCAAGTGTAACTTGGCTAAGAGAATCATTAGTAGAATCAAGAGAACCACTAGAAGCAACATCATTGGATTTAGCATGGTTGTTGTTACTACTAGAGGAAGAATATTTCTTGTTCTTGTTGCTAGGTTTTATTGTGGCATGTAAGTAGACAAGAGTAAATGCTTGGCAATGTAAGAAGAACTTTTCTTGCGAAGATCATCATTGATTGCTTTTAAGAACTCATGCTCTTGCCCAAGGTTGGGCTTTTCAAAGCGTAACTTCTCATGAGTCTTTAAATGTTCTCGATGATCTTCCAAGGTAGTTTCATGAGCTAACTTAAGAGTGTTTAGTTCTTTATTTAGACGCTCAATCTTCTCCTTATCATTGTCATTCGTTTTATCTTGATTAGCATGATTAATAGCAATTTGATCATAGTTTTCATCAAAGGTTTCATCACTATTGCTACCAACAAGTAAATCATCATCTCCTAGCAAATCATCTTCATCACTATTGAAATCAAGATACTCTGGGTGTGATACCTTAGGGCCTTTAGCCATGAAGCATCTTCCAATTCCTTCATTTGGTGAGCCAAATATGTCGTAGGAGTTGGTTGACACAAGAGCAATTCCTGCAACACCTTCATTTTGAGTATCTTCGGAGTCGGAGTAGTAGCTTCTCTCGGAGTGGTTATTAGAGTTGGAACCGGATGCCCATTCACCAACATGAGCTTGATGTCTTCGTCTTGTATAGCTCCTTGATGGTTTTTCCTTCCTTTCCGAATCTTTGCTTCTCCAAGAAGGTCTTCGTTCATAACGATCATCTCTACTCCTTCTCTCTCTTGGTGGTGAATCTTCTCTTCTACTTCTCCTTTTAGCTGAGTCTTCTCTTCTCTTCTGGGGAGCCATACACTCATTGGAGTAGTGTCCGGGTCTTCCACAATTGTAGCAATTCTGATCACGACTTGAAGATCTCTTGTCATTGTAGGACCTTGACTTGGAACTTCTCTCTTTGCTTTTATTCTTGTAGAACTTGTTGAAGTTCTTCACCATTAAACTCAATTCTTCATTGAAGACTTCTTCTCACTTGATGATGCAGGAGTGTTACATGAGGCTTTGTAAGCACCACTAGACTTGTTGTGAAGCTCTTCTTTATCTTTGAGTGACATCACATGAGCAACAATGACTTCCGTTGGCTTGAGATCTTTGTAATTGGGCATCATTTGGATCAGTGTGCACACGGTGTCATATTTTCCATCCAAGGCTCTTAGGATCTTCTTGATCATGAATCTGTCGGTCATCTCTTCACTTCCTAAGCCGGAAATCTCATTTGTGATGAGAGCAAGCCTAGAGTACATTTCAGTGACACCTTCACCATCCTTCATCTTGAACTTGTCAAGTTGACTTTGAAGCACATCCAACTTGGATTCCTTGACGGAGTCGGTACCTTCTTGCATATCAATCAAAGTATCCCAAATTTCCTTTGCATTTTCAAGACGGCTGATTTTGTTGAATTCTTCGGGGCACAATATGTTGAAGAGGATATCGCAAGCTTGAGCATTGTATTGCAGCATCTTCAACTCTTCCGTGGTAGCTTCACGGTTCGGTTCCTTCCCATCGAAGAATTCACCTTGCAAACCAATACACACAATAGCCCAAACGGCTGGGTTATGTCCAAAAATATGCATTTTTATCTTATGCTTCCAACTAGCAAAATTAGTACCATCAAATTAAGGACCTCTATGGTGGTAACTTCCCTCGCTAGACGCCATACTCTTCTAGGTTGTGAAACCAAGGCTACAATCACCAAAGCTATGTAAATCACGGCAAATGGAGACCAAAGCTCTGATACCACTTGTAGGATCAAAAGTATGTCTAGAGGGGGGTGATTAGACTACTTGACCAAATAAAAATCTAGCCTTTTCCCAATTTTAGTTCTTGGCAGATTTTAGCAACTTAGCACAAGTCAAGCAATCAACCTACAGATGCAATTCTAAGAGTATAGCAGCGGAATGTAAAACAATTGCACATGAAGGTAAAGGGAGGAGTTTGGAGGGAGCAAACGCAAGTGTGGACACGAAGATTTTTTACGCGTGGTTCCGATAGGTGGTGCTATCGTGCATCCACGTTGATGGAGACTTCGACCCACGAAGGGTAACGTCAGCGCTAGTCCATGGAGGGCTCCACCCGCGAAGGGTCCACGAAGAAGCAACCTTGTTCACTACAAGAAATATGTCAACTAGTGACCTTCTATCAGTGACCCTGGAAGAATTGGTCATAGATCTATGACCATTTCAGACCAATTGGTCAAAAGCTCTTCGGGGGGCTCCAAACCCTAAACTATAACGACCATTTTGGTCAGATAGGTCGTAATTTCCTTACACGAAATGGTCATAAAGCAGATAGTACTGGTCCGCTGCCTTATTTTTAGCTGATCATGACCAATATAGATGGTCATAACCTTGTAAATTGTGGTGCGTTGCTACGACTAGGCGCCACCTCATCAGTTTTGCCTATGTGTCATGTCCATGTGGCAGTTTTTGCCCTAGGTTGTGAAGCAACCTATATTTCTGTCATTCCCAAAATTCCCCAAAAAATCTCATAATTTTTTTGGATCATATCTTCGTCAAATATGTAAAGAACCTTCCTTCCCTAGTTCAAAAATAATTCAAAAATATTCATTTTCCTATTCTATTCAAAAAACACTTTGTGAAGGAAGTACCACTTTGGCATGTCCAAATGGTATCTATTTTCTACAGTGCTTTCCTATGCCCAAATAACTATCCTCCACCAAATGCCAGCTCAATCCATTCATTATTTTGAGCTCAGCTTCAACATTCGTATTTATGTCCAGTATGGTACTTTGCAAAGCAAGTACCACCTAGACTTCTCCTTCTGAGCTGAAAATTTGTGAAGACGGTCTTCTTAGTAACTGATCATCCTCAACCAAAACTCACGCCCATTAGCCATGTGCATTTCCCGTACCGCTAATCAAACACTTGGCTGCTAATTCATGTTTGAGCATCAATCGGTCTCCTCGTGAGAATCTTATGTTGTAATTTTCTTCCTAGCACCTACCTGGGGAGTGCCCAACCCACTAGACATGCCTAGGCCTCCCAGAACACATGGCAACGCCACAATCACGCGGTGACGATGCGGCGGGCATGCGAGTTTACGCGCTCTAGAGTTGGGGCCCTCGACCACCGCCCAAACCTCGACGTATCGCCACCAAACCATGTATTTATGATTAAATAGGTACTTACGTAACTAGAAATGATTTTGGAAAATATAAATAGCAAACTATGAGGCACCTGCAGTTCAAATTTGACCCGCTTCCAACTGAATCGGCCGAAATTTGTCTTTTTCACGAGAGGTGGATCAAAACTTTTTACACTCAACCATTTTGTCAATTGTGCATTAAATATGTCCTAGTATTTTAGAAAACTGATTTGGTCCAATTTTGCAACTATTATTTGGGAGGTCCTTCACGAAAAAACCTCCTTTTCGGCACTCAAAAATAGAAAATGATTTTTTCGTCCAAAGAGAATGAAAACTTCCTTAGGAAATATTGTTTGCCATTCCAAGATGGACCCTTGTGTACAATATGAGATCATTTAAACAAACTATGCCATGAATGTGGCCATAGGATTGATCATTTGGCTTGAAAGCCATGAATCTTCATGCATGATAGCTCATTTCTGAGAACACTTTTTTAAAAGAATTTCCGTATTACAAGTTTATTATTTTTCCTGGTAACTTGGTCATATATAATGACACAATGCGAAGGTTTTCCAATTTTTTGATTTTCAATGAATTTTTTCTGCCCGTTTCAAAATGCGGTCAAAACGGCGGGAATGACCGTTCCTAGCAAGTGGTTGAATCTTGATATTTTTTTGGTGTTTCTCTGATTAAATAGATACTTATGTACCTAGAAATGATTTTTGTAAAAAATAAAGAGCAAACTACAAGGCATCTACAGTTCAAATTTGACCCGCTTCCAACCGAATCGGTCGAAATTTGTCTTTTTCACGAGAGGTGGATCAAAACGTTTTACACCCATCCATTTGGTCAATTGTGCATTAAATATGTCCTAGTATTTTAGAAAATTGATTTGGTCCAATTTTGCAACAATTATTTGGGAGGTTCTTCACAAAAAAACCTCCTTTTGGGCACTCGAAAAATGGAAAATGATTTTTTCGTCCAAGAAAATTAAAACTTCCTTAGGCAATATTGTTTGCCATTCCAAGATGCACCCTTGTGCACAATATGAGATCATTTGAACAAACTATGCCATGAATGTGGCCATAGGATTGATCATTTGGATTGAAAGCCATGAATCTTCACGCATGATAGCTCATTTCCGAGAACACTTTTTTCAAAGAATTGTCGTATTACAAGTTTACTATTTTTCCTGGTAACTTGGTCATATATAATGACACAATGCGAAGGTTTTCCAATTTTTTTTTTGAATTTTTATGCCCGTTTCATAATGCGGTCAAAACGGCGGGAATGACCGTTCCTAGCTAGTGGTTGAATCTTGGTATTTTTTGGTGTTTCTCTGATTAAATAGATACTTATGTACCTAGAAATGATTTTTGTAAAAAATAAAGAGCAAACTACAAGGGAGCTACACTTCAAATTTGACCCACTTCCAACTGAATCGGCCGAAATTTGTCTTTTTCACGAGAGGCAGATCAAAACGTTTTACACCCAACCATTTGGTCAATTGTGCATTAAATATGTCCTAGTAATTTATAAAATTGATTTGGTCCAATTTTGCAACAATTGTTTGGGAGGTCCTTCACAAAAAAACCTCCTTTTGGGCACTCGAAAAATGGAAAATGATTTTTTCGTCCAAATAAAATGAAAACTTCCTTAGGCAATATTGTTTGCCATTCCAAGATGCACCCTTGTGCGCAATATGAGATCATTTGAATAAACTATGCCATGAATGTGGCCATAGGATTAATCATTTGGCTTGAAATCCATGAATCTTCACACATGATAGCTCATTTCCAAGAACACTTTTTTAAAAGAATTGCCGTATTACAAGTTTATTATTTTTCTTGGTAACTTGGTCATATATAATGACACAATGCGAAGGTTTTCCAAGTTTTTTGATTTTTTTGAATTTTTTATGCCCGTTTCAAAATACGGTCAAAACTGCGGGAATGACCGTTCCTAGCTAGTGCTTGAATCTTCGATTTTTTTTTATGTTTCTTTGATTAAATAGATACTTATGTACCAAAAAATGATTTTTCGAAAAAATGTATAACAAACTATAAGGTAGCTGCAGTTCAAATTTGACCCGTTTCCGACTAGATCGACGAAAATTTGTCTTTTTCATGAGAGGTGAATCAAAACTTTTGACACCCAAGTATTTCGTCAATTATACATTAAGTATGTTCTAATATTTTAGAAAATTGATTTGGTCTTATTTTGCAACAAATATATTGTAGGTCCTTCACAAAAAAACTCATTTTCGGCACTTGAAAAATGGAAAATGAATTTTTAATCAACCATGACTAATTTTTTAGTCAACTACGACCAATTTAAATGGTCATGACATCGTACCCGTGTGCTGCATTTTGATTGGTTTGTGGGCGTTTCACGCGGATCGTGGATCGAACACCGCCGGATGCTCGTGGATCCAACGGCAGTCCTCACCCCAAGCCCACCTAAGCCGAAACCCTAGTTCTTGTGGACATTTTCCATCCACCCCCCGTCTCCTTTCTTTCACCCTCCCTCCCGCGACCTCCTCTCCCCCGATCCCATCGGCCGATGCGACCTCCGCTCCACCAGCCCCGCTAGCGACCTCCTACCCCAACGCCGGTGCGTGGCAGATCCAACCCAGCAGTCGTCCCTTCCCCCCGTCTCCTCCTCCCATCAGATCCATTGCCGCCGCCACCTCCTCATGTCCTCCTCCCTTCAGATCCATCCACCCACTGCCACCCCTTCTCCCCCGTCGCCTCCTCCCATCAGATCCATCGCCGCCACCACCTCCTCTTCTCCTCCTCCCTTCAGATCCATCCACCCGCTGCCGCCCCTTCTCCCCCAGACCAAGCAACCTCCTCTCCTCACGCAACGGAGACAACAACGCCGCCGCCCAGCGACAACAGCGTCGTGGCTGGCTTGCTCGCCGGCGCGTGCGTGCGTTCTTTGATGTGCGGCGCTCCGTCGAGCTGGCCGAACCATGGCGCGCGCGTGGCTTGCCTCAGGTTTGCGGTGGCAGCGCTGCACGTCGTGTCTCCGGCCACCAGGACAGCGATGACACGAATCTTGAAGACCTCTCGGCCTCTCCCGGCCTCAAACGCTCATCTGTAGCCCTCCCCGTGGCTAGGGCGGTGGTGCCTCCATCGTCAGCACGGCTCCGGCGACATTGGCGGCTCCTCCCCAACATCTGCTGCGCCCCCACACGCGGCTCGGCCCCTGGATGGTGCTATTCCGCCCGGTGGCCATGGGGTACTCAAGCTCCATCCCCTCATATCTCTCTCTCTCTCTCTCTCTCTCTCTCTCTCTCTCTCTAATTTCTGCTCTGTTCTTTGACTGTAGGTATGCAGGAGGAAGTTGTAGATAGACTGGACGGCAAGGATGGATGGCGCCTAAGGAGGGGGTGCTCGACCATGGCTGCTACTCGGGATGCATCAGCCATGGATCTTACTCTCTGGCCGTAGGTGAGCTCGTCCCATCCTCCTCTCTGCTCGATTGATTTGCTAGTACTAGGATTGGCCATTGCTTCTCTGGTGTTACAATTTGGCACTGAACCTCGTATGGGTTGGATTGATTTGGCACAAAGAGCCTAATAACATATCAGAACAGAATCATCTTTTTAGGTTCACTGGAATGCATCAGTACAGCAAACCAAACACATCATGCATCACAACAAAGAGCCTAACAGAAGTTTTGCTCTACTCCTTGCTAGTTCTGTAATTAGATGCATTTTGTAGATAAATTGTTGGCCATCTATGATGGATTTACAGTGCTAATTTGGTTGTACAGCCTTTCCGAGAACTGGCAAGGATACTTCAAACATTATTGCTATTACAATGGTTTCATTAATATGGTCTCAAAATTCAGTTTAGTTGGTTCAGTTTTGTACTTTAACTAATCTCATTTGCCACATGCACTGTCTTACAATGATTTACAATTCACCGATATGCTCACCAATGGACAGCATCAATGATATGCTCTCAAATTTGTTTTCCAAAATATTGACAAGAGAATTGATCTTTCTGTTAGTAGAAAAGAGGAAGTTTAAATACAATTTCAGTACAGGGGCCAACCCCTAGCACCTTGGTACACAACCCAGATCATCAATGAGTCTTCTGCTCACATTTTGACTTGCATAAATGACCTGCTCTTAAATTGATAACATAAATTTATGATCTCAGATAAATTTGAGTTCTAGATTCCCCACAAAAAACAAATTCAATTTCTAAAACTGAAACTTCACTTCAGGTTCTTGCTTGCATGTTTGCTTCTTCTTTAATGGTTTGCGATTCGATCAACTAAACTGAAAGTGAGATGCTGAGATGTGGATCACACTAGTACTATTTCAGTATTTCTTGCTTTCATGTTTGCTTCTTCTTTCTACTGAAGCAGGCGAGTTGATTTTCTGCTCTTAGTTTCTGTATCAATTGGAGGAGGAGTTGGTGCCGAGAACTGGACCGGATGTGCTTTGATTCGTGATCTACAGCGCCCTTGATCTCAGGTGCGTGATCTGCAGTGCCCTATCTTGTTTGTTCTGACTAATTTCAGTTAGAACAAGTTAAGCTTCACACTGCATATAAGAAAAGAATAAAAACAGACTCCTAAAATCAGTTAGAATAAGTTGAGTACTTAGAGTATATTCAGCGCCCTTGCTTGTTTGTTCTGACTAAATTCCATTGCCTTGCATGACCATGAGCGGAGGCAGGAGCAGATCCGGAGGGCGTTCCAGGGCCTCGAGGGCTCCCACATCTGTCCCTTCCAGGTCAAGCCTCGCTTTGCTGTTTGTTTCTCCTGTAGTGTACATTATATTACTTGGTTTGCTGTTTGCAATGCTGCCTGCTTGCTACTATCTAGTTTGCTGGTGCTTTTCGTGCTTCACTAAATTTCAGGATTGGGGTGTGTTTTCTGAATTTCCGTGCTTATTATGATGCAGTATGCTTCGACGGGAGCATCTGCGGAGAGGGTCAGGGAGTGGGTCTCAGAGCTGGCTCATCCACTTGGAGGTACGCATGTTGCTAAATCTTGGTGCAACTTATCATCGGATTTTCTTTGAAACTTGGCGTTGATTGGTCTGAAGATGAAACTACAGTACTATACACACGACATGCAGCAACCACTTATATCAAACGGTGGAACAGGGCTGCTGCCCTGAATGGAACGACACAATATTCGGCATCATTGAGAAATCGTTTGTGTACTGTCGTGTGTATAGCAGGGTCAATTATATACTTGGAATTAATGTCTGCGTACATATATAACCGATTGGATTCTGTATGTACGCTTAGATGATTGTTTGGCTCTATATAATTGTTGACATGGATATCTTGACTTTCCAAACAAGTATAGGACTATGCCTATGCATCCAGATTATCCTAACAAAACTTAAAGTAAAAATTGAAGCATGAAATAAGCAATAAGTGGCTGATTTTTATCTGCATGTTAAGCGGAAAGTAGGCTTATATATTACGAAATATTGTCTCACATTTGAGCTTCTACCATTGTTAGCGACATTGTAGTGTGATCATTAGTGTACCGATTAAAGATGTCCCTTGTAATGTTATCTGCATGATTTTTTGCTTGAAGACGTACCGATTCATCAGTCAAGCAGAGACAGAAGTCATCTTTTGTGTCTATTAAGTCACGTAAAAATCGCATAACTTTTTCAGTGCCTAACATTATATTTAAGCTATACTTTGTTGTAAGTTCTTGCTTATATTAGTGTCATTCATTTCTGTTCTAATTAATGTGGAACCGAGAATGAACATTTTTCTCTCTTTTTAGACTGCTAGATTGTACAAGTTGAACAATCTGCTCTAGTTTAAACAAGTTGGGATCCATCAATACAATAGGAATTAGTTTGCATTTCATTTTGCTTGTAATCAATATCCTCACTTCTAATTTACCTCAAGTTTACCGTTTGCCGGAAGTTTCAAATTAGAAGAAGTTTCAAATTCTTATGTTGGTTTATGTTCTCTTTGTAGGTTATCAGATATGCTGCTGGAGAGATGTCATTAGCAAATAAGTGGAAGTTTCAAATTCTTATGTTGGTTTATGTTCACTTGTAATCAATATCCTCACTTCTAATTTGAAGGGATGCAACCAAATCCAATCGGAAGCATGGCCTTCTTGTAGGTTTGCACATAAGTGGAACTTGTAGTGTATAAGTAGTCGCTGGAGCTGTGATGGTGATCTTTCTTTTGACTGGCTGTCGTTTGTTATAGATGACAATCTTTTAGTTGCTGCTTCAAATGATGTAACTACAACAAATGATGTATGATTTTATAGTGAAACAAATGTTGCTTTGATAGCAAAATTGAAAAAAAAACTGAATTGTTTCTCTGTCGTCCAGTCCTTTGAATTAGTGGGCTGGAAATATTGATGGGCTGGAAGAGGCCTTAGCCCAATATTGGAAAAAAATGAAAGGAAAAATGTCTTTAAATTTTTTAAAAAATAAATGGACCGCAAAAAGACCGAGGCCCAAAAAAATGGAAGAAGCTCAGAAAACAAAAAAAGGTCAAATTGTTGGGCCATGCCCATGTACCTAGCGAAAATTAACAACAAAACATATATTAAAAAGGCTGAATTAATGGGCTCGGCCCATCTAAAGCACAGAAATGGACCAGGCTGATTCTAAGTAACGACCTTTTCAATTGGTCGCAATTTTGCCACGTCAGATTGCCACGTCGGATCCAATGTGGCCTGGGTAGCCAGCTAGTGACCAAAACAAAAGGTCATGGGTTCAACGACCTTTTATTTTGGTCGTAAACATCTACGACCTTCTCACAGAGAAGGTCGTTAATTTCAGTTTATGACCGCCAGCTTTTGACCTTCTATTTTTGGTCATAAAAAGGTCGCAAATGAAAAACAATGACCTTTCAGTGACCAATAGTCAAGTTCACAAGTTGACATATTTCTTGAAGTGGTTGTCGGGGTTTTGCGGCGACATATGCCAATGGGTGGCTTATCATGCATGGGGACAATAAAGCGTCTCCAGGCCCTGGAAGCGGGATAAGGCGGAACTTAGGACGCCTATAGATCTTACCCAGTTTCGGGGCTCTCCGTGGAGATAACACCCCTAGTCCTGCTCTACGGGGACTCCGAGTCATGACTAATGTCACTAGGGTAGCTACAAGGTTGCTCCTTGAGTTGTGTCGTCTAGAGGAGGAAGAAGAGCAAGCCTAGCTCACTACCTTCGCTCTAGGGAATTGGGATGGTAGCTAGGGTTTCTCTCTCTCTCTACGTGTCTCTCTTTCTTCTAGAGTTCAGCGTTCCAACCCCTCCTCATGGAGGACCCTGGGGGGGTTATATAGTCCTACCACCCAGGGGTACAATTGTAATCTCGGCGGAGTGGCCCCCGGCTGTCAGTGTCTTCTACTGCCGGCCTCAACGCCTGTCTGCTGGGGCCCGCCGCCTGCGGGCCCACATGATTGCCTTTTACTGTAGGCATGCTTCTGCTGACGGCAGCATCATCAGGAGGGAAGTGGCTATAGTGTCGCCGTCTCCTGCCGTACACTGCCACCACGTCCTGTCTTGTCTTCTTGATGAGGTTCAGACTTCTAGGGAGGGATTCGCCGTCTGTTACCAGGCGGGCCGCCTCCCCTGGCCGCCTGCCAGGGGCGGCTTGTTTCTGAGTTACCCACTAGCCGGTCGGGCCAGCTGCCTGCTCGCCCCGCCGTCTGTGGGTAGTGGGATCGTGGCTTCCTCTGACCGAAGCTTGGTCACTGGCAGCGTGGCTACAGTGACACGTCGCTTAACAGACGTCCATAAGGTACACATTCACTGTAGCCACGCCCTTATAGATTCTCTAAGGACGTGCTCAACTGTAGCCATGCCTCAGCTGCGCGGTGGTCCCCCAGCACGCATCCCGAGGGAGAGGCGTAGGACCGTATGCTAGCTGCTGGCTGTGGGACTGCCGCCTGTTTGGGCCCCAGCCGCCTGCTGGCCCCGCCGTCTGTGGGTAGTGGGATCGTAGCTTCCTCTAACCGAAGCTTGGCCACTGGGAGCATGGCTACAGTGACACGTCGCTTAAGAGATGGCCATAAGGTACACATTCACTATAGCCACGCCCTTATAGATTCTCTAAGGATGTGCTCAACTATAGCCATGCCTCAGCTGCGCGGTGGTCCCCCAGCACGCATCCCGAGGGAGAGGAGTAGGACCGTCTGCTAGCTGCTGGCTATGGGACTGCCGCCTATTTAGGCCCCTGCCGCCTGCTAGCAGCCGGCTCCTAGGGTAAGCTGTCCTAGGAGGCGGCCCAATGAGCAGACGGCTGGGGGGTAACAGGCGGCCCCAAATTGTCTTAAAATACAATGGGTGGTCGATAAGGACACCCGTGGTCAATATCTCCAACAGTATTCCCCGAAGCTGGTGGAACTCTGCGGTTTGTGTTTGAGGGCTACGGGGTTCCAGCAGCTTCCCCCTAAGTAGAACCGGCGTCCTTCGTCCATCTTCCGAAAAGAGCCGTCTGCTGGCAGCCGGAAGTTTGTCTTCAAATCTTCGAGGGGAAGACACCGCCTGGTCAGCAGGCAGCTGCGCAGGTCTGCCGACCATTGGCGGCTCCCCATGCGTCCCCGCCCCGTCGCGTCAGCCTGCCAGCCCACGCGCGTGACGGGACGTAGCAGTGGGCTGGGGCCCGCCACTATAGGGCCTCGGTCTGCGCGCGGATCCAGTGTGGTAGGGGCAATCGATTGCCCTCCCCATGCGCAGTTAATGCGCACAGATTAGGCGTGCAAAAGGTGGGGGTCATGCGGGGCATGGAGCAGTTAATCCCATGCCCGCCCCCTCGGCTTCGCCACCCCGAGCCTATAAGTAGGCCGGGGGAGAGAGGTTAGCGTCGTTCTCGCGCCCGCCCCTCTCCATTCCTCTTCTTCTTCCTCGCTCCCGTCCGCTCTTCTCGCCACCTCCGCAGCGAGTTGCCGCCCCGAGCCATGGCCGCCGCTGCGGCAGTCCACCATCACAGCGAGTGGGACGGCAGCGACGTCCTCGAGGAACACATCCACTACCTCCGCCGGGCGCGGAAGCTGCCTCCCGCCGACAAGGTCGCCGTGCTCCTAGCGCCGGCAGCGGAGATCAAGCCAGCTCCGCGGTTCGGCGAGCGGGTCATCTTCCGCTCGCACTTTCCGTGCGGCTTCAGCCTTCCTGCGAGCGGCTTCTTCTGGTCCTTCTTCGAGTTCTTCAACATCCAACCCCACCACCTCACGCCGAACACAGTGGTGACATTCTCCTCCTTCGTCGTCATGTGTGAGGCGTACCTCGGCATCCTCCCCACGATGGAGCTGTGGACCGAGCTCTTCTACATGAAGCTCGGTACCGTAGTCCAGAGCGTGGCCGCCCAGTGCGGGGGATGTATCGCAGTGAAGCGTAGCGGGGCCAGAAACTCTTTCCCGGCGCCGCAGCTCGTGGCATCGGTGAAGTGGTGGCAGAAGATGTACTTCTACGTCTCCAATGTCGATCCCGCCCATGATTTCATCGGTCTGCCGGACTGGGCACCCGGCCTGCCTACCAAGCCCCGTGCCTCTTGGAAGACCCGGACCACCTCCCTCATAGAGGGTGCTTCCATCGCCGTGCGGCGTCTCCGGGAGCTGAGGGACAGTGAGGGCTTGGTTTTTGCGGACCTCTTGCTCACATTCGCAGAGCGCCATGTGCTGCCGCTGCAGTCCCGCCCGCACTTGATTTGTGATATGATCGGGCACCGGGACCCGAGTCGGACGTGCACCAAGCTAATGCCATACAAGGAGGTGGCATACTTGGTGAACTACATATCCAACTGCAAGGTCTCCGACTCCGGCTGGGCCTTTGGCAAGCCGCCGTACAGCCGCAGCAACCAGCCACTTGCGGTGAGCTTTTCTTCTTTCTCAATTCTTCTTTCTTGTCTTTCCGTCTGCCCCAGCCGTCTGATCTTGGTGCCGTCTGCAGATCTTCCCTGGCCAGCCGGCGCCGGGTTCCGACCAGCCAAGCCGCCCTCTGGAACCAGATCGCTCCCAGAGCGACACGAGCGACCCCAATCTTGGGGCTACCGCCATGGAGGAGGAAGAGGTGACAGGCGGCGGGGGCCAGCCAGCAGGCGGACTGCCAGAAGGCGACGTCGAGAGCTGGCCGGACGATGACGACATGGAGGAGGAAGCGCCCACCCGCATCCGAGAGGTGGATCCGTCTGGGCGCGGCAGCCAGCGGGTGGGGCCGTCTAGCACCCAGCCCAAGAGGCTCCGGCTGTCGACCGCTCTCACCAAGCGCCGGGAGGCGGCCGCCAAGGCGGTCCTTCCTAAGCTCCCCAAGCCTAGGCCGGTCGTGTCTGGGTAAGTACCTTGTTTCTTCCTTTTCTTTGATGTTTATCTCATTCTACCGTTCCCAACTTGGCTGACTCTCTATCTTCCTTGGGATGCCCACACAGCGCGCCACTCTCCCTCTCGCGGGCGCCAGTGGGCTCCATTG
This sequence comes from Secale cereale, assembly GCA_902687465.1. Taxonomy (NCBI): domain Eukaryota; kingdom Viridiplantae; phylum Streptophyta; class Magnoliopsida; order Poales; family Poaceae; genus Secale; species Secale cereale. The sequence continues at coordinate 218,697,285 of LR738710.1, read as the reverse complement.
TGGGGAGCACAGATATGCCCCCAGCGCCCCGCCGCATGGATCCCGCCGCCGCGCTCCGAGAAGCAACGGAGAGAAACGCCCGCGAGGCGCGCGAGGAGCACGAGGACGCTAACCGTGAGCGGATGGCAGCTGATACTGCTGCCAGGGCGGAGGCCGAGGCAGCTACTAAGGTCCTGGCGGACGCTGACGCCCGAGCCCAGGAGTAGGAGGCGGGCTCCCAGCAGCCATCGGGCCGCACCATCCTTCAAGAGACGGGCTCTCAGGAGCCGTCTTCCCAAGTGCCGATTGCTGACGAGCAGCTTGCTCTAAACAACGAGGGGGACGGCCGTGTCGCCATGGAGACAGAAGCGCCGCCCCCGGCGCCGCCTGCTGGGATACAGGGCAACCGACCTGCAGGAGCGGAGGTGCCGCCGGCTGAGGGCGTGCTGGTGACAAGCGCGCAGCCGGCCCCCCAAGCTCCAGCCTGCCCGCACCCTGTGAGGGCGGTCTCCATGCCGCAGCGGGTAGAGGCCGGCGGTGCCAGCTCATCCACGCCAGAGAGCGATGCCACCATCGTGGCGCCACCAGGCTGGAGGCCTGGAGGTGGCGGTGCGCTGATTGTCGCGTCGCGGGACGTCCTCGACCGCTTCAACTCCCTGAGCGATGTCGTGCAGACGGTGGTGCGGGAGTTCGTGGCTACGTGAAATTCTGTTCGGGTACGTTGACTCCATGTTCTTTTGCTTTTATTCCTTCAATTACTTCAATGGGGGCGCGTCAGCGCACCCACTGGGTGTAGTCCCCGAGTTCCGAGCCGGCTGCTGAGCAGCCGGCTTGGACTCCAAAGTGTACCTTGCAGGCTAACTTGTGTCTTGCTATAGGACTACCACAACCTCCGGGTGGCCTTCTTCAACACCCAGCACCAGGAGCTGGCGCAACTGCGGGCTGCCTTGGCAGACATTCAGGGTGAGTGTTCCTCTCCTCCTTGCGGGGCACGTCAGCGCACCCACTGGGTGTAGTCCCCGAGTTCTGAGCCGGCTGCTGAGCAGGCGGCTTGGAACTCCAAGGTTATCCTTTTGCTGATATTGATGTTCTTCTTCTTCCCTTGCCAGCGGTCACAGCCAACCTTCGCAACCAGCTGGGCGAGGTCCAGTCAGAGCTCACCGCCAAGGAGCGGGAGCATGATCTTGCTGCCCAGGACCGTGACCGCCTGGCCAAGGAGCTGGCAGACCAGGCGGCAGCGCACAAGGCAGAGCTCGGGAAGTTGTCGGACGTTGATATGCTCCTTCGGGCAGAGTTCGAGACCGAGCGCTCGAACTGGGCCGAGAAGGAGGCGGCTCTGCAAGACGGCTATGGGGCCATTTCAGACATGGTCGACGGTAAGACGCTTGCCCCTTCTTCTTGTGCTTGCCATCTGTTGCAGTCGCTTCTCTTTCTTCTGATTCTTTATCTAGCTCTTGCAGAGTTCTTCCCGGGCCACTCTGTGGCCGCCAGCCAGGCCATCGAGGCCCAGCGTGACGAGAGGCGCAAGGTGGGCCGGGTGATTGCACCCAACGCGCCTAGGACTCCGGTCGAACAGCTTCTTGCTGTCAAGGCGCGCCTCTAGCCGACCCACCGCCTGCTTCGTCGCCTGCAACGTGCAGGTGCCCAAGTGCTGGCCGCCCTCTAGCCAGGCGTTCCAGTACTCCGCACTCCCAGCCGTACTGCCGACTGGGTGGAGGTGGCCGGCCACCGCTTCGAGGCCTAGAAGGGTGCCGCAGCGAGGGCTGGTGCGCGGACTGTCCTAGAGTTTGCCAAGGGCTGGTACCCCGACCTGAATCTCGCTAAGTAGAAGACCTTCCGCGTGGAGGCTGAGCCTGAGCTGGCCGCGGTGCAAGGAGACCTCGCCAGACGCGCCGCCGCCCTTGCTGAGTATGTCGACACCGCCATTTTCATCCCAGAGCTGGATGAGAATGGTCATGTGGTGCCACCCAGCAACTTCGGGCTGGACTTGGCGGCGTCGGAGGAGTTGGACAAAGAGATCGCCTCCAGCGATGAAGGTGAGGAGGAGGGAGACGGCGACGAGGAGGCCAGCTCCCAGGAGGCGGATCCGTCTGCTGGTCATTAGCCTGAGCAAACCTCGACAAGCTTACCTAGCGTGGCGGCTCCGCCTGCTGTAGGAGGCAGCCAGGCCGAGACCCGTCAGGCGCCCCCCCAGCAGCCGGCTCCGTCGTGCCGCCCGCTCCGCCTGCTGTGCCTTAGGCGTTATTCTTGTATCGATTGATTCCTGTTTATTCGTAAGACTTGGTCGGATTAGTCCGAACAATTCCACTCGCTGGGTGTATTAGTAAGCTACTGCTGGAAGGCGGCCCTTGAGGCCTTTTTGATATAAATATTTTTAATGCTGGATGTGTTTATGCAATCGGCCGGGTTCTCGGATTTAGCACCGACCTTTGTTCCTTAGAGCAATTTTCTTTTGCTGTCTCCTTTAACTGCTGTCCTGCCAGCCAGACAACCACTCTATGGTTCTGCGACTAGGTCGGGTACTTAGCTGTTTTCCGGATGGGCATGTAACGCGCCCTCTGGAAGGCGGCGTAGCTAAGCCAGAAGTTGGTTGGTCGGCTATGTAACAGCCGGCTAATTTTTATGAAGGGCCGTCTTGCCCTATGTTTACTTTCCTTAGCCATTTTTCATGTGGGCACCGCTTCTTGCCTTGAACTCCCGCCAGTCGGACAACCGCGTTCTGCGAGTCTGTGAGTGAAGGCGGGAGAGGGCTTGGATGCCATCACATTACTTGTTCGACTGTTTTAAGCAAAAGTTTTAAACATAGGGCTAGGCGGCCAGTCCCCAGGCCGTCTGCTAGGCTCCGGTGCCGGACAAAGGAATGAATAACACTCATTCATAGGCATAATTCTTATCATATAGATAAAGGGTTGGGCAGTCCCCGAGAACTCCTCGAGGGTCCCATTGGTTCTCAAAATAAAGTAGATAGTGTGACACATACTATCTTTTGGCTATAAAAGCGACGAAGTAGGTTTGTGTTCCACGGGCGCTCCGACTCCTTGCCGGAGTCGTCTCTCTTCCGTGCTCTTGGCTTCTGGGCATCGATGAGGTAGTAGGCATCGTTGCCTAGTACCTTGCTGATGATGAACGACCCTTCCCAAGGAGCCAAGAGCTTGTGCTGGCCGGCTGTTCGCTGGATCAGCCGGAGCACAAGGTCCCCTTCGCGGAAGGAGCGTGGCCTGACTCGCTGGCTGTGATAGCGGCGGAGACCCTGCTGATAGATGGTGGAGCGGCTGAGTGCTACCAGCCGGGCCTCCTCCAGCAGGTCCACACCGTCTTCTCGTGCTTCTTTAGCTTCAGCTTCTGTGTACATGGTGACGCGAGGCGAGTCAAACTCAACATCTGTTGGGATGACGGCCTCGGCCCCGTAAACAAGGAATAAAGGAGTGAAGCCGGTTGACTTGTTCGGAGTTGTTCTAAGGCTCTAGAGGACAGATGGCAGCTCTTCAATCCAGCAGCCGGCTGATCGTTCCAAGGGTTCGACCAGCCGGGGCTTGATGCCAGACAGGATAAGGCCGTTGGCACGCTCAACTTGGCCATTGGACTGTGGGTGAGCAACGGACGCTAGGTCCAGTTGGATGCCCTGTGTTGCACAGAAACGGGCCAATGCGCCTTTGACAAAATTTGTGCCGTTGTCGGTGATGATGTTGTGCAGTATGCCATACCGGACTGTGATGTCTGCGATCAATGTCACAGTAGTTGGGCCGTTGAGTTTCTTGATTGGCTTTGCTTCGATCCACTTGGTGAATTTATCCCCTGCCACGAGTAAATGCGTCAAGCCGCCTCGGGCTATCTTGAAGGGGCCCACCATATCCATCCCCCAGACGGCAAATGGCCAAGTGATCGGAATGGTCTTGAGTGCAGAAGCCGGCAAGTGTTGCTTGGAACTAAAGCGCTGGCATCCATTGCGCTTTTTTCCCAAGTCTTTGGCATCGTCCAGAGTAGTCGGCCAGAAGAAATTGTGGCGGAAGGCTTTGGCAATGAGAGATGTTGAGGCCGCGTGGTGGCCACATTCCCCTTGATGAATGTCCTTCATAATAGCTAGACCCTTTTCTGCTTCCACGCAGCGCTCGAAGACGCGTGTTGCACTTCTCCTGACAAGCTCTCTGTTGACTATTGCGTATGCTGAAGCTCGGCGTTGAACTTACCGTGCCAAAGTTTCGCCTGCTGGCAGCTCTCGTCTGAGCAGGAAGCTGAGGATTGGCTATGCCCAAGACGGCACTGAGACTCCTGTTGTTTCTGCTAAAGAGACCATGGCCGTTGGGCTAGGAGGCGGATGGCTGGAACTAGCCGCCTGTTGTGCTTATGAAGTCCTCGGGCCGGCTGCAGCAGTCCCCGGGCCGTCTGCTGGAGCTGGCGCTTCTTGGCCGCCTGCTGGAGCAGTCCCCGGGCTCGGAACCGGCGCAGCGACTGCTGGACCGTCTGCTGGAGTTGGAGTATCAAGGCCGCCTAGTGGAGCAGTCTTCGGGCCAGCTGCTGAAGTTGCCGGGCCGTCTGCTCAAGGATTTGCTGGTATAAAGATTGACTCCGATTCTCGTGAAGACTTGATAGACGGCTTGCGCAGGCATTGGAGAGACACGCCAGCTGGTATTGCTTGGCGGGTGGAGCCGATTCGTCCCAAGGTGTCGGCTTGCATGTTGTCGGCTCATGGCACGTGGAGGAACTCGCAGCTGTCAAAATGCCCACTGATCTGCTGGACAAGGAAACGATAACTTGCCATATTTGCGTCCTTGGCGTCCCAGTCCCCAGACGACTGTTGGACAACCAAGTCTGAGTCACCATAGCACAGCACTCGGCGGATACCAATCTCTTTGGCCATCCGGAGCCCGTGGATGAGTGCCTCATACTCGGCCACATTGTTAGAGGCGGCAAAGTGGGTTTGCAGGGTGTACTTGAGCTTGTTGCCCTTGGGAGAGGTGAGGACGACGTCGGATCCCAAGCCAGTGCACATCTTTGACCCGTCAAAGTGCATCCGCCAATGGGTTGAGTCTGGAGCAGGCGGCAGGTACTGGGTCTCGGCCCAGTCGACGAGGAAGTCGGCCAATGCTTGCGATTTGATGGTGGTGCGGGGCTGGTAGAAGATGGTGAAGGGGGCAACCTCAATGGCCCACTTGGCCACTCTTCCTGAAGCGTCTTTGTTGCCCATGATCTCAGTAAGCGGGGCCATGCAGACGGCCATGATTGGGTGCTCTTGGAAGTACTGCTTGAGTTTCTTAGCGGTGAAGTACACGTCATAGCACATCTTCTCATAGTGGGGGTAGTTCTGCTTGGAGACTGACAGCACCTCGCTCAAGTAGTAGACTGGCCTCTAGACGGGCAAGGCTCTGCCGTCTTCTTGGCGCTCGACCACAATGACCGTGCTGACCACCCGGCTGGTGGCGGCTATGTAATAGAACATGGGTTCCTTGTCTGTTGGCGCCGCCAGGACAGGCGGGGTGGACAGCAGTTTCTTGAGCTGCTGGAAGGCTTCATCCGCCTTGTCGTTCCACTTGAAGCAAGTGGTTTTCTTCATCAATTGGTACATGGGGAGTGCCTTCTCTCCCAGCCGGCTGATGAAACGGCTGAGGGATGCCAGACACCGTGTGAATTTCTGGACATCTCGCACACGAGTTGGCCGCTCCATTCTCTCAATGGCTTGATCTTTGCAGGGTTGCACTCGATGCCGCGTTCAGATACCGGGAAACCAAGGAGCTGGCCGGCTGGTACCCCGAAGACGCATTTCTCCGGGCTTAGCTTGATCTGAAAGCGGCGCAAGTTTTCAAATATCGCTTGGAGATCCTCCAAAAGAGTTCCTCTCTTCTCTGTCTTCACCATGATATCATCCACATAAACGTGGCGTTTCTGCCAAGTTGCTTGAGGAGACACTTCTGCATGCAATGCTGAAAAGTGGCGCCGACGTTTCTCAGGCCGAACGTCATGGTCAGGTAGCAGAAGGCCCCAAATGGCGTGAGGAAGGCGGTCTTCAGACGGTCAGCTGGATTGAGTTTGATCTGGTGGTATCCGGAATAAGCATCAAGGAATGACAGCAGCTCGCATCCGACTGTGGAGTCAATCACTTGATCTATTCACGGCAGAGCAAACAGATCTTTAGGGCAGGCTTTGTTGAGGCTGGTGTAATCAATACACATGCGCCATTTTTTGTTCTTCTTCAGCACTAGGACTGGGTTTGCGAGGCACTCTGGGTAGAAAACTTCCATAATGAAGCCGGCCGCTAGCAGGCGGGCAACCTCTTCCCCAACAACTCTTCCTTTCTCTTCTGACAGGCGGCAGAGCGGCTGCCTGACAGACTTTGCATCTTCTCTCACATGTAGCTTGTGCTCGACGTAATCCGTCGGGACACCCGGCATGTCTTTGGGGGACCATGCAAAGATGTCCCGATTCTCACAGAGGAAATCGATGAGCTCGCTTTCCTATTTGCTGTCTTGGTTTGACCCTATGACAGCAAATCACTCTGGGTGAGACGGGTCCAAGGCAATCTTCTTTGTCTCCCTGGCCGGCTGGAACGAGCCATGTGGTTCCGCCTCCCTGGGGTCAGCTGGTATGGTTGGCTGCTCGCCAGCCATTGCCACCGGCCGTTCCAGGCGGCGCTTTTCTTCGGCCACGACAAGGGACTCGGCCAGACGGTTGCTGGCGGTTGCACATGCGATGGACTTCTCATAGTCCTCGGCTATGGTGGTTATTCCCTTGGGGTCCGGCATCTTCATCTTGAGGTAGGCATAATGGGGTACCGCCTTGAACTTTGCAAGAGCAGGCCGGCCCAAGATCACGTGATAGGGACTTTCCAGGTTCACCACTTCAAACCAGACTGGCTCCCTCCGGAAATGCTTCTTGTCACCAATCAGGACATCAATCTTGGCCTTGCTTATTGGTAAGCAAGAGAGGCCTGGACAATGCCGTGGAACACAGTCCTGGTAGGCTGAAGTTATTTTTCTTTGATGCCCAACTTCTCCATGGTGTCGCGGTACATGATGTTGATGCTGCTGCCGCCGTCTAACAGTACTCGGGAGAAACGACAGGCCCGCCTGTCAGTGGTGAGAGGTGCATCTAGAACCAAGGTGTAGGCCCCTGGTAAAGGCATGACAGCCGGGTGATCTTCTCGGCTCCAGCTGACGGGCCTCTCAGACCAGTGCATGAATTCTGGGGCTTCGATGGCAATGGTGTTGACTTCTCTGCGCTGCTGGCGCCGGCTGTGCCTATCCTCCGCTTGGCTTGTGAAGACGACATAGGCTCCGTTTTCTTCTGGGAACTCATCCTGGACTTGGCCGCCCGGACGAGCAGCCCATGGATTGGGAGGCGGGGCCGCCTGCCCAGCAGGCGGCGGTGGCAGAGCTTCTCCTTTGGCAATCTGTGTGAGCCGATGACACTTTCGTGTGGTGTGATTGGAAGGCTTCGCGCCACTGTGGAACTTGCAGGGGGCGTCTAGGGCTTGGTCGAAGGAGAAAGCCGGCTGCCAGGCCGGCTTGCCACCCTTCTGCCATTTGGGTCCTGCTTGTGCCTCTGGCTGCTGGCCATCAACTGCTGCCACCAGCCGGCTGTTGGTAGCCGGCGCGTGGGTCTTGCGTTTGTGGTCATTAGGCTGCTGGCGTCGGCTGGACTCTCCAGCCGGCGTCTTGGGAGTTGGGGGAGTCATTTTCCCAGAAGCGTCTACTTGCAGCTCGGTCTTCATGGAGGAGTCAGCGGTGGCGTACTTGTCTGCTATACTCAGCAACTCGTCCAGCATGGCAGGCTCGTCGCAGAGGAGTTTGTGCTTGAGCAAGGTGCCTTCTCTGCACCCGGCCGTAAAATACTCGATGGCTTGTACCTCGTGCATCCCCTCGCAAGAGTTTCGCAGCTCTGCCCAAAGCGTCAGATAATCGCGGGCTGACTCATCTGGGCCTTGAAAACATCAGGAGAGCTGGCGCGGCTTGGGAGGACGCTTGTAGGTGCTGGTGAAGTTACGAGTGAAGGTGTCGGTGAAGTCCAACCAGCCGTTGATGCTATTGGGTTTGAGGCTATTCAGCCACGTCCGGGCCGTGCCCTGGAGCATAAGTGACACGTACTTCACCGCAACACGCCTGTTGCCGGTTGCTATGCTGACAGATGTGGAGTAATCCACCAGCTTGTCCTCTGGCTTCACTGATCCATTGTACTTGGGGGTATCTCTTGGGAGCGAGAAGCCCCTGGGGAAAGGCTCGTTACGGATGCGAGGCCCGAAAGAGGCCGGGCCAAGGTCATCTTCTTCTTCGACCGCCCAAGACCGAGGTAGTCGGTCAAGGCGGTGGCGGGCGTCGTTCTCCCCAACCCCCTCGTGGCGGCCCAAGCGGCCTGCCAGAGAGGGGTGGTCAACAGGCGGAGGAGACACACGCCTCTCCCGTCGCGGAGGAGGCGGGTGTTCCTCTCGCCACTCTACAGCCCTTGGGCGGCCGTCTTCGTCGCGCTCGATGGTGATGCGAGTCTACGGGCTGCGCTAGCAGCCGGCTCTGAGTCTTGCCGGTTGGGGGCGCCGACTGTTGGAGAGCGGGACGTAGCTCCTTGCTCCCGTCGAAGGGGGCGGTTATCTGCCTGTGCGCCGGCCTCTAATGCCCGGCGACGGGCCTCCTGCTGCGCAGCAGCAGCGTCGAGGAGCTGGCGGGTGCGCTGAGTCGCTCATCTCCCTTCATGTGGCCCATCTCATCGACTGCCACCTAGGCAGCCCTTAGGTTTTCCGATGGAGCAAGGTACACGGGCCGTGGCCCCCCCAGCATGTCTGCCAGCACCCCGCCGCGATCGCGAACTGCACCAGCCCGGCTAGGTTCGCCAGCAGCCGGCGTGCCGCCTATGGCGCGGTCCTTCTCACGGCGGTAGGCTTCAGTGAGGCGTCGGGAAGCGGCCAACTTGTTGGCGATGTCGAGGAGCGAGATGCGAAGTGCCTCCAGCGCCGCGCCGTCTGCCGCCACCGCAACGGGTGCAGCGAGGTTCTGTAGGGTGGCCTGGAGCGGATCTTGGCCCGACCCGCCGGACGGCTCGTCGTTGTTGGTGGCGAGCACCACTGTGACGATGCTGGCGGTCCTGCTGCCCGCTAGAGCAGGGAGGGGGTCGTCGATGATCACCATGTGCTCGGGGAAGGAATTGACGGGCTCCACATCGAGGTCGATGATCATTTCTACTGGTGGGTCAGAAGAACCCACTGACTCCATGTTAGAGGCGCGCTCGTCGACGATGTGGAGCTTGTCAAGGAGATCGACGAGGCAGATCTTTGGAGCTACTGGCTCTGCCACCGGAGAGGGCTCGTCATGAATGTGGACGCCGTCGAGAAGATCGGCGAGTCTGCTCACGGCGCATGCGGCCTCAATGCCACGAAGCATCCCGGTATCCCCGCCTGCGGGCGTGCCGAGCTGGCTGTGATCGCCAGGGAGGAACAAAGTTCCCGTCCAGAACGTGTCTCCGGATGACGGTGCACCTTGCCCCACGGTGGGCGCCAAATGTCGGGGTTTTGGGGAGACATATGCCAACGGGTGGCTTATCATGCATGGGGACAATAAAGCGTCGTCGGGCCCTGGAAGCGGGATAAGGCAAACTTAGGACGCCTACGGATCTTACCCATGTTCGGGGCTCTCCGTGGAGATAACACCCCTAGTCCTGCTCTGCGGGGACTCCGCGTCATGACTAATGTCACTAGGGTAGCTATAAGATTGCTCCTTGAGTTGTGTCATCTAGAGGAGGAAGAAGAGCAAGGCTAGCTCACTACCTTCGCTCCAGGGAATTGGGATGGTAGCTAGGGTTTCTCTCTCTCTCTCTCTCTAGGTGTCTCTCTTTCTTCTAGAGTTCAACATTCCAACCCCTCCTCATGGAGCCTGGGGGTTTATACAGGCCTACCCCTAGGGGTACAATTCTAATCTCAGCGGAGTGGCCCTCGGCTGTCAGCATCTTCTGGTGCCGGCCTCACTGCCTGTCTGCTGGGGCCCGCCGCCTGCGGGCCCACGTGATTGCCTTTCACTTTAGGCGTGCTTCTGTTGATGGTAGCATCGTCAGGAGGGAACTGGCTACAGTGTCGCCATCTCCTGCCGTACACTGCCACCACGTCGTGTCTTGTCATCTTGATGAGGTTCAGACTTCTAGGGCGGTATTCGCCATCTATTACTAGGCGGGCCGCCTCCCCTGGCAACCTGCTAGGGGCGGCTTGTTTCTGAGTTACCCACTGGCCGGTGAGGCCAGCCGCCTGCTGGCCCCGCCGTCTGTGGGTAGTGGGATCGTGGCTTCCTCTGACCGAAGCTTGGTCACTAGCAGCGTGGCTACAGTGACACGTCGCTTAAGAGACGGCCATAAGATACACATTCACTATAGCCACGCCCTTATAGATTCTCTAAGGACGTGCTCAACTGTAGCCATGCCTCAGCTGTGCGGTGGTCCCCCAGCACGCATCCCGAGGGAGAGGCATAGGACCGTCTGCTAGCTGCTGGCTGTGGGACTGTCGCCTGTTTGAGCCCCTGCCGCCTGCTGGCAGCTGGCTCCTAGGGTAAGCTGTCCTAGGAGGCGGCCCGATGAGCAGATGGTTGGGGGGTAACAGGCGGCCCCAAATTGTCTTAAAATATCATGGGTGGTCGATGAGGACACCTGTGGTCAATATCTCCGACACTTGTGTATCCCACCATGGCCGTGGCCCACGAAAGACTTGCCTCACTAGGGTAGATCTTCACAAAGTAGGCGATCTCCTTGCACGTACAAACTCCTTGGTTCAACTCCACCATCTCGTCGGAAGCTCCCAAGTGACACCTAACCAATCTAGGAGACACCACTCTCCAAAAGTTAATAGACGGTGTGTTGATGATGAACAACTTGTTCACATGCTTCAAATGATAGTCTCCCCAACACTCAAACAACTCCTCACAGATTTGGATATGGTGGAGGAAATATTTGAGTGGAAAGCAACTTGGGAAGGCTAGAAAACAAGATTCGTATGGTGGGAATGGAATATCTTGATCTCAACACTTGAGTAGGTGGTTCTCTCTCAGAACATGTATGATGGAAGTGTAGGTATGTTCTGATGGCTCTCTCCACGAATGAAGAGTGGGTGGAGGGGTATACATAGCCTCCACACAAAATCTAACCGTTACACACAATTTACCAAACTCGGTGGGACCGATTCAGAGAACTCGGTCAGACCGATCTAGTTCATAATGTGACCGTTAGGCATTTTGGGGGGACCGATATGATCAACTCAGTAGGACCGATTTCATTAGGGTTAGGGCATAACGTAATCTCGATGAGACCGATTACACAAACTCTACGTGACCAATTTTTGTAATAAGCTTATAGAGAGTTGGTTCGGCAAACTCGGTGGGACCGATTCGCTCATTTCGGTGGGACCGAAACGTTACGAAGAGGAAACAGAGAGTTTGCATTGCGAACTCGGTGAGACCGAAATGTTACGAAGGGAAACAGGGAATTTGCAACCCCATCTCGGTGAGACCGAGATCCCTTTCGGTGAGACCGAAGTGATTAGTGTTTAGTGGCAGTGGCTATGTCAAATGAACTCGGTGGTGCCGGATAGAACTTTTCGGTGGGGCCGAGTTTGACTATTGGTTTGGGACATATGTGGATGTGGGAAAATGGTTGATGGTTTTGGATCAAATCACTAAGCATTTTGAGGAAGCAAGCCATTAAGCAACACCTCATCCCCTTTTAATAGTATTGGCTTTCCTATGGACTCAATGTGATCTTGGATCGCTAAAATAGAAAATGTAGAGTCTTGAGCTTGAGCCAATATATGTCCTTAGCATTTTGAGGGGTCCACATTCCTAGTCCATGCCATGCCAATCATTGAACTTTCCTGAAATATCATCTTGAGATATCATTAGTTCAATGAGATATATGTTGTTAGTAATTACCAAAACCACCCGGGGATAGTTGCACTTTCAGGGCCGCAGGCAGGCAAGTCTAGGTACCCCCGTTCCCAGGACACCGACATAGACATGTACACTGCAGATGTCCATGCTCCTCTTCACAACAAGGAACATACTGTACTATACTATTATACTCCCTCTGTTCCAAAATATAAGTCTTTGTAGAGATTTCCACTATGGATCACATACAAATATATACGGATACATTTTAGAGTGTAGATTCACTCATTTTGCTCCATATGTAGTCCATGGTGGAATCTATACAAAGACTTGTATTTATGAACGGAGAGAGTACTTATTAAGGAAGAACAAAAGAGGAAGGTGCTAAAGAAGAGCAAGTAGATTTAGGATAATAAAATGTTTGTTGCGCAGTGCCCACACATGATGAACCAGAGCACATTAAGAATGCAACTCCATGTTGTCTCTCTATATGTGGCGCACACGCTTTTCAAAAGTAAAGTGGGAACATCAGCTGACCAATTAAACATTATTTGTTTTAGTAATATCATCATCAAATCAGATTCGTATTCGAGCAACAAGTTTGGAATTATTGGTGGCACGTTGTTTAGCTTCATGGATTGAGCAACGGTGGTAAGCAGCTATGAAGATGGTACTAAATATAAAGGAATGCATGCATGCAAGTCGCGCGACTTTCGTCATTTGGGTCAGTCGACCAGTTCAGGAGGTTGGATGTAGATCCTACGTCTCCTACCCTTCTTCTTCGTCCCCTCTAATTCTTCCCTTACGGAACATAGCACGGGCCGCCGACCGAACCACCGGCCCCGCCCCCGCCCTCCCCTGGACCGCCCCAACGCCGTTGTTTAGCTAGTGTGGAATATAAAAGGGGAGAACCATAAGCATTGCGAGTATAGTGTTGATCGTGCCATGGCGGATCTGAAGGTGCAAACCGGACAAAGGCAACTTCACAACCAAGCAACTAACATGTAAGATCCTAAGTGGTGGACAATAAATCACAGTAAAGCAGTGGCGATCTATTTTCTTGCTGTGATTAATAAGTTGAGCAGATACGAAAGATTACCGCCTCTGGTGCGGCGTAGTGTATGCATCAGCTGAGAATTTGACGGTGCCGCGGTAGAGATGGTTGTCGGCAGCGTGGAAGCAGATGTAGGAGGGAAGATGATGGTGGCTGTGGAAATATCTTGGCGCGGTGGACGAGACGGTCATAGGAGCGGCACCCGCAAGGTGGACGACGGTGGTGAAAGATCGTGGATGTCGCCTAGAGGGGGGTGAATAGGTGCTTTAAAATAATTATGGTTTAGGCTTGAACAAATGCGAAATAAACCTAGCAGTTAATTTTCCAAGGACAAAACCTACAACAACTAGGCTCACCTATGTGCACCAACAACTTATCCTAAGCAAGATAAACAACTAGGTGATAGCAAGATATATGACAAGAAACAATATGGCTATCACAAAGTAAAGTGCATAAGTAAAGGGCTTGGGTAAGAGATAACCGAGGCACGCAGAGACGACGATGTATCCCGAAGTTCACACCCTTGTGGATGCTAATCTCTGTTTGGAGCGTTGTGGAGGCACAATGCTCCCCAAGAAGCCACTAGGGCCACTGTAATCTCCTCATGCCCTCCCACAATGCAAGATGTCGTGATTCCACTAAGGGACCCTTGAGGCCGGTCACCGAACCCGTAGAAATTGCTCGGGGCGATCTCCACAACCTAATTGGAGACCCCCGATGCTTGCCTGGAGGTTTACACCACAATGATTGAGATCCAAACACCACCAAGGTTGGGGCTATCTCCACAACTTAATTGGAGGCTCCCAATGACACAACGAAGCTTCACCACAATGGAATATGGCTCTGAGGTGAACTCAACCATCTAGGGAGCCCAAGCACCCAAGTGGAACAAGCTCAAGGGGACCAAGCACCCAAGACTAATAAGATTCTCAACTTCACTTCAATGTATCACCATGGAGAACTCAAATCGATGCACCAAATGCAATGGCAGGGGCACACGGAGTGCCCAAGTCCTTCTCTCCCAAATCCCACCAAAGCAACTAATGCTATGGAGGAAAATGACAGGAAGAACAAGAAGGAGAACACTAAGAACTCCAAGATCTAGATCCAAAGGGCTCCCCTCACATAGAGGAGTAAGGAATTGGTGGAAACATAGATCCAGATCTCCTCTCTCTTTCCCCGCCAAAACTAGAAAGAATCCATGGAGGGATTGAGAGATAGCAAGCTCGAAGAAGGTCAACAATGGGGGAAGAACACGAGCTCAAAGGATAAGGATCAATGGGGAAGAAGACCCCCTTTTATAAGAGGAAAAAAATCCAGCCGTTATCCTCACAGCCCGCACCGAGCGGTACTATGGAAGAAGACCCCCTTTTACAAGAGGAAAAAAAATCCAGCCGTTATCCTCACAGCCCGCACCGAGCGGTACTACCGCTCCAAGGAGCGGTACTACCGCCGGGGCGGCAGTAGCCAAAAGAAACACTACTGCAATGGGGCAACAGGGTGGTACAACCACCTGCCCTTGCGGTACTACCGTTGGGGTAGTATTCAACGGCCACACAGGTGCAGCACATGACAGTATACACAGTGAGGCAGTGGTACTACCACGTGTCCACGGATGTAAAAAAATAGTGTCATGCTTACATCCGCTGGAGCTAGATTCGAGTGGAAAGCTAGCACGGTACTACCGCCCACAGGGAGCGGTACTACTGCCTAAGGGAGGATGTAAAAAGTTATATCCACGCCTACCTACCGCATGCTTCAGTGTTAGGGCTGAAGGCAGCGGTACTACCGCTCACAAGGAGCGGTACTAACACTGGCCCCTGCAGTACTACCACTCCCTTGAGCAGTAATACCGCACGGCACAGAGGCTTTAGCACTCGGCCTGCCATCAGATCGCAGAAAAAGACAACAGAATGATACAATAAAACCAGAACTGCCATAACTTCTGCATATGAGCTCTGATTTGAGCAAACTTAAGCTTGTTGGATAGAGGAAGACGAGTAGCATCAAACTTATAGTAAGAAGAGGCAGGGGAGGTATGCCTAGGATATAATGGAGTGAACCCTCCATCAGAGAAGAACCGACATTACCTCCAACATCGAAAACATCATAGAAGATGCATGTGAACTCCATTTACGATGAACTTGAGCTTGTCATGATAATGACCATAAGCTCCAAATCTCACAAGGAGAAAAACCAAACAAGAACACACAAGGATGCAATGGTTTGAGCTCTCTACGAACGATATGATCAAGATACTCACTTGAGAGCCCCCCCCTTGATAGTACGACAAACAATCCTATAACCCGGTATCCAAACTACCACCATGAGACCGGTAAAATAGAAAATCGATCAAGGTCAAATATTTGCCTTGCACAAAATCCACTTGAGCTAGACGATGATGATCTTGACTTCCTCAAGTTGGACCACCTTTCTTGATTGCGTTGGCTCGATGAAGACTAGTTGATTTCTCCCCCATACTCCACTATGGGTGAGCCACTCTTTGGCATATCTTCACAAGTCCATTGCCACTACAATGGACGACAAGCTTCAAGCATATGATCTCTTCGTGATGATCCACTTGAACTTGCACACCGCAACCTAACCCCACAAAGAACTCTCACGAAGACCATGGGTTAGTACACAAAGCATAATTAACAATGCTTACCATACCATGGGATCACTTGATCCCTCTTGGTACATCTTCTATGCTTTGTGTATTGATCAACTTGATTCAATTTTTGACTTGGTCTTGATCAACCTCTCACATGACCAATCTTTAGGTATTTCCTTGAATAGCATGTAATGCCCCGGATGTAATACTTTCCCTTTTGGGTATATAATAAATCTCCGGCTTCATCTATTTCCTTTTCGGGTTCTTTGTCTTTCGGGCTTTCGTCGTTTTGTTGTGTGAGTGTGTGGCATTCATTCATATCATGTAAACATGTGCACTGCATTGCATTTGTGTTGTGGGTTGCATCCGGTTCGTGGCGTTCCTTCCTGTTGTCCGTTTCGTGTTCCGGAGCTCCCTCACGTGTCCGTGACGTCCCGTAGGCCTACTTTGTTGTTCGGGCGTTTTTCGTTACCGGTGTGCCGCGAGGTTGTGTTGTGTGTTGTTGTTTTGTTGTGTGCAACCCGCCTCTCAAATCTCGTCTCGTTTGGACTCCGTTGACTTTTCCATCCGTTGTTCGTGTGGGCCCGAAGTGCCTTCGCTTCGTGTCCCGGAAATACCCTGCTACTTTCTTTTATCTCCGTCTAGTCCTTTTAAATCATCCCCGCGATCGGATCCGTTGGATCAGATCGGAGGGCTCCTAAACACCCCTATCTCCAAACCCTAGTCAAAAACTGCTATATATAGACCCCTAGGTCTATTTGGGGCATCTCCTTCTTCTTCCCCCTTCTCCACTTTCTTTTCTTTTTCTTTTTATCAGATCCAAACCACTGTTCATCTCAGATCCCGAGGGGATCCATCAGATCAGCCGCAGCTACGCAGCGTCCCGACCGGATCTTCCTCGAGCGACCGCGCCGAGGTCAACGCCTCCGTCGCCATCTGGCCGCTCGCGCGCCGCCAGGAGCCCGCGTCGATTGCTTCAGCCGCGACGGGCCGTACTCCCGGCTCGGTTGGACCACTTCGCCACCAGGCCGACTCGCCTCCGCCTCAGCGCCCCGCGCTAGCTCCTCCACCGCGGGCCCGTACGCCTCCCCCGGCCCGTCCTCCATCGCCTCGCCGCGCGCGCTCGCGTGTTGGGCCGGTTTTCCGCACCGCGCGCCGGATCGGGCCGCTTCGCCCTTCGCCCTTCGCCACCGCACCGCCGAGCGGGCCGTCGCTCGCCCCCGAGCCAGCCAGGCGCCAGGCGCCGCCGGCTCGCTCTCCACTGGGCCGCCAGCCGGGCGCCTCCAGCTCCCGCCTCGGTTGGGCCTCCCCGGCCCAGGCGCCCGCCGCGCCAGCCGCACCGCCCGGAGGGCCCAGCTCCTCCGCCTCTGGGCGCCGTACTGTTCATCCGAAGCCCCCACTGTTCTCAGATCTGGATCTAGGTTGTTTTTTTTCCCCACTAAGTCACTGTTGCACTTGATCTGTTATGCTAACTTTGACCTGCTGTATTTTCTTGCCTGTTGCTCCGTTTTGCGCGTGTAGCATGTCCAGATGTTTGTGGAGTTGCCCTCTACGTTTTACCTGTTGTAGTCATGCATGTTAGAGGTCTTCTAGACACTTGTTTTGCTGTTGCAAGAGTGCATGATGATATAAACTGCTGTTATGTGTTATTTTTGTGCCACCTTTGACATGTGATATCTTTTAGCTCGTTTGTCCAAACGATGCAAATGACATGTCCACGTTTTCGTCTTGCCACGAACTACGTGTTGTGTGTGATAGGTTGCATGGTAGATTTATTATTTCCTTGTTATCATCGTTGCAAAGTGCCATGTTCACATGTTGTGTTTTCACTTGTTATGAAATGTCATCTTGTTGAGCTCGTTGTAATCGGTGTGTTCACCACATTGATGCATGCTTGTGTGTTTCGGGATCACCTTTATATGTATTTTGATGAGGTGCTTACCCTTTGCCATGTTTAGTTTCGAGGTGTCTTAAACATGCTCTTTTGTGTGCTATGATGATGTTGCTGTTTTAGGACTTAGTGAAATTTCACTAAGTCTGAAATCTGTAACGTTCCGATGCCATGTTCGTGTGATGTTGTAGGACAAAGCATGATAGTTTTGGGGTGGATTTTGATTGTTCCTTGAAGTATATATTGTTGTATTTCCATCCATGTCCTCACATGTCCATTTGAGTGGCTGTAGCATGTTTATCTTTGGCTCCAAACTTTCAATAAAATTCTGCTGCCAGAATTTTATTTCAAAGTTCAATATGTCCAAGATCATTGCTATTGATCCGTGACTCCGTTGGGGGTGCACTTTGGACCTAGTTGCTGTACATTATATCTAGTTTGTGTTCAAGTCCTTTTCCATGCTTTTTGGGTGCTGTAGATTATTTATTTTGAGCTCCCAAGATGCTATGTTGCTGTAATTTTCAGTTTTCGCTCAAATCTTGTTTCGGGCATAACTTTTAGCCCGTAACTCCGATTTCAGCGATTTTTATATCAAACTTGGGTGATTTTCTGTGTAGATTAATAATATCAGGTTGTTATCTTGTTTTGAGGTGTTTTGCTTGAGTGATGTTTTACGTGCTCCTTGTGCATCACTAGTGCATCCATCATGCATACATGTTTTTTCGAGTGCGCATTGCATCGTGTTGATTGGTGCTTGGTGTGTTTGTCTTGTTTAGAGCCGGAAGTTGAGCACGAGTTTTCCAACGAGGTTGAGCACGAGGTTTCCAACGAGTTTGAGCACGAGGACCCTTCTTTCGATCCGAACGTCTTCTCTTCAGGCAAGATGACCGAACCCCGATAACATTACTATCTTTGTCTTTTGCTAGTAGTCTCGATCTATAGTTTTTGCCTCGATGCCCATGTTCTTCTTGTCAGCCTCCTACTTGTAACCAATTGCCATGTTTAACCACCCTACCTATGCAAACCGTTGCTTGGCTAAGTACGCTCCGCTCAGCCCTTCTTATAGCGTTGCTAGATGCAGGTGAAGTGAAGATGCTTGCTCCATGTTGAAGTTTTGGTTGGGTTATATCACACTATATAAATGCTTTAATTGAAATCACCTATATATTGGCAAGGGTGGAAGGCTAAGCCTTTTGCTTGGTGATTTGTTCCACTCATGCCGTTAGGATCCGTATAAGCCGGTTTTATGTTCCTTGATTATGCGTTCCTAACACGGTTGGGGTGTATGGGACCCCCTCGATAAACCGCTAAGTGCTAAGTCTTTTCCAGCAAATCCCAACATTGGTACTATTTGCCTAATAACAAACTAAACATGCATAGGGAGTAATTAACCCTCTTTCTTAATCAACAACCCCGGGCCAGTGCTCCACATGAGTGTTGGTCCGAAACGGGGAGTCTGCGGGGCCACCTCAAGGAAACTCGAGGTTTGGTAAAAACCTGTAGAATCACCCATCCGGTCGTGTCCTGAGACCTAGATACGCGCGGCTACGATCAGGGTGTCGACACGCCGGGAGGATTTGCTGGATTAGCCTTACCTTAGTTCGGTTTAACTTGAGCACGGGATTCCGAGGATACTCGGGTCTTCCCACTTTGGAGTTGCGACTCCGCGGATCGTGGGCTTGTAATGGGTCAAGTTGGAACACCCCTGCAGGGTTTGAACTTTCGAAAGCCGTGCCCGCGGTTATGTGGCAGATGGGAGCTTGTTAATTCCGGTTGTAGATAACTTGACACAATGATGATAATACACTACCAGCGTGTGTTCCGTGACTGTCAATTTCCGAATCGGGATTCGGGAGTTGAACACGGAGGGGTTATGTTTGTGAGCTTGTAGCTAGGATCACTTCGTGATCACTTCTCGCTTTGCCTTCTCTTCTCGCTCTCTCTCGCGTAAGTTAGTGCTAGTTGCTGCTGCAGACTCTTTGTTGTTCCTTCACCTCATTTCTTTCTTCAGCCTTTTCCTCACCTAAAGGCTTTGATAGTTCTGTTACCCGGGAACGGGATTGCTGAGTCCTCTGTGGCTCACAGTTACTTCACACACCAGATGCAGGTCCAGCCGTGAGCTATCCAGGAGATGGCACCGAGCTGGATTGGGAGTACGACGAGGAGCGTAGTCGTTACTACGTGCGCTACCCGGACGATCAGTAGTGGAGTCTCTTACTAGGATTCGATCCGCCTGTGGTTGTTATTTATCTGAGTTTGGTACTTTGACTTTTGGTTTTGCCCTTAGAGGGTTGTAGTGATCTTTTGTATGATGTTTGAGACTTGTACTGTTATTCTGTGACGTGGCGATTGTAAGCCGACTATTTTAAGTTTACCATCCCTCTTTTACATGAGTTGTGCAAAGATTACCAAACTTGAGATCATTCTAGGATGGACTTATGCCTTTAAGTCGGGCCTCGACCCGTAGGAGGTATAACTCCATCCTGGGCATTACAAGTTGGTATTCAGAGCCTTCTCCGACCTAGGAGCCCCCACTGTTTGATCGAACCGTTGACGGTTGAGTCTAGGCACACACTGAAAACTTTTGAGTCCTATATTATATCGGAGAGTAGGATTCTTTGCTTCTCATCCCCTTTCTCTCTGGTGAGGACTCCTGACGTCTACTCTTGTCTCTCCTATCTTCAAAATTTGCACAAATTTTTTTTTAGGATTCCCGCGAGTATTCTGGGATTGTTTCGATGTTCTTGTGACAAGGATATTGTTCCCGATGCCTCCTGTTACCGAGGAGTTGAGCTTCGGGGTATCACTGTAACAAGCATATCGCGACAGTACTAAATACTTAAGACGGCCGACATCGAAAATCTCCCCTATACGGCCAGTGGCACGATAACCCCGACATCACCCAGTACTGGGGAGGTAGTTCGGGAGTATTGCCATAGCTTGTTATAGTGGATGCTTTTCGAAGGTCCGAGGTACACAGTTTCCGAGAAAGACTGGTTATGTGTTGAAGGATGGATACACCTGGATGTAGGTTAGAGTTGATTGCGCGGTGCTTCCCGTGTATCCCCAACACCTGATTGCATAACTGGAATCTTTCGGAAAACTATAGGTGGGTTTTATCCAGTACATCGTAGGCATTCTTCCAACGAATGCAGGTTAGTGAGTTCGGGGTTCGACATTGAGTGAAGGAGTTATATGACCGAGGTTACTATCAGGAGTTGCATCTTAAAGGGTCCTTGGCTATGCTGATCCGGGGATTGCAAAACCTTTTCGTAACGCGTTCATATGCTTTCAGCACAAAGATGTTAGAACGAAACTCCTCTCTTGTGTTTGTTCCTTTCCGTACCTTGTTGTTTTATTATTTTATCCTTTTGATCCCTATGTGGCTTCTCGTGAAGACTGATGTTATCAATTAACTAAGAAATTCATTCGTTCCTCTTGTTCGGATGATTTCATTCGTTCTTATTGTTCGAATGATTATTGTGAAGACTTGTTGCAATTCATTCCATTGATTCAGCTTATTCCTTTTGTCAATCAATTGCTGATTCGTGGTCATCTCTTATAGGATGGCTCCGAAAAAGGTTCCGAATGCCAACCCAGAGGTGGAAGAGGTCCCAGAGCGTCCTCCTTCCCCTCCTCCTCCGCCTGAGGCTTGGAGAGCAATTATGCAGACTACTGCTCAGAACACTCAGTTGATGATGCAGATGATGCAGATGATGCAAGCTAATCAAGCTAATCAAGCTAATCAGGGCGTTCCAATGAACCAAGGCAACTTCTTCCAGCAGCACCATGCTACCCTCAACCAGTTCTTGGCCAACAATCCTAAAGCTTTCAGTTACTGTGTCGACCCTCTTGATGCTGAAGATTGGCTGACCGATATCAAGAAGCATTTTGAGTGCAGTAACGTGAAAGAAGATGACTATGTGAAGTTTGCAGCCTTCCAACTGAAAGATCAAGCAGCTGATTGGTGGCAGCAGTACAAAGACTCAAGGCCGGGTCAAGTGATCTCGTGGGAGAATTTCTGCAAGGATTTCCGCTCGCATCACATTCCTACAAGTGTTATCGAGGGTATGCGTGAGCAATTCCGCAACCTCAAGCAGGGCTCCATGTCAGTCTATCAGTATAATGTCAAGTTCCAAAACCTCGCTCGCTATGCAAAGCAAGACATTCCTGATGCAAAGAGCAAAATCTATCAGTTCCGTGGAGGTCTCAAAGATGAACTTCAGTTTGCTCTCACTCTGTTCGAGCCAGACGAATTCGATAAGTTCTATAACATGGCTTTGAAACAAGAAGCAGCTCAGCTTAAGATGGAGGCTTCTAAGAAGAGAATTCGAGATGCTGTTCACTCTACCTCATCGTCTCAGTTGGCTGCGAAACAACAGAAATTCTGGCTTCCTCCTCCTCCAATGATTCGAGCTCCATACAACAACTCCAGCAACTTCAACAACTCCAACAACAAGAACTCTAGTGGCCGTGGTTTCTCCCACCCACCCAACCCGAGCAACCAGTCGAAGAAGCAGTTTCAGTCTCAAGGCTCCAAGTCCAGTGGCTCTTAGTTCCGTCCTCTCTCAGAAGTGACTTGCAACAAATGCACTCAGAAAGGTCACTATGCCAACAGATGTCCGAATCCGAAGCGTCTTCCTCCGCCTCCTCCTGTCGGTACCGCTATGGTCAAGCATGATCCAAAGGCTGCAAGGGTCAATCTGATGAATGCAGCACAAGCAGAGGCTTCTTCTGATGTCATTCTGGGTAACCTTCCAGTGAACTCTATACCTGCTAAAGTGTTATTTGATTCGGGTGCATCATGCTCTTTCATGTCTCAACCTTTTGCATCCAAGCATAATTTTGACATCCAAAGTCTGCCTCAGAAGTTACAAGTTGTTTCTCCGGGCAAGATTATGACTTCTAGTGTTTATGCTCCGGATGTTTCTATTCGCATGGGAGACTGTCGTTTTCTGGCTAAACCGGTGATTCTTGGGCATTCTGACATCGACCTCATTCTCGGAATGGATTGGCTTTCTCAGCACGATGCTCACATTGATTGTGCTCAAAAGGAAGTCAAGTTGACTCATTCTGATGAAGATGTGATTATCTTCGCCTCCAGGGATAATACTATTCGGCTTTTCTCTCTTAATGATAAGGGTGAAATTAATGCCATAGAGCAAATTCCAGTGGTGAATGAATATCAAGACGTCTTTCCAGAAGAACTTCCAGGCATGCCTCCACACCGTCAGGTGGAGTTTGTCATTGAACTCGAGCCGGGTACCGAACCTGTTTGCCGGCGTCCATACAAGCTCTCTTCAGATGAATTGAAGGAATTGAAGAAACAGTTGGATGAACAGGAGCGTATGGGTCTCATCAGACCGAGTACTTCTCCGTGGGGCTGTGGTGTCTTATTTGTCAAGAAGAAAGATGGCACGGAGCGTCTCTGTGTTGACTACCGGCCGTTGAACAAGAAGACGATTAAGAACAAGTATCCGCTCCCCAACATCAACGAACTCTTTGAGCAGCTCAAAGGAGCTAAAGTGTTCTCTAAGCTTGACCTCCGAATGGGCTATCATCAAATTCGCATTCGCGAGGAAGACATTCCCAAGACGGCCTTCAGAACGAGCTACGGTTCATATGAGTATACCGTCATGTCCTTCGGTCTCGCCAATGCTCCTCCTACCTTCTCAAGGATGATGCATTACATCTTCAACCCCTATACTGGCGAATTTGTGCTTGTGTATCTGGATGATATTCTGGTGTTTTCCAAGAATGAAGAAGATCACGAAAAGCACTTGCGTCTGGTTCTTGATCGACTCCGAGAGCATAAATTCTATGCCAAGTTCTCAAAGTGCGAGTTTTGGCTTGATAAGGTTTTGTACCTGGGCCACATCATCTCAGCTGACGGTATTGCGGTTAATCCAGAGAAAGTTGAAGCAATTGTCAACTGGGAAGCTCCTCAGAACGTCAAGCAGCTCCACAGTTTTCTGGGTCTTGCCAGCTATTGCAGAAGGTTTGTGGAGAACTTCTCCAAGATTGCCAAGCCTCTTTCCAACCTCCTTCAGAAGAATGTCAAATACTTTTGGTCTCTCGAGTGTGAAGTGGCTTTCAAAACCCTCAAAGAGAAGCTTGTCTCAGCTCCAGTTCTGATTCCTCCAGATGAATCCAAGCCCTATGAAGTGTTCTGTGACGCTTCTCTTCAAGGTCTTGGTGGTGTGCTTATGCAAGAGAAGAGAATTGTGGCATACACTTCACGTCAGCTAAAGCCAGCTAAGAAGAACTATCCCACACATGATCTCGAGCTAGCAGCTGTGGTACATGCTCTGATTACGTGGAGACATCTGTTGTTGGGCAGAAAGGTCGACATCTTCACTGATCACAAGAGCTTGAAGTACATCTTCACACAGCCGCATCTGAACCTCCGCCAGACTCGTTGGGTCGAGATGATCCAAGAGTACAACCCCAGCATTGAATACACTCCAGGCAACGCGAATGTGATTGCAGATGCTTTGAGCAGAAAGGCATATTGCAACAGCCTTCTTATCAAGCCATACCAGCCTGAGCTTTGTGAAGCTTTCAGGAAGCTCAACCTTCAGGTTGTTCCGCAGGGTTTTCTTGCAAATCTCCAAATTGCTCCTACCTTGGAAGATCAAGTCCGTGAGGCCCAGCTCAGTGATACCATGGTGAAGAAGGTGAAACATGGGATTGCAAAGGGCACTCCAAAATATAAGTGCTTCCGTGTTGATGAGAGAGATACCTTGTTCTTCGAGGACAGACTCGTTGTTCCCAAAGGTGATCTCAGGAAGCTCATAATGGAAGAAGCTCATGACTCTCTCCTTTCCATTCATCCTGGCAGTTCCAAGATGTATCAAGACATCAAGCAATCTTACTGGTGGACACGCATGAAAAGGGAAATTTCCCAATTCGTGAATGAATGTGATGTATGCAGTAGAGTGAAAGCAGAACATCAACGTCCAGCCGGTCTTCTCCAACCTCTTCCTATTCCTGAGTGGAAGTTCGACCACATTGAAATGGACTTCGTCACTGGCTTTCCTAAATCCAAGCGAGGCAATGATGCTATCTTTGTGGTGATTGACAAGCTTACCAAAGTCGCTCACTTTCTTCCAGTCAAAGAATCAATCAATGCAGCTCAACTTGCAGAGCTGTACACTTCCAGAATTGTGTCCCTACATGGCATTCCTCAAGTGATATCCTCAGACCATGGCAGCTTGTTCACATCAAGGTTCTGGGACTCTTTTCAGTCCGCCATGGGCACGAAGATCAGGTTCAGCACTGCTTTTCACCCTCAGACTAGTGGTCAAGTCGAGCGTGTGAATCAGATACTAGAAGATATGCTCAGAGCCTGTGTCATCTCCTTCGGTATGAAATGGGAGGACTGTCTTCCATTTGCAGAATTCTCTTACAACAACAGCTTTCAAGCAAGTGCAGGCAAATCACCGTTTGAAATTCTCTATGGCAGAAAGTGCCGTACCCCTCTCAACTGGTCTGAAACAGGTGAACGCCAACTTCTTGGCAATGATTTGATCTCTGAAGCCGAAGAAATGTGCAAAGTCATACGTGAGAATCTCAAGGCCGCTCAGTCGCGTCAGAAGAGCTACTATGATGGAAAGCATCGTGATTTGGCTTTCGACATCGGTGATCATGTCTATCTCCGAGTTTCTCCGATGAAAGGAACCCAAAGGTTCGGTATCAAAGGAAAACTTGCTCCTAGATACGTCGGGCCTTTCAAAATTCTTGGCAAAAGAGGCGATCTAGCCTATCAGCTCGAGCTCCCTTCCAACTTTGCAAATGTTCATGATGTCTTCCATGTGTCTCAGCTTCGCAAATGCTTCAAGGCACCTGAGCGCATGATTCCGTTTGAGGAGATTGATCTTCAACAAGACCTTTCCTACCGAGAGCATCCTGTTGCAATTCTCGAAGAAACTGAACGCAAGACTCGCAACAAGTCCATCAAGTTTCTGAAAGTCAAGTGGTCACATCACACAGACCGAGAAGCTACCTGGGAACGAGAAGATCATCTTCGTTCCGAGTACCCTTCCTTTTTCCAGTCCTAGATCTCGGGACGAGATCTTTTTGTAGTAGAGGAGAGTTTGTAATGCCCCGGATGTAATACTTTCCCTTTTGGGTATATAATAAATCTCCGGCTTCATCTAATTCCATTTCGGGTTCTTTGTCTTTCGGGCTTTCGTCGTTTTGTTGTGTGAGTGTGTGGCATTCATTCATATCATGTAGACATGTGCATTGCATTGCATTTGTGTTGTGGGTTGCATCCGGTTCGTGGCGTTCCTTCCCGTTGTCCGTTTCGTGTTCCGGAGCTCCCTCACGTGTCCGTGACGTCCCGTAGGCCTACTTTGTTGTTCGGGCGTTTTTCGTTACCGGTGTGCCGCGAGGTTGTGTTGTGTGTTGTTGTTTTGTTGTGTGCAACCCGCCTCTCAAATCTCGTCTCGTTTGGACTCCGTTGACTTTTCCATCCGTTGTTCGTGTGGGCCCGAAGTGCCTTCGCTTCGTGTCCCGGAAATACCCTGCTACTTTCTTTTATCTCCGTCTAGTCCTTTTAAATCATCCCCGCGATCGGATCCGTTGGATCAGATCGGAGGGCTCCTAAACACCCCTATCTCCAAACCCTAGTCAAAAACTGCTATATATAGACCCCTAGGTCTATTTGGGGCATCTCCTTCTTCTTCCCCCTTCTCCACTTTCTTTTTTTTTCTTTTTATCAGATCCAAACCACTGTTCATCTCAGATCCCGAGGGGATCCATCAGATCAGCCGCAGCTACGCATCGTCCCGACCGGATCTTCCTCGAGCGACCGCGCCGAGGTCAACGCCTCCGTCGCCATCTGGCCGCTCGCGCGCCGCCAGGAGCCCGCGTCGATCGCTTCAGCCGCGACGGGCCGTACTCCCGGCTCGGTTGGACCACTTCGCCACCAGGCCGACTCGCCTCCGCCTCAGCGCCCCGCGCTAGCTCCTCCACCGCGGGCCCGTACGCCTCCCCCGGCCCGTCCTCCATCGCCTCGCCGCGCGCGCTCGCGTGCTGGGCCGGTTTTCCGCACCGCGCGCCGGATCGGGCCGCTTCGCCCTTCGCCCTTCGCCACCGCACCGCCGAGCGGGCCGTCGCTCGCCCCCGAGCCAGCCAGGCGCCAGGCGCCGCCGGCTCGCTCTCCACTGGGCCGCCAGCCGGGCGCCTCCAGCTCCCGCCTCGGTTGGGCCTCCCCGGCCCAGGCGCCCGCCACGCCAGCCGCACCGCCCGGAGGGCCCAGCTCCTCCGCCTCTGGGCGCCGTACTGTTCATCCGAAGCCCCCACTGTTCTCAGATCTGGATCTAGGTTGCTTTTTTTTCCCCACTAAGTCACTGTTGCACTTGATCTGTTATGCTAACTTTGACCTGCTGTATTTTCTTGCCTGTTGCTCCGTTTTGCGCGTGTAGCATGTCCAGATGTTCGTGGAGTTGCCCTCTACGTTTTACCTGTTGTAGTCATGCATGTTAGAGGTCTTCTAGACACTTGTTTTGCTGTTGCAAGAGTGCATGATGATATAAACTGCTGTTATGTGTTATTTTTGTGCCACCTTTGACATGTGATATCTTTTAGCTCGTTTGTCCAAACGATGCAAATGACATGTCCACGTTTTCGTCTTGCCACGAACTACGTGTTGTGTGTGATAGGTTGCATGGTAGATTTATTATTTCCTTGTTATCATCATTGCAAAGTGCCATGTTCACATGTTGTGTTTTCACTTGTTATGAAATGCCATCTTGTTGAGCTCGTTGTAATCGGTGTGTTCACCACATTGATGCATGCTTGTGTGTTTCGGGATCACCTTTATATGTATTTTGATGAGGTGCTTACCCTTTGCCATGTTTAGTTTCGAGGTGTCTTAAACATGCTCTTTTGTGTGCTATGATGATGTTGCTGTTTTAGGACTTAGTGAAATTTCACTAAGTCTGAAATCTGTAACGTTCTGATGCCATGTTCGTGTGATGTTGTAGGACAAAGCATGATAGTTTTGGGGTGGATTTTGATTGTTCCTTGAAGTATATATTGTTGTCTTTCCATCCATGTCCTCACATGTCCATTTGAGTGGCTGTAGCATGTTTATCTTTTGCTCCAAACTTTCAATAAAATTCTGCTGCCAGAATTTTATTTCAAAGTTCAATATGTCCAAGATCATTGCTATTGATCCGTGACTCCGTTGGGGGTGCACTTTGGACCTAGTTGCTGTACATTATATCTAGTTTGTGTTCAAGTCCTTTGCCATGCTTTTTGGGTGCTGTAGATTATTTATTTTGAGCTCCCAAGATGCTATGTTGCTGTAATTTTCAGTTTTCGCTCAAATCTTGTTTCGGGCATAACTTTTAGCCCGTAACTCCGATTTCAGCGATTTTTATATCAAACTTGGGTGATTTTCTGTGTAGATTAATAATATAAGGTTGTTATCTTGTTTTGAGGTGTTTTGCTTGAGTGATGTTTTACGTGCTCCTTGTGCATCACTAGTGCATCCATCATGCATACATGTTTTTTCGAGTGCGCATTGCATCGTGTTGATTGGTGCTTGGTGTATTTGTCTTGTTTAGAGCCGGAAGTTGAGCACGAGTTTTCCAACGAGGTTGAGCACGAGGTTTCCAACGAGTTTGAGCACGAGGACCCTTCTTTCGATCCGAACGTCTTCTCTTCAGGCAAGATGACCGAACCCCGATAACATTACTATCTTTGTCTTTTGCTAGTAGTCTCGATCTATAGTTTTTGCCTCGATGCCCATGTTCTTCTTGTCAGCCTCCTACTTGTAACCAATTGCCATGTTTAACCACCCTACCTATGCAAACCGTTGCTTGGCTAAGTACGCTCCGCTCAGCCCTTCTTATAGCGTTGCTAGATGCAGGTGAAGTGAAGATGCTTGCTCCATGTTGAAGTTTTGGTTGGGTTATATCACACTATATAAATGCTTTAATTGAAATCACCTATATATTGGCAAGGGTGGAAGGCTAAGCCTTTTGCTTGGTGATTTGTTCCACTCATGCCGTTAGGATCCGTATAAGCCGGTTTTATGTTCCTTGATTATGCGTTCCTAACACGGTTGGGGTGTATGGGACCCCCTCGATAAACCGCTAAGTGCTAAGTCTTTTCCAGCAAATCCCAACATTGGTACTATTTGCCTAATAACAAACTAAACATGCATAGGGAGTAATTAACCCTCTTTCTTAATCAACAACCCCGGGCCAGTGCTCCACATGAGTGTTGGTCCGAAACGGGGAGTCTGCGGGGCCACCTCAAGGAAACTCGAGGTTTGGTAAAAACCTGTAGAATCACCCATCCGGTCGTGTCCTGAGACCTAGATACGCGCGGCTACGATCAGGGTGTCGACACGCCGGGAGGATTTGCTGGATTAGCCTTACCTTAGCTCGGTATATCTTGAGCACGGGATTCCGAGGATACTCGGGTCTTCCCACTTTGGAGTTGCGACTCCGCGGATCGTGGGCTTGTAATGGGTCAAGTTGGAACACCCCTGCAGGGTTTGAACTTTCGAAAGCCGTGCCCGCGGTTATGTGGCAGATGGGAGCTTGTTAATTCCGGTTGTAGATAACTTGACACAATGTTACTAATACACTACCAGCGTGTGTTCCGTGACTGTCAATTTCCGAATCGGATTCGGGAGTTGAACACGGAGGGGTTATGCTTGTGAGCTTGTAGCTAGGATCACTTCGTGATCACTTCTCGCGATGCCTTCTCTTCTCGCTCTCTCTTGCGTAAGCTAGATGCTAGTTGCTGCTGCAGACTTGTTCTTTCTTCAGCCTTTCCCTCACCCAAAGGCTTTGATAGTTCTGTTACCCGGGAACGGGATTGCTGAGTCCTCTGTGGCTCACAGTTACTTCACCCACCAGATGCAGGTCCAGCTGTGAGCTATCCAGGCGATGGCACCGAGCTGGATTGGGAGTACGACGAGGAGCGTAGTCGTTACTACGTGCGCTACCCGGACGATCAGTAGTGGAGTCTCTTACTAGGATTCGATCCGCCTGTGGTTGTTTCATCTGAGTTTGGTACTTTGACATTTGGCTTTTGCCCTTAGAGGGTTGTAGTGCTCTTAATGTATGATGTTTGAGACTTGTACTGTTATTCTGTGACGTGGCGATTGTAAGCCAACTATTTTTTTCAGTTTACTATCCCTCTTTTACATGAGTTGTGCAAAGATTACCAAACTTGAGATCATTCTAGGATGGACTTATGCCTTTAAGTCGTGCCTCGACACGTAGGAGGTATAATTCCATCCTGGGCATTACATAGCACCCTGGTCATCACAAACTCTCCTTGAAACCAACAAATGGACTCCAAGAAAAGCCTATGGACAAATTCTTCAAATATAACTCAAGGAAACCATTAGTACATATAGATTGTCATCAATTACCAAAACCAAACATGGGGGTACCGCATGTTCTTTTAGGTGGGGATGAAGCGAGAGGACGGGATGCAAGGATCCAGCTAGTCCGAAGCCGTGGATGAGAGAGGTTGATCTCTTGTAATGGACGACGGCGTCGGGGTATCAGTTCCGGCATGGTGGAGGAGGATGGCAGTGGATGGGGTGGCAGACGTAGGAGGCTGGGGTGGAGAGCATGTTTTGGCGCCCACGGAGTACGAATGGGGAAATGGAGGGAGAGAGGTATGGGGGGAACCATGTCTTTGGGATGCACTTGTCTCAAATGCTGGGAAAGTTACCAACTTATCCCCCGTTTAAATTTTCAGACATCACAAGAATATTGGGTTGCTGGGGATAGGACCGTAATCTCGCGTACACCAAAAATTTGCCGCCGTAGATTTCATCCGAGGAGAGTTTGTTTAGTCGCCCACCATGTATGAATCCGGGGAGATGAGAGGAGGAGGCGGTTATGTCACATTTGAGTGAAATTACAAGCCTACCCCTATCAAAACCTATAGAAATCAAGCCGATAGGCTTTGCTGTCAGCGATAGGCAATAATTTTCGTCGCGCAGATTTTGGTTTCGGGTGGTTACTGCGAGTTTCCCCGCTTCGTTCAATGTTTTGCAGAAAAAGAGTGCACGTTTATCGTGCCAACTCACTTCAAATCTATATACAGCCGGTCTATTCTCATAATATTATGAGTATAATATTCTCATAACACTTCTGCACTACACGCATAACATGAGGGCACTGCACGCATAACACGAGGGCACTGCAACACAGAGACCAGTGAACTTCATGTTGACAAAACTGTACGTGTTGTTTTTTCGGGACCTTTTTTGCTCTAGTTTTTTAACTGTTTGTCGGAACAATGCGTCTAATATACCGTTGAAAAGGTATGTATTATGCGCTACTTCGCCATGTTGAACACTTTTCGAGATTCCGCACGGTTTAAGAGCAGTTTTGAAAACGGTGCGACCGACGAATAATGTCAGCGAGCGTTTTTCCGCGATTTTTTCCTAACCGCTCGTCGGAATGAAGCAAGTGATACACCGTTGGAAAGGTATCGTCGATGCGCTTCTTTTACATATCTATTATTTTCTCTAATTCATTACGGTTTAAGAGAAGTTTCAAATTTACTAAATCGCTGAATTTTGTTTTTCGAAATTTTTCAAATTTTCGGTACTGTTTTCGCTTCAGTTTTTTAACCGTTTGTCGAAATGAGGCGTGTGGTACGCTGTTCGGAAGCTATGGACGAGGTGCAACTTTCATATGTTGAAATGTTTTCGAGATTCCTTACGGTTTTTAGTTAATTTTGAAAATCGTTCGGCAGACTACGAAGGGCAGCGGCCGTTTTTGACAAAAGTTTTACAAACCGTTGGTCGAAATGATCCAAACGATACATCGTTGGAAAGATATCGTCGATACGCTACTTTTTCATGTAGAACATTCCCTGTAATTCATTACGGTTTAAGAGCAGTTTCGAATTTACCGAAATGCGTACACTCTATTTTTCGTGACATACAAATCGACGTGGGTAGTTCGTCTGACAGAAAACAGCACGGCATCAGACGAAAAACCGCACTGCATCAGATGGGTAAGAGAACTGCATGGTTTCTTTTATTTAAACGTAATTTTTTCAAGGACACGAAAGTAGAGTGCACTTCACATCGGGTGTAAATGAACCACAACACTATCAAGAAGTGACCCGCATTACTTTTTTCGCTTCGGTAACAATTTTTTTGCACTTACGAGATGAACAACATCATACGGCCGCCCGCACTGCTTCAGAATGAAAACCGCACTGCATCAGACGGTTAAGCGAGCTGCATTATTTCATTTGTCGGACGTAAATTTTCTCAGACGAGTTTTTGTTGTCTTTTTTTTAAAACTTTTTTTTATGAACGAGAGTGGACCGCAGAGACTAGGGCAGGTAAACCACATCATATATCAAAGTGGACCGCATTACCATCTTGTTGTTCCGCTATTTTTTTTTTGCATTTTCATGTTGGGGGCAAGTGAACGGCATCACTCTCAAAAGTGAACCACATTCGAGGGCCAAACGCACTGCAAGTGTTGATGTAGTCGACTGAATTTTAAGACACACAGAACAATTTGCACGTCAAACGGAGGGGTAATGAGCTACTGCGGAAATGGAATGAACTACTTTTTTCATACATACTCGAACTCCAGCCAAACCGCACCACATGGCATACACCCTCTACATATGAGGTAGTGAACATCATACACCCTCTATATAGCATAATTAGATCTCGAGCACCACGAGCAACTAAGTGAACCGCACAAAACACAAGAAAAGTACTGCATTGTTGCCCCCCAGCCAAACTGCACCACATGGCATTCCCAATTTTACAGTGAAGTGCAGTTTTCAACATTATTTTTTGAGTAACAGTGCATCAGGCATCTATTATATATAAAAAGTGCTTTACGGGTTAACCAGAAAAAAGAGAATTAAGCTAGAAATTCTAATAATAATTAGAAACATCCAACCGTGTATTTGTTGGACCAAAGATTAACAGCCATTAGATTTAACTTAAGCTGTAGAAAATTACCCACCAGTGCCATTATAGAACAAAGGAAAAAAGAGTAGAAAACGTCTCAGATACGATGGATTCCTCCGGCATACATATGGAGTTGTTACGATCTATAACGGGCCTAGCCTGATCGCTAGAAGTCAGATCCCCAAAAAAAAACATCTCGCAGTTGCATGGCGATCTGCCGATGTCACGGTGTCAC
This sequence comes from Secale cereale, assembly GCA_902687465.1. NCBI lineage: Eukaryota > Viridiplantae > Streptophyta > Magnoliopsida > Poales > Poaceae > Secale > Secale cereale. The sequence goes on along the minus strand of LR738710.1, from coordinate 218,664,737 downwards.
CACGCCGCCGATAGCCATACAACGTCTCCCGGCAGCGATGCACAGTTGCATGGCGATCTGCCGATCTCACGGCGCCCCCGGTTACGATACAGCGTCTCGCCGGCAGCAACGTAACGTCTCGCCGATCCATCATGAGTCTGCATGCAAGTATGCTACGGTCGTTCTATTCTTTCAATGGTACTAGCTAGCTAAACTTAGTACATAGCTTGGACATAGGGCCCTGTTCCATTGCCAACAGCGCTGGCGCGCACGCGCCTTGATCCTTGTCAAGTGAAAAGGAACGTGCATGCTCATGTATGAGCATCAATCAGTACCAAGCAGTTTAAATATTCTCAATTTTGTGCCCGATCAACTGGCGTCACCAACTCAACATCTACTGTATTAATTAGATATATTTTAGAATAATTTTGTTCCTCAATACAGTGTAAGAATATCTTCAACGCCATTTTTTCAATATGTACATTCAGACTTATTATTAATTTAGTTTATAATGCACTGCTAAACTATTTGTCATATTCCCGTATTCCCATATACATGTCACTGTACGCGTGTACCATAACTTGAAGGCATTCTAATCATGGACCAAGGTCGCAGCTGCTACTGTAGCCGTCGCCCAAATCGAACTCATCAACAACAATTCACGGCAGATTGCTTCTATCGGTAGATGCATTCTGGATGCGCAGCCATGGCATGAGGCAAGATGTAAGTTGTATGCACCTACCCAGCCGTGAGCTAGAAACTTGTATATATACAAGATGGAAGCCTTCATGCATAGACATAATCCAAAAATAGAAACGGGTGTGTATACATCTTTGTTTGATTGTTCCTATTTTTTATTTGTGGGAGCACATCATGCATGTATTCTTGATTTATATGTTTTATTCATCTTTTTTTATTTATGTGTTGATTGTCATAGGATACCTAATAAGAGAATAGGTGTCTATTGATGACGGGACAGTATATTAATTTTCCAGATATTGCCACAGCTTTATTATTTGTTGCGTGGAACAAGTTACATGGAAAATCACGTTAGAAAGATAACTCTAATATAAAGGTTGAGAATTACTATTCGTTTCCAACCAGCAATGGCCTGCCAAGACAGGCAGTATGTATCTGCGTTCGTGTTACAGCTTGCCATGGCGCCCAACATATTTGTGGCTGGTCCGTACTGCCAGGCGTGGAGATCTTCTCAACAGGTAGTACATCTGTAGATTTTCTCTTTGACGGAGTAGACAAATTCAAGCGTCATTGGATAGTAAACCTATAACAAGTAATCCTTCCTTTGATGTGCACTTTTTTTGTTGATTTTGTTGCAGGTTAAAGGGATTACAATTGGATCATGCTTCTTGGGGTAGAAGGAGGATTCATATGCCTCTTGGTTAGTGTCAAGCTGTCAAAGCTATGTCAAAGAAGGTTTTGACAATGCCGAACTCATCCTGAAATTGAAGTTTTCCGTGCACTTCTTAATTCCATTGTGTGGGCTACATTGTTGGAGGCATATATTAGGGTGGTCAGTGTACCATGATGAATCTTCATTCATTTTATCAGAGTGAAGGATAAGTATTAAATTTTGAACAATACATCTCTACTTGACGTTGCATAAAATAACTATCAATATGAAATTAAGAACAAAAAGAATTTCTCTGACGATTGACACATGTATGTGCTAGAACTAAGCTGGCCATGCATTGCATATGTTACATTTTTCTACAGTTTTTAGTGAAGCACTATCAAACTCGAGTAAGTAATACAACCCATTAACAGTCGCTACAAGGGCGAACCGAGGGCTATGCCACGTGGGCATTTTTACTGTCGCAATTTTTTTTACACAAAGGAGAAAACGCGTGTTCATCTCTCACACACAGGCAGCCTCCTCTCTGGTTTTGGCTTTCCACTCCCGAGCTAGGGTTGCCGCCGCCGCCGCCGCGGCCTTCGGCCCCATCCTAGCTCGCGGCCTCGGTCGATTTGCTCTGCGTCTCCAACCGTCCCAAGATCTCAACCCCCTCGCCGTCTCCTACCCACTTTTTATTGCCCTATGCCTCGGCGAGGTTGGACCAAGTCGGCACACACGGCAAAGAGCAGCTGCGATTGCGGCACCGGTGGAGCTGCGGCAGCTGGTGCGTGATGGCCGTGATATCGACGGGTGGCGCCGCCGTGGAAAGCCTCCACGCTCTACATCCCTTGACTGCGAGTCTTCCTTCTCCTCCCGCTACGCAACGATGCACGGCTCGTCGGGTGCGCACGACCCGGGGACTCCCTCTTCTTCCACTACAACGGCCCCGGCATGGGCTTGCTGCCGGCTGAGACCGGCCAGGACGTCGACAATAACGGGTTTGACTCCTACACCAATGTCATCAAGGTAAGCTGGCTTGGTACACGAATTAGACTCAACAGATTTGTTCAATATACAGTGAGTCAGCAAGCAAGGGACTAATTTTTATTCCCAGGTTCCTGTTCTTGACACTCCCGATGTTGTTGTTTCTTAGAGCAAGGCTATTGCACGCTATGGTATATAGTTGAATCCAAGTCTTACTGATTCCACACTACCTAAATTAACCACTATTTTCTTTTCTTCCTTCAGTTGCTCGCTCAAAGGGTGACAACCTGCTATGGGGTGGTTCTCTTATTGAATATGTGAGTAATATAAGAAGTACTCCTATCATCATAGTTGAGCAAGCTTTAGTTCTTATTTGTTAATATTTTTTTGCCGGCGCGTGTTGAGCAATGGATGGACTTTGCTACCACAGAGGTTGATCCCAGTATCGCAGGGTGGTTGATCCCAAGGCTTGGTTATATGACTTACCTATTAGATATCCGACTTCGTTATGTTCAAGCATTAGAATGTTGCAAATTCTAGCATTTACCACTACAGCCTGAGGAATCCTGTATTATTGGATCAAACTGAAAACTATGTGCCTTTGGTTAAGCAATACAAATAAATTATTATGGAATATACTATAAACTCTGAAATCATAAGCATAGAATAGTTTACCTGTAGATTCAGGTGTCTCTAGACAGGTGTGAGGAAGTTAGTTACCTTCCACTGAAAGAATAGATTCCTGTGAGCTTCAACTGATTTTTTTAATCTAAAATAGGATTAGCATCTTTAATCATGTTGAGTCGATGTGCTGATACTGCTCATAATCATGACACATTTTTACTGTTTGCAGAAATCTTTCACTTTGAAATTGGAAGTGATGATAGTGAAGAGAAGTCAACTGAACAACAGAAGGTTAAGAGTTAAGCTTGAATTATGTATCAAATTAATTATGTCATCAAGATGTCTGAGATTTAAATTAGATGAAATTTTATCACCTATGCCATGTGTTGGAGTAGAGTAGTGCGTATCTTTGAACAAGAACGTGACTGTACATCTACTCTAGCAATTATTGGTTGTATATGTCCTATAGAGGCTTGGATTCTTATAATAAGGAAGACATCATATTAGGCTAATTTTTTGTGAAATGGCCAATTAGTTGTGCAATTTGTTTATCAGATTTTTCCTAATTATGGTGTTATTGCAATCCAGGAACTTGCCCATATGGTGAGAAGAATCTGCTAAAAGGTTGGTCTATCTTGTTTATCTGCACTGATTACATCTTCTTTCTTGCTAACTGTGGCCACAATCATTGATTACAGTTAAACAAATTATAGCACGAATTATTTCTTTCTGTGTATGTGTGTACTGTGTAGAGGTCGGATGGGGGCTGTACGTGGACATGAACTCGTTCCAGGGATTCAGGAGGGAGCATGTGCCATGGAACTTTGAGAAGACGGAGAACCATGTGTGCCTCCATATCGTGCAGTAGCAGAAGCCGGATCGTGATGAGCTGGAACGCCCGTTGAAGAAGTCCCTCTGCTCACCATCAGTATGACGGACTTGTCGCTCATTAGATCATGTATGTATCATCTACTTCTATGCACAGGCTGTGGCCTATATGAATGACATGCTGTGATTGGCAACATAATAGTATTTTCTGTTTCAATCTGTTTTCTTAATAGTGATGACAGCCAGAAAATATATTTTCAATGGATTCACATCAGTGTGTTATTTTGGAGCAGGTTTACCATATATGACAGAAATTGTGCCAATTACACACGACATGATGTGTTCTGTTGTAGCTGGTGATTACAAGTGATGTATTATGGTAACGTTGGCATTTGAATGCCTTGGCTCCAATGAACTAATTTCTAGCAGGAATGCGGGATCATACAAGATATTCGAAAAAGGCAAAAAATATAATGTTTTAACTATTTTCTAGCAGGATCATCAGCTGTTGTTTTGTCCATTTCTCTTTTTTTGAGCAATTCATCTCTTGCTCCTACACATTATGACTTATGCACATGATTTGGCAACCATGGACTGTTTGTCTTAGCAGGAGTGAGGTGTGATGTCGGGTGCGCTGGCTAAGTCTCTGGGGACTGCGTGGCTGGTGTGACCTCTCCCAGCTCCCCGCCTTCGCCCGCAATGACGAGGACCAGGTCCGCTGCGCCTCCAGTCCCAGCTCAGGGTCGCGCTGGACATGCTCCACGACGCCATGTGCGTCGATCTGAAGCTCTCCTCTATTGCATCTAGATTACTTTGCACTACTGTAATAGTGTAATTCAGTCCTAATGAAGGTATATATTACATGCATGCAGAGAGTTCACATCGCGCATCCCCTCTCTGCGTGTGCTACATTTGGCAACCATTAAGGTATACTGAGTTGATTGGTTAGCATTTCTAGGACTTCTAGGTAATTATTTTATTTGTCTCTGGATGTTGGCTTTTGGTATGAAATCAAATAATATAATTTTTTGAGTTGCTGGTATGTTTTGTCAGCGATTCTGCATTTTACAACTTAAGATTACTTTTAGGCATTTGATTGGTTGAAGTGTAATTACTGGGATTCCTAGACTAGGCAATTCTTAATTTCGACTAGAAGTAAGCTCAGTATCGCATGACATTGCTCAATTCCTGAAGGGAAAAGATTCTGAAAATGCAAAATCAGGTTCCAAAAGGAAATGTGAGCATCGTCATCATGTAAGATGAACCTTGATTACGCTTGGCACCGGGGCTTGTTCTATTTCTTTGGGATATGGGTTGTCAGAGATAGGTTTTCTACTTTGGTTTGCCTCAGAATTTTCTATATCCAGTAAGAGACTAATTGCTTTCTTAATTACCAACTCTGGATTGAGTTACTGATATCTTTCATTAACCTGAACTGCTCAGAAGTATTACATATATTAATGCTGGAATAACCGTTCTTGTCGTCATTTGTTTGCTGCCATCTATTGATCTGCTTTGTGGATATACTCGAGTTAATTTTTTTTCCACCACCTGATAGTGACATCAATATCAATTATTTGTAGTAGTATTTATGTCAAGACTGTGGGTACTATTTAAAGTGATGTCAGAATTATTTATAATTATAACTGAAAATAGGGAACATGCATGAGCTTCAAGACCATGGTTCGTACAGTACTGGGTAAGAATGTTCTTTAGTTTGATAAGGATAAATTCAGTTTTAGTATTTTTTACAGTACTCGTAAATTCCTGAGCAAAAGACAAGAAGCACACATTTAGGTGTGCGTTTGACAAAAGGAAATTCCTGGGCTTAAGCCTTCAGAGTTGTTGAAAGTTGAAACTATACACTTTCTATTTCTTTTGCGTCATCAGGGTGCAGCTCATGCTATCAATATATGCGAACCTCCAAATTTATTTTGTATGCAAATCTATTTGACTCACATGCTTAATGGTATAGATTTTACTCTGAATACTGTGGGAGATGTCATTTCGAGATTGAACTAGCCTACTTTCTTGTAATCCATGATTATCACATCACTGTAGCATATAGAAAGGGGTTGGTTCATTGGTTCGTCTAGCAATGACGTCAACTTGGACAAGGTAATGACATGTAAATCTGATGGAAGATTGATCTTTTTCATTTTAGTACATAGAATATATGATCTCAAGGAATGATGATTTTCTCCCGAATCATTCGTAGATACTTCAGTGATGAGCGACAAATTTGATAAATTCGAGAGAGAGATGCTTTCATCAATTGCTTACGCTTGAAGAAATAATTTTGTTTTGCCTTAAGGAAACTGCGCAGCATATATATTCTGGTGTTGGGACAATACGTGGACGTGATTCAGTCGCTTAGTGTCAATCAGGATTTGCAGTTTAATCGCCTATAAAGATGTTGATGTTCAGTTTCATGCAGACAGTGCCCCACTCTACCTTCCGGAGGTTGCCATGCTATGGATTGACAACCATGGGTGTGTCTCTTCCATGTGCTGTAGAGCAGGTGGACGTGGATTAGGGGCCAGGCCGAGCTGGACGACATGGTGTTTTAGGAGATGGAGGAGAAGGCCAACGATAGCAGCTACACGGTGGGGTCTGGCAGGATCAATAAGGTGACCCGCAGGGCTTTGAACATCCGTGAGACATGGCCGCACTAGGGAGCACGTCTTTGGAAAATACGCCAGGCCAATAATATAGATCTATTCGCATTAGCATTATAAGACTACTACATGACTGCTCTGCTTTATAAAAAGGAAACTCTTGTGCTGCACTTCTATTTTAATCACTGTATCTTAACTGCAATGTTAGAACGTTAACAAGCACATCAGCATAACTGGTGCGCACAGTCATGCAGAGGAGGCGCGCCCTGGGCGCGCCCCAGCCACTAGTACGCATATATCTATCGATGGATGCTGTGATATGACCAATTTCTCACATGCACAGAGGACATATCGTATACAAGTTATCTTGCTGATCACTACCTTTACCATCATACCAGTAGAATAATTACAAGACATAACCAATGTACCAGCTGACTTCTAGCAGGGACAATGCACATGTTGGGAACTACTTGCATTCTACATTAATCCGGTAAGGATATTATGTTCTTTTTCACGGCAAACTCATGCCAATAGAAGATCTGGAAGTATGTTATGTTAGCTTTGCCTCACTATAGCAACAATGACAGGAACCGAGCCGGACAAACAAAAATGACAATGAGCAAGTGTGACCATATTCGGTAAATAATTTCTCCCTTGGTTCCAAAATATAAGATGTATTAGTTAAGACAAAGTTTTCTATGTTTGACCAAGTTTATAGTAAAATGTGTCAACATCTACAATACGAAATAAATAAAATATGAAAATAAGTTCATGAGAAAGCTAAATACACTGATTTGATGGTGTACATACAATATATTTTTCGTCCGGATTAACTACATGTCCGCCCAAAATGTAAGAGCTTAACTTTAGCATTTAAGAAATGATACCCGCTAAAAATTTAGGTTTGTTTTTGTGGGTGAAAAATTTCGGTTCTTATCAGCTTTTTTAATAAGTATGCATCCACACAGGTTATGAAAACTACAATTTCTTAAAATGTATTTTTTTCCTTATTTTCAGTATTGTATCTTTGTATCTGACATTTTTTTTGCTATCATATGACAGTGATAGTATAGCGACGATCATTGTGGAAGATATTTATTTTGCTGTTGAGATGGAGGAAGTCATAATGTAATATACATATAAATACATATCTTAGTGTGCGAACGATCTGAGAACACATGTGACAAATATCATGTACCATATGAGGTAATTGGCTGCTGACGTAGATAAAATGTATGTAGAGATCATGTTAATAACTTAAACATGATTTACCCATTTATCTTTTTATCCCATGGAACAACATAGCTATTTTTATTTTGCAGCAAGTCCATCATATTATGTCTACAATATAAGGTTGAAAATGAACCTGGGATGCCGATGTCGAGGTTGGAATGAACTTTTACGCTGCCTAGCTTTTGGAAAGTGGTTAACATGTCCGGTTTAGTGCTTGGGGACAACACCACCCCCAAGAACCTCACTCTCTCTTTGGACAGGTGCTGGCTCATCACTTCCATATGGATGTTGACGGTCAATGAAACCTGATCAAAATGCGATAAAAGCGACACAAAACATAATTTGCTCAAGGAGATACATAAAAAGATGACATGCATAATAAGCTGCTAAATGATAAAGGGATAACATATATTTATATGTGAAAACAAAAAATACATAAGAAAAACTATGTTCACAAAAATCTTATATTTGTAAATGTCATCACATACTCCCAATTTTTCTGTAGACAAATCAAATAATATGTTTTCATTATCAGGAATTAAAATGTTCTAGCCCGCGCATCGAGCGGGCCACTATGCTAGTTGAACCGAACAACACCACCTATCTTTTAGAAAAAAAACAATGAGCCTCATTCATCATATTCTGTTATTCCAAGATTTGAAGTCCGTGCAAAGACATGTTATCTAGCAAAAAATTAACTACAAAAAAACTACTACACTTTTGTGCACAAACCGAGCTGCTCTGGTGTGGCACCAGGAACTGCAACATGCCATGTAGAGCACCTCCTCTCTCCCTCCAGCGACCTGCAAAGGACAGCTTGGCTAACCACACAGAGAGCGACGTCCGCTGGCACATGCACCGCACCGCACCAAGATCAGGTGAACTGCAGACAAGCAAAATCTGAAGAAAAAGAAGGTCCCGATCTGTAATAAAACACAATCACGTTTAGAGGCAGTAGAATCAAACAACACGAACGACGGAGCAGTACTGCATGCTAGGGGGAATTCAAAAAATGAGCCATTTTACAGAGATGAACTTCAGTGTGCTTCTGTTCTCCTTCGGCGAGGTTCAGCAGCAACAAACGGAACAAACTGCTCAGCATCGACACCAGAGGTGATGCAGTTCATCGAGGGGGAGGGAGATGGTCGACGGCTGATGCTACAAAACTGCGTTGGAGGAAGGACTGGCCATAGTCAAGTATGCGCCGCACTGGAGAGGAAGGCCGGGGCGCTCGCAAGCTGTAGAAAAGAACTGCAAGTCCATGAACGCCGAACAGCACCGCGCCCCTAAAAAAATTGCATGTCAAGGACGCCGAACCTCATGCCACCGGCCATGGGAGGGGAGGAGGTGCTCCAAATTGCAACGGTAGATGCACAGACCAAGTGGTCCCTAGAGGCTCGACCCAAGATGGGGCGCACACTGAGCTTGAACACAGAGGACGACCGACGAGGCGATAGGGGCGAGCAGATCTGGCGCGGCGACGCGGCGGTCGACCCGGACTGCGTCGGCTGGATGTGGA
>LR738710.1:218522051-218652118 GCA_902687465.1 Secale cereale | reverse complement strand
GGTCGCGGATATCCCCTGACACCCAACGTTTTTCTTAGGTTAGTGTTTGCAAGTACTATAGCTCGCATAGTAGCCATCGTACTAAAACTTCGCGGAATCAGTCGAGGTTTGACACCAAGAATCATCAAAAAAAATTCTTCAATCAAGCCCTGCTTATATGATTAAACAGTTTTAACATACGCCTAAGCATGCCATATATTACTTCAAAAGCTGGTGAGGATACATTTGTTTCCATAACTCTGATGAGGGTTCGCACGATTCACTATCAACCAAAAGTAGCAAGTACCACCCACACAAGACACTGCACTAGCCCTAGACGGTGTGATAAAACACATCGCTCTGGTAATTAAACACTACAAACTACATTGAAAGACTAGCGCGACCAACTATTTCTTGTCATCGATCTATGGGGAAATGTCCACAGGAAGGACAACGACTTGGGGATCGATCTCTGGAGCGATGTCCACAGGAGGGACCGCGACTTCAGAATCACCAAGGGCGTCCACCGGCACCTGCACCTGCACCTACACAACCCTCACATATTAGTAAGCACATTGCAAATAATCAAAAACAATACCTATGGAAACCATATATTTTTACCTTATGCAGCTCACCGAGGGATCCCATCCCTCGGGGGGCCATCGCCTCACCGGGGAAATACTGCTTCTCAACGGCGACTGTCTCCTCAAACCCGGCCTTGAGGCTCTCATAGGTGTCCATTAGAGTTTTTGGGGTAGGCACAGTGGGGCCCTTGTTATTCTTCCAGCTTTCTTCATTCGGGAGTTTGTTCGCCAAGGTCCTCAAATCTTTGGCCAGTGCTTGTTTGTTGGAGTTATCTGTCTCCATGGGTTGGCCTGCCAACATCGCCAACTCGTTGGCTGGTGCTCTCTTCCTGGAGACCTCTGTCTCCAGTGGGTTGTCTGCCGGCAACTCTTTGCCTATTGCTCCAGGATCCATCAATAAACTGACAAACAAAAAGCAATCGAAAGGAAACCACAATCGCAATGAAAACGGGAAAGGAATAGGTAGTGAGAATCGGACGGCGCTTTGCAAAAAGAAGATTCTTGGAATGAAAATAGAGTACCATCACTGATTTGCCTACCTTTCCTTCATCGGTACAGAAGAAAAATGGCAGAAGTGGCTAGCATGGAGTGTGGTTTTCTTCAAGATAGGGGAGAAAGGGCTTAAACGAGCGTTCTAGTGAAATGATGGTTGCTTTGTCCATCCAACTTACCAGGCCACTTTACCATTGCTGGTAAATGTGTGATTTTTGTGATATGAGGGGTCATGACGGTCACACTGGGGTGACTGCTGAATCTCGATTGTAGCACTTCACAAAGATTCGGTAGATGGCACGTGGGCCCGGATGCATGGGGTGTGTTTGGATCATGGGCAACCAAAACCTCAACCAAAATTTTGAACAACAGAGGAGCAGCTGGCAATAGTAGCATTACATTAAAAGTGTACTCCCACATATAGAAAAAATAAATAATATTGCATGTTGGTGGAGCCCATGTTTCCGATAATTTGGGCGGTGGGCTTGTTCAAAATTTTACGAGGTGGTGGTTGTTGACTTAATTGAGTGTCGAGTACCACACATGAACGATACAAAGTGTGACCTACACACCGGAGGGGCTGGACCAAAAGCTGTTAGCTGGCGAGTAATGAGCGCCTAAATAGTTCGGCTCGTTATGCTCGTGGCTTGCTTCTCAAGAACAAATCCAATAATCAATCTGAGCCTATATATTTAATCTAATCTACATAGGAGGCAACAAACTAACACATTTCCTTTCATAGTCACCATCTATCTTCTTATAAATCACATCTACACACTCATCATGTAGACTGTAACACATCATCAGAATCTGATAACGAGAGCTTGAAAGTGCAACTATTTCCACGTAGTTTTGGTAATTAATAACAACATATAGCTCATTGAACTAATATCCTTTCAAGATAAATATTTTAGGAAGTTCAGTGATTGGCATGGCATGGATTAGAGATGTGGACCCCTCAAAAAGCTAAGGACAAAGATTGGCAAAAACTCAAGACTCTACATTTTGATTTTAGTGATCCAAGATCACATTGAGTTCATAGGAAAAGCCAATACTATTGAAAGGGTATGGGGTGTTTCTTAATGGTCTACTTGCTCAAAATGCTCAGTGCTAAGCTCCAAATCCCTCAACCACTTTCTCATTTCCACATAAGTCCTAAACCTAAAAGTCAAACTCGGCCACACCGATTTGATCTACCCGGCGCCACCGAGTTAACTTGACATAGCCACTGCCAAAACCATAATCAGTTCGGTCTCACCAATAGGGATTTCGGTCTCACCAAAATGGGATTACCAACTCTCTGTTTCCCCTTCGTAATGTGTCGGTCTAACAGAGATGAGCGAATCGGTCCCATCGAGTTGGTAATGCAAACTCTCTAGTTACCTATTGTAACATTTCGGTCTCACTGAAAGGAGCGATCGTTCTCACCGAGTTTGCCTGGCCAAGTCTCTATTTTTCCTATTACCAGAATCGGCCTCACCGAGTTTGTCTAATCGGTCAAACCGAGTTGAGGTTTTGCCCTAACCCTAACTTATCGGTCTCACCGAGTTGATAGTATCTGTCACACCCTGCATTTTTTAGCATGTCATTTGCATCAATGAAGCATGAAAATTTGGACCAACAAATTTTTTGGCATCATTTGGCTTTTATTTGGAATTAAGTTTTTCTCTTTGTGATTTTCAAGTGCTCTTTAAAGTCAACTACTGCCTCTTGTGTATTTCATCTCCTTACCCCTAAACTTCTGCCCAATGATCATGCCAAGTGTATATAACAGTATAGTATTTTCTTACAAAAATAATTTGGCCAAAAAGTATTTTCAAAAATTAGTTTTCCAAAAACCCCTGAATTGAGGTTTGCACTGCAAGTGCTTGATTTAGGGTGAGAAAAATATTTCAAAGAGTATATTTGAAACCTAGTAGATATAGGACTCCCATAAACCACAAAAATATAATTTTAAAAGTTATTTTCCTATTTTATTTAAAGGCTTTTTCTTAAGGCCAGAAATGGTCTTTAATAGGAAAAAATTATTTAACTATTTCAAATATATTTGCCAAAATTCAGGGAGACTCCTAGGACATATATTATCCATATATAAGAGTTTCAACACTTGGTCATGTTCAAAATATTGGACAAATCCCTCAGAAACCCTTTCTGGATATTCCAAGCTTTTGAAATATTTACAAAGGAAATATTCTCCAAAAATTCCAGGGAAATTCTATCATGTCATATATGACATATTTGATGATCTTGCGAAGCCCCATGCATTGGGAAGTAAGAAAACATCATCAAAACCTCTCAAAACCATTTTGTCCACATTTGAAGTTTGAGCAACTATACATTGCCTAACTTGTCCAAATGCTCTCAAACTTGGTACACATGCTAGACTGGTCTAATAATGCATCTAGACCAAATGGCACAAGCTTTGGAGAAGGGTAACTTGATTAGAGTACCCCAAAACCATATCTGTTCAAATTCAAATTTGAACAACTTTACATTACCAACTTGTTACTTGGGGCTTCAAACTTTGTGGGAATGATCACAACCCCAAATGATGACACTGCACCAAGTGGTGCATCCAGGAGGGATGATTTGCTTAACTCAAACTTGGTGAAACCATTTCTGTTGATTTCTAGGGTTCACCAAAGTTACATTGGCAAGTTTCTTCAAATGAGCCCAAACTTGGTGGAGCACCCTATTTCCATATAACATTTGATCCTGTTAAGTCTCATGTCAAATGGAAAAAATTAGGTTGCCCAAAACCACATCAAATACCTTTTGGTGATTCTCCAAAGTTACCACTTCCACCCCTTTTCTTAGTCTCCTTGAGCCCAACTTTTTACCACAGCTCCCTCGGGCTCCCCTGCACCTCCAGCAAATCCTCCCTAGCCTCAGCTCCATGAATGAGTAAGGGTAAAACCCCAATGTGCATTCTGGATAGCAGTTTTCACCATTCTATCTCAGCCCCCTCTTCTTCTAGAAGCTTTCCTGGGCATCCAACGACTCTCCTGCGTTGTTTACTCCCCCCTAGAGCCAATGGACACGGTGGCCGCGCCCAAAGCGTGTGATACACGGCCGTGCCGGCCATTTGGGCGCTCTGGAGCACGCTACAGTGCGCTCCCGCACTGTAGCCTCCTCCAATCAGCAGCACCCGACCACCTCGAGCCTCCCCCTCGCGCCAGTCGATGTGCCTCGACGTCCGCAACGTGCCCCGGCCCTATCCCCCTCCTCCTTCTTCCTCCTGTGGCTGCCCTCGCACGCGCGCCGGCAGACCGCAAGCTCCAATCTCTGGATTCACACGCGCAAGCCCTTTGGATGCTTCCCCGCTCCTCCTCTTTCCTCCTGTAGGCGTAGAACTTGTCCACGATCAACCCCGACTCGTTCACGTGAGCCCGCACGGCCTCTGGCCTCACCCATGACCTCGCCGGCTCACGAGTCCATGGTGGACTGGAGCCCGGCTATATAAGCACACCCCGAGCCTCTTCCCTAGCATCCATCCCACCTCCACACCCCCTAGAACACGCCAGCACCACCCACTCCTCTCCAGACGGGCCCGAGCTCGGGATCGAGCTCGAGCTCCGCCGCCTCGGGTCACCGTCGATCTGGAGGTACAGGCCCTCCCCGCAGCTCCTCTCGCTCGAACTAGCACCACAGGCCCCCACTGATCCGTTTCCCCATCTTTTCCCTCTCTGCAGCTGCCGGAAACGACCGGAGCAACCTCCACCCGACGCATCTCCGCCATCCCACCTCGTCGCCGGCGAACCAGGCCACTCTGGCAACCAACTCCACCTCCATCAGATCGGCGACTCCACGCTGACTCTGTCCCTGCCCTTAGCTCGCCTTGCCGTGCCCCGAATCACTGCCGGTGAGCTCGCCGGCCCTTTGCCGGAGAGTTAGGGATGAAAGGCGGACCCCGCCTGTCAGCCTCTCCTCTCCCTCGCCTCTCTCTTCTCTCACTGACGCCGGGCCCCGCCCGTCAGGTTTGAAACCTGGCGTGCGCGCAGGCGCATGTGCGCTGGGCTGGTTCCCCTTTGGGCCTGCTGCACTATGGCCGTTCTGGCCCAGTTGCACAGCAGCCCTTTTCCTTTCTCTTTTCTGTTAGATTTTAAATAATTCCACTGGATTAAATAATGATCCAAATGAATTAATTCCAGTTCCTAAAAACTTGTAAAATTCCAACCTATTTAATGATGTCACTTTCACCCATATCCACTGACCTTTTCTGTTCTGTTCAAATTTAAATCTAAATTTGAACACTAAAACCTTTGTTCAAAAATTCATATACCCCATTCTGTCACTCCAAATCCCAAACTAAGAATTTTTGCCATCTTAGTTTTCCCTCTAGTATTTTATAAAAATAAGTTGACATTTTTCTGAGTACTTTGGTTTTTCTGTTTTTATTATTATCTTATTTTCCCATTGTTTATTGCGACGATTAGATACCGTGTTTGACGAGGTTGCTGAAGAAGAAGGAGGGGAAGGATTTGAAGACCTTGAAGACCAAGCCAATCCAGGCAAGCAGCCCTTTGACCATGATACCCCTGTGTTCCTCGAAACCCTTTTATTTCCGAATGCATGATGATAAGAGTGATGGTGGTGAACTAGTTGAAAGCCACCACATGATGCATACCCTACTCATGATCTTTACCATGTGCTTAGATGCAATGACAAAAGATTAGTTGTGATGCATAGTGATGCATATGTGCCATGAATCCTTCGTGGTTGCATTCAATTGGAAAACCCCATCGGGTGGCCCTAATGCCCGAGGGTGATGTTGAGTTAGGTCATCACTTGAGGAAGAAGTGGTGTGCCAAGAAAGATCTCGTGTGTGGGTAAAATGATGGATTAGATTTATGTGTGACTACCGTCCCAACCAAACATGTGCAACCACTCTACCCCTTATGGGACTGGGCATTATTGATTACTTAGGCTGATACTAGCATGGTGCCCACATCACTAGTGACGGAGGAGACTTGAGGTCACTCCCAGGACGGGGTCGTGCTTGGATAGGCGACCATGACTGTTTTCATAGGGCACCGGATCTTGTGGGTAAAGTGCGCAACCTCTTCAGAGTGTAAAACTATTCGATAGCCGTGTCCATGGTCATGGACAGTTGGGAGGTGCTACTTAAACTATGTCCAGAATTTTACAATCTCGATGAAAGTATGTGTATGTGTTGAGTCAAGGTGGTGACTTGACTCATTGATAAAGAATTGAACTCTATTCATGTTGATATCTATAACCTGTCCTCGAGGTTACCCAAATACATTGATGCATGTTTCACAAATAGTAGAATATTTAATCTAGCTTGTAGCTAGGTTGCTCATTGTTGTACAATTGCATTGTTACCTTGAACCAAATCATGGGTTGCTTGCGAGTATATTCAAAGTACTCATCGGCTTGCCACTGGTTATTTAATTGGCCAGGCATGGAGGAGCAGGAATATGAAGAAGAATTCTATGGAGACGAACATGCGAACTAGGACGCTTTCCCAGTCAGAATGCCTGTAGGGTTAAGGAAGATGGCATGGGTTCTACTTATCTGCGAAGACTTCCGCTATTCGAGTTTATTTGCTATTCAGCCCTTGAGGCTTTATCTGTGTAAGACTTGGCCATAATGGTCATAATTTGTGTGTAAGACAGTATGTATGGATGTAAGACTCTTGTATTTCAGCTTCTGTGTGTTCAATGAGTATTGATCTCTGGGATCACTGTACACGTGCATTCGGTGATCTCGACTCTTAAGTCGTGGTCCCCACAGTATCGGTCCCACCGAGATGTCTAACGTTCACATTTTGAACTGCTTCAGTCTGACCGAGTTCTTCTATTTGGCCTGACCGAGTCTGGTCAAATGTGTGTGACGGCTAGATTCTGTGTGGAGGCTATATATGCCCCTCCACCCCCTCTCCATCTGTGAGAGAGCCATCAGAACGTGCCTACACTTACACTACTCATTTTCTGAGAGAGAACCACATGCTCATGTGTTGAGACCAAGATAATACAATCCTACCATATGAATGTTGATCTCTAGCCTTCCCCAAGTTGCTTTCCACTCAAATCTTCTTCCCACTATATCCAAATCAGTGAGAGAGAGTTGAGTGTTGGGGAGACTATCACTTGAATCACAAGAGCAAGGAGTTCATCATCAACACACCATCTATTACCTTTTGGAGAGTGGTGTCTCCTAGATTGGTTAGGTGTCACTTGGGAGCCTCTGACAAGATTGTGGAGTTGAACCAAGGAGTTTGTAAGGGCAAGGAGATCGCCTACTTCGTGAAGATCTACCCTAGTGAGGCAAGTCCTTCGTCGGTGATGACCATGGTCGGATAGACATGGTTGCTTCTTCGTGGACCCTTTGTGGGTGGAGCCCTCCGTGGACTCACGCAGCCGTTACCCTTCCTGGGTTGAAGTCTCCATCAATGTGGATGTACTATAGCACCACCTATCAAAACCACACCAAAAACATCTGTATCTCCAGTTGCGTTTGCACTCTCCAACCCCTCCCTTTACCTTCATATGCAATGATTTACTTTTCGCTGCCACAACTCTAGAATTGCATGTGTAGGAAGATTTCTTGACTTCTGCTAAATTGCTAAAAACTGTCAAAACTTAAAACTGGGAAAAGGCTAAGTTTTTATTTGGTCAAGTAGTCTAATCACCCCTCTCTAGACATACTTTCGATCCTAAAAGTGGTATCAGCGCTTTAGTCTCCATTCGCCTTGATTTCCATAGCTTTGCTGATCATAGCCTTGGTTTCACAACCTAGGAGAGTATGGCGTCTAGCAACGGAAGTTACCACCGTAGAGGCCCTTACTTTGATGGTACTAATTTTGCTAGTTGAAAACATAAGATGAAAATGCATATTCTTTGACATAACCACGTTGTTTGGGCTATCATGTCTATTGGTTTGCAAGGTGAATTCTTCGATGGGAAGGAACCAAATCATGAAGCCTCCGCTGAAGAATTGAAGATGTTGCAATACAATGCTCAAGCTTCCGATATCCTCTTCAATGGATTGTGTCCCAAAGAATTCAACAAAATCAGTCGTCTTAAGAATGCAAAGGAAATTTGGGATACTTTGATTGATATATACGAAGGTACCGACTCCATCAAGGAATCCAAGTTGGATGTGCTTCAAAGTCAACTTGGCAAGTGCAAGATGAAGGATGGTGAAGGTGTTGCTGAAATGTACGCTAGGCTAGCTCTCATGAAAAATGAGATTGACAGCTTAGGAAGCGAAGAAATGGCCGATAGATTCATTATCAAGAAAATCCTAAGAGCCTTGGATGGAAAATATGACACCGTGTGCACATTGATCCAAATGATGCTCAATTACAAAGATCTCAAGCCAACAGAAGTCATTGGTAGAATTGTTGCTCATGAGATGTCTCTTAAGGATAAAGAAGAGCTTCACAACAAGTATAGTGGTGCTTACAAAGCTTCATGTGATGCTCCTACATCATCAAGTGGGAAACAAGTCTTCAATGAAGAATTTAACTTAATGCTGAAGAAATTCAATGTCTTCTACAAGAATAGAAGCAAAGAGAGAAACTCCAAATCAAGGTCCTACAATGACAAAAGATCTTCTAGTCATGATTGGAATTGCTACAATTGTGGGAGACCCGGACAGTACTAAAATGAGTGTACGGCTCCACACAAAAGAAGAGAAGACTCACCTAAAAGGAGGAGTAGAAGAGAAGATTCACCACCAAGAGAGAGAAGGAGTAGAGATGCTCGTTATGAACGAAGACTCTCTCTCGGAGAAACAAGGACTCGGAAAGGAAGGGCAAATCATCAAAGAGCTATACAAGACGAAGACATCAAGCTCATGTTGGTGAATGGGTATCCGGTTTCGACTCCGATGACCACTCCGGAAGAAACTACTACTCCGACTCCGAAGATACTCAAGATGAAGGTGTTGCCAGAATTGCTCTTGTTTCATCCAAATCCTACGACATATTTGACTCACCAAATGAAGGAATTGGAAGAAGCTTCATGGCTAAAGGCCCTAAGGTATCACACCCAAAATATATTGATTTCAATAGTGATGAAGATGCTTTGCTAGGAGATGATGATATACTTGTTGGCAGCAATAGTGATGAAACCTATGATGAAATTACTATTAATAATGCTAATCAAGATAAAACGAATGACAATGATAAGGAGAAGATTGAGCGTATATCTAAAGAATTAAACACTCTCAAGTTAGCTCATGAAACTACCTTAGAGGACCATCACGAACTTTTGAGGACTCATGAGATGCTATGCCTTGAAAAACTCAATCTAGAGCAAGAGCATGAGTTCATAAAAGAAAGCAATGATGATCTTCGTAAGAAAAGTTCTTCTTACATTGCAAAGCATTTACTCTTGTCTACATACATGCCACAAGTAAAATTAGCAATAAGAACAAGAAAGATTCTTCCTCTAGTAGTATCAATAATCATGATAAAACCAATGTTGTTGCTTCTAGTAGTTCTCTTGATTTCACTAATGATTCTCTTAGCCAAGTTACACTTGAGGAAGAAAATAGCTTATTGAATGGAATTATAGAGAAAGGTGTTTATAAGAGCCTTGCCAGGAGTAAGCAATTCGAGGAAATTGTACGCAAGCAAGGAAGGCACTTCAAGAATCAAGGTGTTGGTTTTGAATGAAAGTTCAATGCCAATGGAGTTGAGTGGGAAGAAGATCAATACCCCAGGACAAAGTTTGTTCCTCAACAAGAGAAGTATGATCCTACTTCCTTCAAGGGCACACAAGCCCAAGATGATCTTCCACCACAAGACCACAAGCTAAAGGGCAAGAATAAGCTTCAAGAAGAGATTGATGCATTTTAAGAAGCTCCTAAGGCCATGGTCAAGTGGGTTCCCAAGACTACTTCAAGTTCTACTTCATCAAGTACATCTACTACTCCAAGGATTCCCATCAAGATGGTGTGGATCCTGAAGAAGAATATGTAGTATGTAATGTACATAGGACATGGTACAAAGAGGAAAGGAAGGGGATGCAAGTAGTATAATATAGCCCTCCAACCGGTCTCTTGGTCGAAAACGGAAATAAAGGGGAAACGATGTACACACTTGTATGACCAGGACTAGATTTGCTATCCACTCATACGAATAGGTGGCTAATGTGAAAAAGTGGACCAACCCAGATATGCACTGTTCTTAATCTAATACCCCTGGTAAAATGATGCCATGCCACTTTTATAGGTCATAACTAGTGATTTTTGTGCAACTTAACTAGAATGTCACGCCATAACTGTTTGTCGATTTCAGTGGAATTGCACAAAGGGAGATCTATGCCCAATCCTCATCATCCAAATTGGCACCCTAACATTCCCTTAAGTAAGAATGATATTTGATGCATGTGTTCACCTTTATTTTGCAACTGCCATGAGAAAATAATACTGTTGTTTACATAGTAGACTTGTACTCACTGACAACCAAATCTGACATTGAAGCCCACTCATGTACTTGGTTTCACCAATTGGTTTAGGAGAAAGAGAAACAGAGCAAGAAAAGGAAGACGACGACGGAAGAGGAAGAGGAAGAAGAAGGAAGAAATGAAGAAGGATCACAAGATGGTACCATCCTATGTTATCCTAACATCTTGCTAGTTGTATTGTATTACTGTGTTGCTACTAATATTAATTTACTTGAGGAAATGCACTTGTAGTACTACTAGCAGAGTAGTACTTGGCTTGATGACACATCATACTAATTAACTGGATTCTTGATGCATGTGTGAGCTAGCTCTACATGATCAACAATGCCAAGGTGATCTACCTGAAGCCGAGGCCACTGAATGGCTCCAACAACATCTGCATCACGTTTGAGGCTATGCTCCAGGAGCACTTTGACTTCTACTGCCTCTCCTGCAAGGTCATATAATCAATCAGGAGTACTTCAGCATCACTAATTAATTGGTAAGGGCCTAAGGCCTTCATCAAAATTAGTGTGTTGTCATCTCTATTTGTATCGTGCTCCAGTTTGGCAATTGTCACGAGAAAGTCCTTTATCTTTGCACGTTACATCATTGCAGCCTATGATACATGCCAATGCGAGAGTTGAGCTAATTGGCACTAATATAATAAACTAATACCTCTTTTTAAGCAAGGCTACTATGTTGCTAACTTTACTCAATAAGATAATGTGGATGCTTCTATTTGTTAGTGTATGTTTCATCAACTACTATTATAGTAATTTCACTTTCTCAATATATGTGCCAACAGGGATGCTCGATTTCAGTGGAACTGCACAAAAACTTTGGGTGGTTCATTGTCTCGACTTCTTCCTTCCTTTCCTGTTAGTCACTTATCTCGGCTTCCAGTCAAAGGAAGTACTAATTTTTAAGCTTCATCACACAGGTTGGTACATGTCTTCATCCTAATTATTGTGCTTTTCATATCTATCGGTAATTTGGTATTGTGCTACTGTTGGCTGATTTCATAAGGAGTAACTTGGAGCCTGAACTTGCAGGCAACTCGTTACATGGGCCGATTTTAGTACAATTGCACAAAAAGAAAAGATGGACATATACTTATGCTGCTGCTTTGTTGTACTCCAAAGTTCACTTAGACAAGCATCTATGTTGACAAGAAGAAGTGTGATTCGTCTCCAACGTATCTATACTTTTTGATTGTTCCATGCTATTATATTATCTGTTTTGGATGTTTAATGGGATTTAATATACACTTTTATATGATTTTTTGGACTAACCTATTAACCCAGAGCCCAGTGCCAGTTTCTGTTTTTTCCTTGTTTTTGAGTATTGAAGAAACGGAATACCAAACGGAGCCCAATTGACCTGAAACTCAACGGGGGATGTTTTTGGACCAGAAGAAGCCCAAGGAGTACCGGAGATGGACCAGGGGAGTCCCGGGATGCCCACAAGGGTGGGGGAGCGCCCAGCTCGTGGCCGCCTCAGGGACCCCCCTTACTTGTTCCCGACTCCAACACCTCTTATATATACAGAAACCTCCAGAAAATAACCTAGATCGGGAGTTCCGCCGTCGAAAGCCTCTGTTGCCACCGAAAAACAATCTAGACCCGTTCTGGCACCCTGCCGGAGGGGGGAATCCCTCTCCGGTGGCCATCTTCATCATCCCAGCGCTCTCCATGACAAGGGGGAGTAGTTCACCCTCGGGGCTGAGGGTATGCATCAGTAGCTATGTGTTTGATCTCTCTCTCGTGTTCTTGAGATGGCACAATCTTGAGGTATCGCGAGCTTTGCTATTATAGTTGGATCTTATGATGTTTCTCCCCCTCTACTCTCTTGTGATGAATTGATTTTTCCCTTTGAAGTTATCTTATCGGATTGATTCTTTAAGGATTTGAGAACACTTGATGTATGTCTTGCATGTGCTTATCTCTCGTGACAATGGGATATCACGTGATCTACTTGATGTATGTTTTGGTGATCAACTTGCGGGTTCCATGACCTTGGGAATCTATGCATAGGGGTTGGCACACATTTTCGTCTTGACACTCCGGTAGAAACTTTGGGGCACTCTTTCAAGTCCTTTGTGTTGGTTAAATAGATGAATCTGAGATTGTGTGATGCATATTGTATAATCATAACCACAGATACTTGAGGTGACAATGGAGTATCTAGGTGACATTAGGGTTTGGGTTGATTTGTGTCTTAAGGTGTCATTCTAGTACGAACTCTAGGATAGATCAAACGGAAAGAATAGCTTTGTGTTATTTTACTACGGACTCTTGAACAAATCGATCAGAAAGAATAACTTTGAGGCGGTTTCGTACCCTACAATAATCTCTTCACTTGTTCTCCGCTATTAGTGACTTTGGAGTGACTCTTTGTTACATGTTGAGGGATAGTTATATGATCCAATTATGTTATCCTTGTTGAGAGAACTTGCACTAGTGAAAGTATGAACCCTAGGCCTTGTTTCAAAGCATTGCAATACCGTTTATGCTCACTTTTATCATTAGTTACCTTGCTATTTTTGTATTTTCATATTACAAAAACCTATATCTACCATCCATATTGCACTTGTATCACCATCTCTTCACCAAACTAGTGCACCTATACAATTTACCATTGTATTGTGTGTGTTGGGGACACAAGAGACTCTTTGTTATTTGGTTGCAGGGTTGTTTGAGAGAGACCATCTTCATCCTACGCCTCCCACGGATTGATAAACCTTAGGTCATCCAGTTGAGGGAAGTTTGCTAGTCATACAAACGTCTGCACTTGGAGGTCCAACAACGTCTACAAGAAGAAGGTTGCGTAGTAGACATCAAAGTGCCAGAGTGAGCGCCAACAATATTGCTTGGCGCATAGCCCAGAAAAACACAACCCAGTATGTGGTCCCAACTTGTGCTTTTAGGTTATCGGCACATATGCTGGTAGGGAAATGTATTCCGTGGAGTCTAAAGATTCCAGACAAGTTGCTAGAGGCATATATTCATATGGCACTTAACCAGTCTACACGCCTGGGATGCCTCCATTTCAGTTGAACTGCAAAAAACTAGTTGGATGAAAGTAGTGGCCAAGTTATTCAACCGCTCGTGGTATCGAGGCCACTATCATGAGGATAAACCTGCAAGCAAAGTTCAGATGCTCTATGATGCCTCTTATGTACTCAAAAGTTTGCTTAGACCAGCATTAATTTTAGCAAGTACCACCGATTGAACACCACTTACCAGTCTGTACCATAGGTAATTAAAGTGTGTCGATGTATGATATAGGCTTGTGTTGTCTCAATCATTTGGATGCGTAAACATGTTGAACTTGTGTCTTCTGAATCTTTTTCCGAATGTTAGCTATGCATATTGGCTTGTGATCTTTGAATCATTTGGATGCATAGACATGTTGTACTTGTCTATACATGAATCTTTTGAGTTGATGATTGTGAATGTTGGCTATGAATATGAACATATCTTGTGAGCCTGAGTTTGATCTGAATGTTTACCTTTTCTGTTGTACTTGTGTGTGAACTTGTTAGAATGTATACAGTGGTATTGTTAGAATGTACACTGTCGGATTTTGACGTGCCCAAACCAGCAGCACATCGTAGAATTAAATGAAGAAAGAGATGGTTGAGTATCATATTATGATACCGTATGGAATTAAGTTACTCCCACTGTGGTTAGTCTTAGGCCTTGTTTAGCTCAACCTCCTCCTAGGGGTTTCGAGAGGAATGGAGGGGAATTTGGCTTGTACATGATTTAATCCCCCACATTCCATGTTAATCTATGTATATTTTGGACATGCTATTTGACCCCTCATTTTGCCGCTCGCTGGACTCTCCCGCTTCCGTCGCCCCCCAATTCCCCCGCCCCCATCTTACTCACTCATACACAAAACCCCCGCTCACCTTCTTCCTCACTCGTACAGCAAACATTTGCTCCTCTTCTTCCACTCCTAACAAAAACCCTAGCCCTCCTTCTTCCCCGCTCGCACTGCCACTAGGCTCGTCTCTGGTTACTCTGCTCAAACCCATGAGCTCGGCGCGACGCCCGCAAGGAAAAAGGAGTAGGCAGGCCCCAGCGCCAAGAAGATGAGGCTCTCGCCAGCGGCGATGCCGGTTGTAGATCCCGCACCCGGCACCACGGGGAGAAGCGGCAAGCCCCCCACCCGAATTTCAGGAACCAGTAGAATCTTCGGTGGACTGCATGACCAATAGCCCGGACGAAATCCTTGGGGAGATCATCTCCCTTCTCCCCACCAAGGATGGTTGTTGCACACAACTCCTCGCATCTCGGTGGCGCCCTCTATGGTGCACCACGCCCCTCAATCTCGATTGTCGTCAGATATCTGTCCTTTCTGAATTTGATATCCTCAGAGCCATCGTCTCCTCATACCAGCAGGGCCCCGTTCAATGCCTCTGCATCCCGACACGCTACTTGGTGTTGATACCCTGCACGGTGGACGCTTGGCTGACATCCCCTGAATTTGAAAAACTCCAGCAGTTTGAGTTCTACCATTACCACGAAAGTTTCAAACCACGAACCGAACACCAAGAATTTGTGCCTGCACCACTGTTGTCCATCTCATGGTTTTCCTCCTCTCTCCACATCGACACCTTTGCTCGGCGCCATCTACCAGACGATATGGTACAAATGCTTTGACTCCCACTACTAAAAAACTTTTGCTTGTGGTGGTTTATCTGTCGGAGGCCTCACTGCACATCATTATCCACTCCATTTGCCCTGCCCTGGAGCGCTTGCTGATTGTTTTGGGAAAAGAAATCCCTATCAGTTGTCTCCAAATAAAGTTGCCCCACCTTAAAAGCATTGGAATTTGTTTTGAAGGACAACAACTCATCCTCGAAGATGCCCCTTCACTTCAAATGTTGCTCCTTGATTATTGTTATAAACCTTCACCAATAACTGTTGTTTCTACACCCAAACTGGAGACCTTGGGTGTAATTAGTGATCCGTTTAATGATCACAATAAGTTGGTGTTTGGCTCCTCACTTTTTTAGGTATCGTATATTATCATCTACACATTTGTAATCATAAGCTGCCATTTTCATTTGTGCGCATAAGTTTTATATTATCTTGGAGTACACTTTGGGTACTAATATTATGTTATATGCTCAATGAAGAGTTCGTCCATGGATGGCCTATCAATGCTGCTGGATTCTATCAAGATCTTATATATCGGAATGTTTAGTTTTGATCTAAACATAATTATTGGCTTGCTGCGATGCTTTCGATCTCTAGAGAATTTATATATAAAGGTGATGATTTCATGCACATTGAAAGCCTGTATATATTGTACTAGAATTAACCGTTCCACTGTCACTCTTTCAACATACTCTTTTTTCAGACCTTAATTGTTTCCAATCTTCATGTCTACTTAGGCACTAACACATGGAGAAAAACAACATATAACCAATCGGTGGCGTAATAAGCACCAGGATTTTCTCAATTCTCATGACATTCGTTTGAGGACAATAACTATGGAAGGATATGCATCCAACCTGGCAAATAGAAGATTTGTCACATTCTTCATGTTGAATGTGAGGTTACTATTGTCCATGAGGCTTAAGTTTTTCAACAAGAGATTTCTCACGGACGGACATGTTGAACAAATAAAAATAAGTTTCAGGTGGACAAATGGGATTCTGAACCTGCTCGGCTACTATCTACATCAACTTGTTGTCATCCTCCAATCATTTTTTTGCACAGTATGTTGATTTTATGGATCGAACCGATCTAGTTGTTTCTTACTGCGAAAAAGAGTGGTTGGGTTAGATGTTATTTCCATGTTCAATCTGGGTTTTGTCTAAATCTGATGATCAATTAATCCTTGGGCTTTCTATACCATTTGTAAGCTTGAGTTACATGTTGTTCCCCTTGTACTCCCCTCCGCCTACCACTACACTGCCGCATCTTCCACGGCTCCTGTTAATTCCCGTGCGAGGCCTCGCCATCATTCTTCGCCTTGGTTCGCTCGTTGTGCCTGCCGCCGTCTGGCGTTGTCAACATGGTCAACAACCAAGAGGAACCAGGAGATGACTATACATGGAGAGGCTGACAGTAGGGACCCACCAGGGTCATTGCATTACGCAAGCAGGTGCCACGTTATTACAAGCCAAAAAATTACTTCCTCCTAATTATTTGACAACTAGGTCCCACGCCATTGTCAATGTAGTCAATAAATGAGAAAATTACACAACGAGCGGATAACACCAAGGACCCAGCAGCTCACCCAGTTGTTTTTTAGTTTTAGAGACGGAGCTCAACTACGCGCTGTGTGGGGGCTATGGCCCGTCTAGCCCATGCTTATGCTTTTATTTAAGCACATGATGAGCCCAGTTGATAACTTTTTTCTTTCTGAAACTGGCTAGCCCAATTCTTTTTTTGTTTGGAGAATACCCAACCGAGGCCTACTTGCTTTTCTCAGCCCCGCTGGGCTGCAAATCTTTCAAGACGAGGAGGGATGTAAGTAGTAAGAAATGGGCTTCCCCAGAAAATGGGCTATAAGTTGTAAGGAATGGGATGTAAAATTTTAAACCAAAGCCAACCGGCAATTACATTCAAATATAGTTTTTTTGGATTTTTGTACTCTTATAAAAGCAGAGTTGGTGATGATGGTGCAATACATGTCTTTCAATCTATATCTAACGGATAGGAAGGAAACTATGACAACTTACCTGCACTCCTCTCCACATTTGCACATACGACCTTCCCTCCTTCATCCTTTCCTCCCATAAGATAAACTACTCATACAAATGCATCTTGATGTTCCGTCAAATGCACGGGCATCTTGCTAGTCAAGATTTTAAATTTCATTCATTTTTTTCGGAGATTTTTTTGTATTTTTTTATATAAATTTTTTTAAATGTTTTAATGTGGCTTGAAATTTCGTGATCAAAAGAGTTCGGACCCCACCGAAATATGCAAAATTTCGTTGAATTTTTTAGCAGTGCCCAGAAAATGGTCTGTAATGCTAATAAAAGAGTATGGTCTTCAAAATAACCTTAAGAAAATGGGTTGTAAATTATTGAAAATAATAGCTAATGGGATGTATGCTGTTTTCCACAGATTTGGAGGCTCGCTTCTGGGCCAAATAGGTTGACGATGACGCTGTCCTAATTTTTTTACGTGTACGCAAGGCTTTGTCAAGTTAGTCAACATAGAACAGTGACTGTTGGATGTCCATCCAACGGCCGCCGTGCTCCTTCAATATCTGATTTTCCTGCTCCAGCCGCCCAAACCAGCGTCGGCGGGACTGCATGCTCCCTCCTCCCGTAGCCGGTTGTGCTGCCGCTAGGCCATCCATCTACCCACCTGTACTTCCTGTTATTTTTCGGCAACGTCAGCCTCACCCCACACCCGACCAGTCAACGCTCGTACTTCCCTTAGCATGGGCATCCGCTGTTGTGGCTTCGCCGGCTCCGGATCATTCCCTTCTCGTGCCTCACCCTCGTCCACCGCGTTTGTGCTCTCGGCGCGGCGCGGTTAACATGGTCAACAAACAATAGCCATCGGAAGAGCGACATAAGTGGAGAGGCTGATAGTAGGGACCCACACAAGCAAGTGCCTCCTTATTACGCGCAAAATAATGATTCCTCCACCTGATAACAGGGACCCACCGGAAGGGCCTCTGTATTTCGCAAAAAAAATGTTCCTCCCGCTGACAGCTCGGACCTACTAGCTATACCTTTGCATGGAAGGAACTGCCTCCTTATCACGCACAAAAAAGTGAATACTTCCCCTACTATCTGGGACCCACAATAGTTGGAGGCTGACTTGTGGGCCTACTGATGTGGACGAAGGGCTTTTAAACTTAGTCAATATGAACGATTCTAGCTCCATTGACCATACGATGTCCATCCAATGGTCGTAGTGCTTCTTCAACCTCTGGTTTTCTTGCTCGAGCCGCCCAAACTAGCACCGGCCGTGCCGCCTGCTCCTGCCTCCCGTGGCCGGCTCTGCTGCCGCATAGGCCTGACCGCCCCAACCTCTGGCCAGGCCATCCCTCTACAAACCCACAACACCTGTTATTCTGCGGTGACGACAGCCTCACACCGCAATCGAATTAGTTAACCCTCATACTGCTCTTCGCACGGGCATCCACTGTCGTGTCTTCCATGTCCTCGCGTCATCCCCTTCCTAGGCCTCGCCGTCGTCCACCGCCTTGGTGCTCTCGACGCGGCGTGGTCAATGTGGTCAAGGAACGAGTTCCATCGAAAGAGTACTATATGTGAAGAGGCTGACAACCGGGTCCATGGTCGCAGCAAGTAAGTGCCTCCTTATTACGCGCAAAATAATGATTCCTCCACCTGACAGCAGGGACCCACCGGACGGACCACCATATTTCACGAAAAAATCGTCCCCCCTGACTGCTGGGACCCACCAGCTACATCTTCGCACGCAAGGAAGTGCGTCCATATTACGGGTAAAAAAATGATTCTCCCCCTGACCGCTGGGACCCACCATCTATATCTTCGCATGCAAAGAAGTGCCTCCTTACCTCCCTAACAGCTTGGACCCACCCGGTCGAACCATATGTAGGGTTGTTTGTCTGGTCGCGAACGTGTACGTACATACTGGTCGATCGGTCTGTCTGCAGTGTGCATCGATGAATCGTGGCTGAGTAAGTTAGGGCACGTGTCATAGTAGAGGCGCAGACGTAGCATGTCATGCAGTCCTGTCAATATCGTGTACACGTACATACAGCCAGGGTGCAAGAAAGTAAATACGGCCACATACCTACATACGGACGGGGTGTCAAACGCATACTCGCGCATACGTGTGTCCATGGCCCGTGTACATGGAGAGGCAGCGGAGAGCAGCGACGACGTCATGTTCATCGGCAGCCAACCGGCTGGCTCAAAACAGAGAAACTGCTTCGTGTTCATTGGGAGGCAATGGAATGCGTCCTATTCATCTGGAGCCAGCTTGGACGGAATAGCTGAAATGAGGTCTGGCGTACCGCTGAACGGAGGAAACGGCGTTCTGTTCGACCGCCTACGGTCGAAACGGGATCCTGTTTACCGGGAGGGGTCTGGCATACCGCACAATAGAGGAAACAAA
Source organism: Secale cereale (assembly GCA_902687465.1). Taxonomy (NCBI): domain Eukaryota; kingdom Viridiplantae; phylum Streptophyta; class Magnoliopsida; order Poales; family Poaceae; genus Secale; species Secale cereale. The sequence continues at coordinate 218,632,552 of LR738710.1, read as the reverse complement.
CTTGTGTTCGACCTCCTACGTTTGAAATGGGGTCGTGTTGATCGGGAGGTTTGTGGCATACCGCAAAATGGAGGAAATGGACTTCTCTTCGACCTCCTACGGTTGAAACGGGGGGCCTGTTCTTCAAGAGGGGTGTGGCATACCGCAAAATGGGACTCCACGGGCTACTGTTCCTCCACCATCTGCTGCCTCGCTCCAGCCACCACGGGCTACTGTTCATCCACAGTAGACCTCCTCCAGCCTCCACCTATGACTATTCATCCACGGCGTCCCCTCCTGCGTCCACCAACTACTGTTCATCCAGAGGCTCCTGTTCATCCAGCCCCCACCAACCCTCCACCGGCTACTGTTCAACCACCCCTCCACCCGCTACTGCTCATCCAGCCCTCCACCGGCTACTGTTCAACCAGCCCTCCACGAGGTCCTGTTCATCCACCCCCAACCGGCTCGATTGGGTTCCTGTTCATCCAGCGGCAAACGGCCTCTAGCTACTACCATGGGGTCCTGTTCATCCAACCCCCACCGGGAATTGTTCATCCAACACACACCGAGAACTGATCATCCAACTCCCAACAACGTTCACTGTTCATCAAGAGGCAACAGGTTCGATCGGCTTCAGTTAGCAGTAGTAGTGAAGGAATCGCTCGATCAAGTTCAGTCAACAGCCAGATGATCGATCACTCGGGTTCAGTAACGTGTATCGTGTAGTGCAATCGCTCGGGTTTAGTAGGCAAACGCCTCGCTCGGGTTCAGTTAGAGCCCAACGCCTCACACACATGCGTGCACGTGTATGAGAGAAATGCACAATCGTCCCGTGCATCGCTCAGCCTCGACCACTCACCGTAACAGGGAACTCCTAGATATTTTCCTCACCCTTGCTTCTACCATGTTTTTTTCCGTCATGGACGGCCCAGAGAATGTCATGCAGCTGCGTCTCTCGCCCGCCCAGGATGAAAAGCCTATTTTCTGTCATGATTTTTTGTCATAGAAGTAGGATCCCACCACATCTATGATGATACCGGGTTTTGTCACAATTATCGTCATACAAGTGTCATAAGCATGATAGAAAAAATCCGTTCGGCACAAAATGTCATGTATGTGTCTTTTTTTGTAGTGTTCCACGACGAACTTTCGCCCCACACCAATACGATAGACACCAAGGCACTCCTGCCCCAGCCAACCGACAGACTAGGAGCTCCACTGGCTCGACGGTTGCTGCTTCCGTCCATTGGGAATTGACTGACCTAGAATAAAAAAATTAAGAGACTGACACCTCGATAAAGTGATCTAAATGAGTGTACGACCTATTTTGCGGCCCGGTGAAGTAGGCGCCTCCAGTTGCTGAGTTGGTGAGGCCGGTGAGGGAGTCCTGGACTAGGAGGTCCTTGGGTGTCCGGACTACTCGATATGGGATGGATTAATGGGTCGTGAAGATAAAAGCAGAAGATTATCCCTCGTGTCCGGGTAGGACTCCTATATGCATAGAATGGCAAGTTTTGTGTCCGGGTGTAATGTTTCCTTCCTCTACAAGATGACTTTGTACGACCCTAGGTCCCCGCGGTGTGTATATAAACCGGAGGGTTTAGTCTGTAGAGGCTATCAAAATAATCTCAGGCTAGACAGCTAGGGTTTAGCCACGATCTCGAGGTAGATCAACTCTTGTAACCCCTATACACATCAAGTGCAATCAAGTAGCAAGTAGGGTTTACCTCCATTAAGAGGGCCTGAACCTGGGTAAACATCGTGTCCTTGTTGTCCCTTGTTACCCTCGATCCTCAAATTCACAGCTTGCGACCCCTACCCGATCTGCCGGTTTTGACACAGACATTGTGCTTTCATTGAGAGCTCCGTTGTGTTGTCGAGAGAATGATCGATGGCTCGCTTTGTCATTAGCGACGGTGCTGTCTCCGGGGAGACCTTCCTCCATGGCCAGCTTTTCATATTTGGCGGCTTCGTGCTACGTGCCAACTCAGCCGGCCACCTTGAGCTGGTTGATAGCTACGCCCCTGGTCACCATATCAGGTTTGGATGTTTTAAACTACATCACCAATATCCGAGGAGATCTCATCTTTCAGGGGTTCGCGGCCTCGGCTGCCGCTCCCTACCTGCATGAAGAAGACCATTCGGATCTACTATCAGATCCCGTCCAGGGGTCAACACCCATGTCCGCTCTGGCCTTAGATCTAGAGCAGACCGCTTCATCTGAAGACGGGAGGATAAACCCCGCCAGACTCTCTCCCTCCATGGAGCTTCTAGCTGGAGACTCAGAGGCGATTGCGCCGTTCACAGAACCGGTATCAAATGGGACTCTTCTTGTTGTTGGGAAGCCAGACTCGCTTCCGATCACGAGCTCTGGACTCATGGGGTCCGCGCCCTTCAGGCTCGATCAAGTGGTCATCACCGAGCCTGGCACCACAGATCCCCAAACTCCTGGCCAGCTCGCTCTTAAACGAGGTGCCAAACCTGCTACAATCTCTCGCCATCACGGAGGTATCACCTCCAAACTATGCCCAGTTGGAACTGGGGCTGAGACTAGGGAATTTTGCATCCCACCGACCACCCACTTGGTAGCCATTGTCGATGATTAAACAGACATGCTAGACTACGCTTTCGAAGACATCGATGGTACGGACGACGATGTCAAAGCCGAACCAAGTCAAAACCCGGCCATCACTGGGCAATAGACGGCCACTTCCACCTACGATGTATACATGATGGACACGCCTAAGAAGAAGGACGACGACGACACTAAAGATCCAGATGAGGATAAGCCCGTCGATGAACCACCAAAACACCGGCGTCAGCGGTGCCGCTCCCGATCGTGCCGAGGAAGGGAAAGCAACACCGGCTTCGAAAATAATGACACTCCAGATAATGCTGAAGTCCTCGAAAACCCCACGGAACCAGCGTTAGAGCAGGAGGAAAGGGAGGAGGGTCAATTCAGCCCCGAAAAGCTCGCCGATCGCGAGGATTCAGAAGACAGTAACTATTTACCAGTCTCCAAAGAGGATGTATTTACCTGTCTCCGAAGAGGATGTCAGCCTTGGAGACGAAGAATTCATCATCCCAGAGGAACCCCTCGAACAAGAACACTTTCAGCGATGGCCTATCACCACAGCAAGGAGCCTGAAAAAGCAGCAGCGGCTTAAAGCCAAACAAGATACACTCAACGACAAATGGAATCAAGTGCTAGACGCTGAAGAAAGATATGGCTGTGAGCGCTAAACAAAGAGCTATCCCAAATGCAAGCTACTGTTACAATTCGACGGCGAGTCCCTTGCACCAATACTGTCGAGGTACAATCAGGCCAATCAACCTGACCGGCCACCATGTGGATGGGACAAAGCGGCTAATAACGCCAAACACCAGCCCACGCCCCACCATAAAGTCAAGGAGATAGCGGCTTCGGGCTACAAGTACGACCTATGTCAGAACTTGGACAATGGAGCCAGCTAGATCAGATCAATCTACGGATCTAGAGGTCGTGCCCCCACACGGGATGACGACCATCAAGCCTATCACGACAAATATAATCTAGTTTGGAGTAGGCACCAAACACATATGTCATCCGAACTCCGTTGTGATGTCACCTGGTATAGAGGTGCCTCACACCCTATGTGCTTTACCGACGACGTTATGCAACACCAATTTCCGGAAGGGTTTAAACCCGTGAACATCAAGTGGTACGATGGAACGACGGATCCTGCCATATGGATTGAAGACTTTATTCTCCACATTCACATGGCTCACGGAGATGACCTCCACTCCATTAAATATCTCCCTCTAATGCTCAAAGGACCAGCACGACACTGGTTGAATAGCCTCCTAGAGAACTCCATTGGAAGCTGGGAAGATTTAGAGGATGCTTTTCGGGCCAACTTTCAGGGCACTTATGTCCGACCACCGGATGCTGATGACCTGAGCCACATAGTCTAGCAAGCCAGAGAGTCAGCCCGCAAACTTTGGAATCGGTTCTTAACTAAAAAGAACCAAATCATCGACTGCCCGGACGCCGGAGCCTTAGCGGCATTCAAACACAGCGTCCGTGACGAATGGCTCGCTTGACACCTCGGTCAGGAGAAGGCGGAGACTATGGCAGCTCTTACTACACTCATGATCCGCTTTTGTGCGGGCGAAGATAGCTGGTTGGCTCATAGAAGCAACAATACCAGTGACCCACGCACTTCTGAGTTTTGAGACCAGGGATGGCAACGGCAGGCCACGACGCAATAAAAACAAGCGTCGGAGCAATAACAGAGATGCAGAGGATATGACAATAAACGCCGGATTCAGTGGCTCCAAACCCGACCAGCGGAAGAAACCATTCAAGGGCAATCGGGACGGTCCATCCAACTTGGACAAAATACTAGAGAGACCTTGCCAGATTCATGGCGCCCCCGACAAGCCTGCCAACCACAACAACAAAAATTGCTGGGTTTGCAAACATGTCGGTAAATTAAATACCAAACACAAGGGGAAAGAGCCTCAAAACAAGGATGATGATGAGCCTCGCCCATCGAACACGGGGGGACTGTAACAATTTCTCCCTGAGGTGAAAACGGTGAACATGATATATGTCACCCATATCCCTAAGAGGGAGCGCAAACACGCATTAAGGGACGTCTACGCCGTAGAGCCCGTCGCCCCAAAATTTAACCCATGGTCGGCTTGTCCAATCACCTTTGATTGCAGGGACAACCAACCAATATCCATCATGGAGGTTCGGCGTCCCTGGTACTCGACCCTATCATCAACAGATACCATCTCGGTAGAGTCCTTATGGACGGCGGCAGCAGCCTCAACTTGATCTATCAGGATACTGTCCGAGAGATGTGGATCGACACCCATCAAGAATTAAGCCGAGTAACACTACCTTTAAAGGAGTGATAACCGGCGCGGAGGCCCGCTGCACGAGCCCATTAACACTGGATGTAGTATTTGGCTCACAAGACAATTTTCGAAGCGAAGAATTGATCTTCGATACCGTTCCTTTTCGCAGCGGCTAGCATGCACTTCTCGGACGAACCGCTTTCGCCCGCTTTAACATAGTACCGCACTATGCTTATCTCAAGCTCAAAATGCATGGACCTCGTGGCGTTATCACAATAAACGGGAATATGGAGCGCTCCCTCCGTACTGAGGAGCATACTGCGGCCCTAGCAGCCGAAGTTCAAGGTGGGCTTCTCAAGCTGAACAACTCATCGGTCATCCAGACCCAGGACACTGCTAAATGTGTCCGACCCGCATTACAACACGGTATCTCGGTGGAACCTGAGCTTGAGTATCAGTTTATGCTCTGCCAACTGCCCCATAAGGTTGCGGTATACGTACCTCGCATACACAACTACGCCCATGAAATACCTTGGGCAGTGCTAGAGGCACACTGTGGAAAAATGGTCCATAGTATGGCTTGACCCTATTCGGACCTCAAATATGTTTCCATTGTAGGTTCGTTAAAGAACCCACCTTATCTACGTCGCGCAGGGACTTCTTTCTAGATTCCTCTTTTTCGCAGACGACCATCAGACTCCTTTCCTTCAAGGACGTGTCACCAAGGAGAAACGACGTAGACGAGCAGCAGGGCATCATTGGGATTTTTAAACCATTTTGTTTAGGCTGTGTGTAAACCTTTCCCTTGTATAAAATTTTGGCATGTAAAATGTCCTCGATGTTTTTGACCTTATCTATTACTACACGACTTGCCATATTAATTAGGGTATAAAGGAAGCAATTGATGACCACTTTGCTTGGAATTCATTTTATTTTACATTATCATCTGTGTTCCCTCCCTACCTCAGATTGCCACACGTGCTTCAATCCAGCCTTAACATCGGGGATGTATGCGGCCCAACACAGTCCAAACACCTAGAGGGAACTATTCGGCGTCCCGGATATTACATTATATGCATCGACTCTGAATCATGTCTTGGGTCTATAGTTGGGTTGCCCAGCTCCTATGCCTACCACCTTACGTTCCGCGTTGTTCAGCTAAGGTAGTAAAGGGAGAACTACTGCGATTGTATTTCTGGTCCGTCCAGTCAAGTACCTCAGTAGAGAAAGCCGAAAACTGACTGTCATGATAGGCGAGAGTTGGTCGGCGATTTGGTGACTTAGTACTATACTACGGATTGTTAACGATTTACCCCGTGTTACATGAGGGGTTGGTCTTCGCCCAGCCGCGTGGAGGAGGCACCGTAATCCGGATAGCCGCACACGCATAAGGGGCTAGTACCTAGCCCCACAGTCAAACTCCTATGGCTAAGTGAAAGTAATAAAGCCACGTAGTCTTATTGCCTGGTTCACCTCGCGGACACCTCCTTTATGGACCAAGTCATTGGATAAAGTGTGGTCATGCGTCATGCCGAACACCCCTGTAGCATCTACAAGGGGGCTGAAGTCGACGACTGGTAACTTTCAGAAATATAACAATAAACGGCCACACAGGAGGAAAAGCCGCTCAAATAGAAGGTGCAAACATAGTCATACGTAGCAGCATGGGTTCATAATATAGTTTTTACAGCCCAAACACACTTAAATAAATATTACGTCCTTCGAACACTGGGCCTCTATAATGCAGGCTCCATCTAGGATGTCATCGAAGTAACTCTCCGACTTCCGATGGTCTTTGCCTTCGGGCGGGCCTACGGCCACTTTGGTGGCCTTCATCTTCTCCCGTTGCATCTTGACGCGAGCGAATGCCATCCGGGCGCCCTCTATGCAGGCCGAGCGCTTCACAGCATCAACCCGTAGCCGTGCATCGACGAGCCGCTTCACCAAGCCGAAGTAACTACTACGGATCGGCTCGGTTGGCCAGAGGTGGACTATTAAGTCCTTCATAGCCAAACCTACCATCCTATGCAGCTCCACCAGCTGCTTCAGCTGGTCGTTGAGAGGCATCGGATGTTCTGGTGCAAGAAATTGCGACCAAAACAGCTTCTCCATAGAGTTCCCCTCCTGGGCTCTGAAGAACTGTGCGGCGTCGGCACCACTCTTCGGGAGATTCGCAAACACGCCTAGAGAACTCCACACTCAAGTGAGCAACACATAGCTTTGGCCTCCAAAGATACTCTGTAAAAGAAAGGCCTTACCAGCCGCTATCTGCCTCGCCTGGTGGATCTCTTCGCGAGCACTCCCGGACTCGCTCCGCGCCTCTTTGGCATCGTGGAGAGCCTTGGTATGCTCCGATGACTAGTCCTAAGTATTTTGCTCCAACGCCTTGCATTTGCGGATGACGTCCTTTAGCTCCTGCTCGACTTCGTCCTGAAGCTTGTTTCAATAATGGCACAATGTGTTATATTGCCAAATACTATATGGATCCTCTGTCTGATTTATTTCAAATCGGACACAACATCAGGGCCTACTATCCATACACAAGTTTATCATCCTACACAAATAAAATATAAAGTTCTTCTTAGAGTATTGCATCGCATAACTCAAAGCCCGTCAATAGGCTGTGGAAGGCTCCATTCAGTCCGCTCTTAGCGGACTAAATCTTCTCCATAACCGCACCCATCAGGGTGTGATGTTCTGCCCCGATGGAAGCGCTTCGCAGCGCTTCCTCCAGGGCATTGGGCACCTCCGGATTAATGGAGGCTCCCGCTAGGCTGGTACTCCTCCTTTCGTAGGGAGTTGCTTATCCGATTCCGGAGCCATACTGGCCGCCGGAATGGTGTTCGGCGGGAGCCCGAATTGCTTGGGCTCCCCGCCATCGGTCGCCATGGGGACCGCCTCCCCTTGGTTTTCGGCGACCGAGGTGTTAACCTCGGGTGCTCCCTTATCGGCCCTGCTCGCCCCCTCTCGGGCAGGGGACGTCCTCGGGGAGGACTCTTTGATGTCCCCCATGATGGTAGGCGAAGGGGCTTGCGGCGGCGTCTCACTCTTTGCCATTTCGGCTGGCAGAGAGTTCCCCTCCGATGATGGGGTATCGGGGAGTGTGCGGGGAGGACTGAAAAACAACAAACAAGGTAACTTACACAATGAAAACAAGTAGACCAAAGACGACAGTAAGTCTCCAAACACATACGATTCGGCTAGGGGCTTCACCCTAGGTTGTCTTCGGGGGACAGCTTCAGATCCTGAATCCGAACTGTCCGGGAGGTTAAGCTTCCTCCTCCTGGGTGCCCCCTCCTCTGTGTCTTCGGGGGCCCCTCTTCTTCTTCTTCCTCCCCTTGATGGGGAGTCACTTTCCACCTCCTCCTCCTCTTCCTCCTCGTCATGGGAGGATGGGGCTTCGGTCTCTCCGGACATAGTTTCCGAAGGACCCTTGGGGCGGAAGCCGCTTTTGGCCTCCTTGCCTTTCTTCTTCTTGTCCTTCTTCTCTGCCGCTTGATAAGGCGCCGCTACAAGCATCTCCGTCAGCTGGGGTGTGGCCGGGCCCTTGGGCAGAGGTGCCAGACAGTTGATCCGCTCTGCCTTTGCCATCCAGGCCTGTATGGAACGCAAACACTATAACTTATGTTATACCTGAAATATTGACCGGATAGGTCTTCGGCAAAATTGTGCTTACCATAGTGGCCGGGGTCTCACTATCGAATCCGATGTCCTCATTCTTTCTCGACCACTTTTTTCTGAGCCTTGAAGAGTTGCTTCCATATGTCTTCGTGCGTGGTGCCGAAGAAGCACATCATGGTCCGTGGCTCCTCCGGATTGAACTCCCATAAGCAGGAGGCTCCGAGCTGGCAGCAAAGAATGTGGCGGAAGAGCATCACTTGAATCATGTCAGTGAGATTAGTCCCCTCAGCCGACATATCGGAGATGCGATTTTGGAGCATCTTCACCTCCGATTGGGACCCCTAATCAAGGCCCTTGGCGGTCCATGAGGTGAGTCTTGCCGGGGGTCTGGATCTGAAATCGGGCGTGGCCGCCCAGGTGGCTTTGCGGGGTTTGATGATGTAGAGCCACTCCTGCTGCCATACCTTGACTGTTTCCACAAAAGCCCCTTTGGGCGAATTGGCGTTGTGGAGCTTGCCAACCATGGCCCCGCCGCAATCTGCATGCTGTCTGTAGACCACCTTCGGCTTCAGATTGAAGACCTTGAGCCATAAGCTGAAGTGTGGGGGGGGGGGGCGGAGTAAAGCCTCACACACGACTATAAAAGCTGATATGTGTGGGACGGAATTTGGGGCTAGATCATGGAAATCTAGCTCGTAGAAGAACAAAAGGCCCCTAACAAAAGGGTGGAGGGGAAATCCTAGCCGCCGAAGGAAATGGGGGATGAACACGACCCTCTCATCGGGCCCTGGAGTGGGAATCACCTGATTTTTGTCTTGGATCCTATGCGTTATGTCTGCAGACAGATGGCCCGCGCTACGGAGATCCTTCACGTCCTTTTCATTGACGATGGAGGCCTCCCACTTGCCCTTGGAGCCGGAGCTGGTCATTGCTGGAGAAGGAGGCGGTGGTGGAGGAGATTGGAGCTGTGGGCGCTGGAGCTAGAAGATTGGGAAGCAGAGGCTAGAGGAAGGCGCGAGGGAAAAGGAGGGGTCTTCATCCTTTTATAGATGGTAAAAATACCAAACGTCCCCCGCTCAAGCCATAAAACTTGCATGTTCCCAACGAGATCGTGCGTAAGGTGCGGTTGGGTTGTCCAAACCATATTGATGAGGATCCCGTGATGGGCGGGCACGATCTCTGTTTCGACAAGACGTGCCAACAAAGGCTATGCCTTGAAACATGAAACAAGAGGCGAGAATAATGGTTTGAAATGATAATGGGTCAAGTGTGACGTTTCACCAAAAAAAGTTGTCAGTAAAGACAGTGTACCTATTTTGATGTCTTGCCTCAGTGGCTAAGGGTTGTATTAATCATGCTGAGCCATACCTAGTTCCTTCGTGCAGGAAACTAACTTAAAATGTTCAGAAGAAGGAACCCGCCTTGCAATGCCGAAGACGGTATGCGTGCCTAACACATTGTCATCGAAGACTGGTCTAGGGGCTACTGAGGGAGTCCTGGACTAGGGGGTCCTCGGGTGTCCGGACTACTCGATATGGGCTGGACTGATGAGCCGTGAAGATAAAAGCAGAAGATTATCATCCGTGTCCGGGTAGGACTCCTATATGTGTAGAATGACAAGATTTATGTCCAGGTGTAATGTTTCCTTCCTCCGCAAGATGACTTTGTACGACCCTAGGCCCCTCCGATGTGTATATAAACCAAAGGGATTAGTCTGTAGAGGCTATCAGAATAATCTCAGGCTAGACAACTAGGGTTTAGCCAATACGATCTCGATGTAGACAGACTCTTGTAACCCCTGTACACATCAAGTTCAATCAAGCAGGAAGTAGGGTTTTACCTCAATTAAGAGGGCATGATCCTGGGTAAACATCATGTCCTTGTTGTCCCTTATTACCCTCGATCCTCAGATACACAACTTGGGACCCCCTACCCGAGATCTGCCAGTTCTGACACATAGAGCCAGCATGGTTGTGGTGGCTCCCAGCAGCGGGAAAGTAGATATGTGGTGGTGGTCGACGGCTATGGGGGAGCAGCGCTAGGGCCCTGGACACAACCGAACTTGGAGCCACTTCGGCGATGTGCACAACAGTGCGGGTGAATCAGTTCCTGTACGGTTCACGCGGTCGTCGTCGAGGCAGCTCCGGCAACACAGAGTAAGAGGCACACGGCTCAATGCATGATGGCAAACAGACAGTGGCTCCGGCATTGTGGAGGAGGGCGGCAGTGAATTTGGTGCGTAGTGAGTGTCATGGATGAAGGGCTGAGGTTTCATGGCTGGGGATAAGGTGATTTGGCGCTCACGGTGTATGAATGGCGGATTGGGAGGAGGGAACCATGTCTTATGGACACATTTGTCTGAAATGTGGGGGAAGTTATAGTTCTACCCTTCACTTTTGGCTTGTGGGCTTGGGCCTGTGTCCTGGGGGTCAGGGATAGTAGGTTAACTTTGCTTCTCCCACGACAGCGATTTCGGGCGAGGAGGGTGTGCTTTGAATGGTGGGCGCGAGCGTTTTTGGACGAGCAGAGGGCCCTTTTGTCACCCATGGTTTATGAATTATTTGGCGCCTGCCATTTTGTCCGAGGAGAGGGCACGCTTGGATGAAGTTACAAACGTACCCTCGATGTACGACTGGCCAATTGATGCGGGACCCAGATAGGCCGGTAATTTCGCGTCTCCCATTTATTTTCTTAGGCGAATTCCACCAAGTGGAGGGTCTTTAGCTGTTCGTTCATATTTTGGGAGAACGAGCATCCACGTCTACCTTACGAAGTCGGTTCGTAACAAATTTGGAAAATTTAGCTTGCTACTTCTTTTTTTAGATGGTGAGATAATGCTCGGGACAAATGTGTTTTTGCATGCTCGTTGCTGCCAATTTATTTGGCAAATAGTTGACCCACGCAAAAATGGGAATCAAGTCCAAGATGAAATATCTTGATTCACTGAAATAGCTCATTCACCCGGTCAAAATTGTGGAGTAAATCCAAAATTGAACACCTAAATTGAGTAGCATGTTGTATTATAGTACTCCATTAACATGATGAAAGTCAAATTAATGAAATTGTTTGATATGCATATCCCCGTTCGTGTGTGGATTGCAAACACCACGTTCTCCAATTCATAGATTTGAATGCAATTTTATACCGAATCATGGTTTATATCAGTCTTCGATGCATAAACACGACATATCCCCTCTCCCGGACTCCCGTTCTCTCTCTATCTGACAATCTTGGTTTCTATCGCGTGCATACAAACACAATCCTTGTCGGTCCCTCTGCCTCCTCTCTCTTTCTCTCTCTCTAGTTCGCATGCACACTCCATGTATAGGTCTCTCTCGCACACAATGTATGACTCTCTAGTCTAAGCTAAATATCTAGGGTGCACTCATCATACATGGACGAATTCCCTATCTCGTCATCTTTAACCCTCTCATGCACCACTCCATCATTTTGGGGCTCTTCCCTCTCTGTCTCAAACTCTCTATCTCCATAAGCCACACAAACACATGCATATCTCACTCCCCTAAATAGACCCATCTAAAACTATCTTACTCTCTCCCTCATTCTCTATGTCCATCTCACACGCACACACACAATCTCACACTTAGCTAAGTACGCCTATCTCTCACTCCATTGTAGGCACACACATTCCCCCTGCCCTAGGTATATGACTTTTCTTAATCTCCATCACAAACATACACATTGGCTCTTTCCGTCACATGGTCTATCTCAACATCTCTCATGGTATCTTTCTAGCGCACACACACCTCGTCTCTCGATCTCCCACCCATAAAGTCCCATCATGATCTTGAGGGGGTCTCTCTATCACAAACACGCCCTTTATCCCCCCCATGCCTCCATCTTCGTCTCCATACGTCCCTCCCGACCTATGGCCTTTGTTGGTCAAACCTCTCTTGGACAGGTGTTATAGGGGTCTCACTCTCTGTTGCAAACAACCACACACTAGCTATCTCCGTGTATCTCCTCACCCCGCTTTCTATCTCGGAGATGCATGCGTGATATGTTTGCATAAGACACACACACTTTCTCTCTATTTTATCGTGTGTTGTCACTTTCTCTTCAACACACACACACACACACACACACACACACACACACACACACACACACACACACACACACACACACACACACTTTTTTGCACACTCACTCTTTCTCCTTCACACACACTTGATCTCTCTAGACTTAGGTACTCTCTTCAGTCCACAGAATATAGATTTTTCGAAAAGTCAAACCTCACAAAGTTTCACTAGGTATGTGGAGAAAAACATTGCCATGTAGAACGACAAACACATATCATTAGATACATCATAAGATGTAGTTTCATATGATGTATCTTTGGTACTGTAGATATAAATAATCTTCCCTGTAAACTTGGTTAAAGTTTCCAAAGTTTGGCTTTAAAAAAATTATATGCACTATATTATCGAGGGAGCATCTCTTTCTCTCTCTCAACTCTCTCACGCACCACTCAGCCATATCGGGGCTCCTATATCTCTCTCAAACTTTATATCACCCTAGGTCACACATACACATATCTCGCTCGCACTACATAGACCCATCTAACACCCCCTCTCGTTCTCTCTATCTGACACGCACCCCCCTACATACCATAATCCCTCGCTCCATCATAAGCACACTGAAAGTGCAACTATCCCTGGGTGGTTTTGGTAATTACTAACAACATATAGCTCATTGAACTAATGCTATCTCAAAACAATATTTCAGGAAAGTTTAATGATTGGCATGGCATGGATTAGGATTGTGGACCCCTCAAAATGATAACGATGAAAGGATGGGCTCAAGCTCAAAGCTAAGGACTCTACATGTTCTATTTCAGTGATCCAAGATCACATTGAGTCCATAGGAAAGCCAATACTATTAAAAGGGGATGATGTGTTGCTTAATGGCTTGCTTGCTCATGATGCTTAGTGATATGCTCCAAAAGCCTCAACCACTTTCTTACATCCACATATGTCCCAAACCAAAAGTCAAACTCAGCCCCACCGAAAATATCTATCCGGCGCCACCGAGTTCATTTGACACAACCACTGCCAGAAAACCTAATCATTTCGGTTTCACCAAAAGGGATCTCGGTCTCACTGAGCTGGAATTGCAAACTCTCTATTGCCTGTTGCAATATTTTTGGTCTAACCGAGATGTGCAATCAGTCCCACCGAGTCTGTAATGCAAACTCTCTGTTGCCTCTTCGTAACATTTTGGTCTCACCGAAATGAGCGAATCGATCCCACCGAGTGTCAGGGATATTACTACCAGGTATAAACCGGCTAGGAGGGTCCGATTTAAGTTATCAAGATTATATTATCAGAAGCCCGACAGAGCATGAAGTAAAAGATTGTAGCCCAAGGGGCTTAGAGCCCATATGTTAGGGCCCATGATTTGTAAACCATCATACTATGTAACTTGGGATGTAAGATAGAAAGAGCAGACACCGAGGTGGACATGTTTATGAGTCGGCCTCGGGACTCTGTAAACCGGACCGGGCGTCACCTCTTATATAAAGGGATGACCCGGCGACGGTTCAGGACAGACACAACAGCTCGAGACATAGGTAAAGCGAATCCGCTCCCTGGTCATCGAAGCCCAAGCAATACCACAGCAAACTAGACGTAGGCTTTTACCTTCATCGAAGGGGCCGAACTAGTATAAAATCCTTGCGTCCTTCGTCCGCTTTAACCCCTTTAAGCTAACCCGTAGCGATGGCCTCACGACTAAGTCCTTTCGCTAGGACACCTGCCGTGCTAAATCCACGACAGTTCGCGCCCACCATGGGGCTATCGCATGATGGTTTCGAGTTCTTGAAGGGCAGCTTTGAAAGACTGAAGGGCTACGCAGTGGGAAAGATCTACATCGACGATGCAGGCTGGGGCCCCGAGGCCAATTCGATCGAATACGGGTACCGGGTCCCCTTTGGCGGCATCCACGTCTTCATCGGCAAGATCGGCGAACCGGGCCCTAAGCCGTACATCTTCGCCAACATCATCGAGTCGGCTCAGCGTGCGAGACCTGCCCGGATTCAGCCCGCCGTGAAGCATGTCTTCGTTGGGGCAGTGCATGGAGTACAAGCCGAGGACGGATCGGACTCTGGCGGCGAGACCGTTGTTTATTCCCGCGATGAATCGTCTTCCGGAGAGACCGAGTCCTTGTATCTGCTGTAGGATGGTGGGTCTGAGGGTTGTTCCGATGGCGACAGTATTCCGGAACCCCTTGATCCGCCAAACAGGGTTGCTGCCTTCATGGCCGGATCACAACCCGTGCAGCAGACCTCAACAACAGGGGCGTTCATATCAGAGGCAATGGGAGCTAGGGCTGGAGATCTTCCCCCGGCGCCATCTGATACTTTATCTACCTTGGTTGATACTTTGACAGCACTAGTAATAGCAGAAGTGGAACAGGCCAACAAGGAGCAGCACGACGCAGAGATCGCTCAGGTAAAGATTCGGATTGAACAGGACAAGTTGGATCTGGCAGCTGAGAAAGCTAGGATGGCTACAAAGTAGGCGGAGCTAGAGGCTCAGGCCTATCGGCTTATGTTAGATCAGACCGCCTCACAAGGAGTAATGATAAGAAGACAACGATCTCACCTACCGCCAGTTTATCAGGCAAGAAATCTCTTCAGCACACCAGCCCCAGGAACCAATAACCAGCCGGAGGTAAACCAGGGAGGAGCACCAGGAACAGGCGCATCGGTTCAGACCCCGGCCGCGGAGCCAAATCGCCAAGTTGTGCCGACCCAACATGTGCCCACCTGATAGCTTCTCACCCCTCGTTGGTTACCCCAAGTGGAAGGTTTGAGATGCAGTGTAGCGGAAGTTTTCCCTTAGCGAAGATACCAAGGATCGATTTCCCGTGAGACTCCAAGGTTCAACAAGAAGGTGTCAACTGCTAACGGCGCCAGATACTTAGCAATCAACTTGGACGTGCACACAGATACAAATAACTTTGCTCCCAACGAGTACAGAGAGGTTGTCAATCCCTCCGGCCTTGTCGTTTACAAAGGATCAAACGCAAGAGATAATAGTGATAGGTATTGCTGCAACTAGTAAGTAAAAGCGGAAAGTAAATAGCGGATGTGATCAGTGATGGTAATATGGACCGGGGTCCCACGATGTTCACTAGTGATGTCTCTCTCCCAAAAGACGATAAAACAACTATGTGAGGTAAACGAATTACAGCTGGGCAATTAACAGAATTATGTGCGCAAACCAATGCTAACTATGTTGCAAGAAAGGTAGAGGTTCAAAGCATGGGCGGTACGCCAAGGTAAGTAGACTGAAATCCATCTGCATCTACTACTAATCATCCACCTTGAGATATCTATCCAGAACATCTCGCTGGTATTAAGTTGCGAGTCCCACCCATAGTGTAAACTCAAAGCAACAGACAACTGCATTAAAAGAACTTTGCGTAAAGTAAACAATCCTTGCACCCGCGAGTACAAGCACCGTTGTTTTCCCCCTTGTGGCAACAGCACATCCCCTAGACTCATGTTTCTGTCACTCAAGCTAGTCATCGAGGGGCATGAACCCACAATCGAGCATAACGTTCCCTCTTGGAGTCACTACCTACTACTTGGCCAAAGCAATAAATAGCAACGGATAACATGCAAGAATTACTTAAGAACATAAATATAAAAGAGGTAAATCAAATATATTACTCAAACACAATCTGAACATAATCTCACAATCCATCGGATCCCAGCAAACTCATCATAGCAACAGCATAAGGATTACATATGTGCCTCGATCATGTAGGGCAGCTCACGAGGTCTAATTAGTGAAGCACAAGAAGGGGAGGAGAACATCACATAGCTACTGGTCATTGACCCATGGTCCAAGGGAGACTACTCACAACTCATCCGGGAGGCGTCCATGGTGGTGGAGAGGCTCCGGTGGTGATCCTTCCCTCCGGCAGGGTGCCGGGAAGAGTTCTCCTGGTGCTCCCGATCTTGGAAGCGCGGCGGCGGCGGAACAGAGATGAGATCACGAAAAAGGGTTCCGTCCTCGAGGGTTTTGGGACACGTGTTAAATATATGCCAAAGGGGGGCATCAGCGGAGGCCTGTGGGGCCCAGGCGCCCCCCCAACGCGGCCAGGTGGGGGGTCGCGCCACCAGGGCGCCTGGAGCCCTGGTGGCCCCCCTCCGGCCCTACTTCGGCCGTGTGGAAGCTTCCGGAACGCTGATTTTTTATATAATTTTTCCGGGATTTTTCTGGCAGTTTTCGTGACGGGAAAACCTGAAATACAAAAACAGCAGAAAACAGAAACTGGCACTGGGGTGCACTGAGTTAATAGGTTAGTCCAAATATGATCAAAAGTGTATGGAAGTGTATAAATATCATAGCAATATCACCCAAAAGAGGCATGGAGCAAGCAGAAATTATAGATACGTTTTGGACGTATCAACATCCCCAAGCTTAATTCCGGCTCGTCCTCGAGTATGTAAATGATAACAAGAATAATTTCTGTGGTGACATGCTATTAACCATATAAGGATTTTTCATAGTCATATGACAAAAGCTTACTGAGACAATGAATCTGTAGTAATTAAGTTGCCTCATGAGAGAATCACAAAGAACTGAAAGTTTTACAATATGATACTGAAATACTCAATAAGATTTGTAATGAGCATGGTGTGCAAATATGATAAAGTGATATCTCGCTTGCCCCCTTTAGTGAAGCAAAACATAAATGCAGGGGCACCTCCAAGGTTTAAGTGATGACTAGATACAATGATTTCAGAATAAACGATATCACAATCATGCAAAAGACAATGCTACTTTGGGACAATGCACATTACACTCAGAATGACAATCATGCTCTTAATAGTTGGTGCTTTAAAAGAAGGTGGAGACTCTCGAACCATGGCTTTTGTTGGCAAGGTTGAAAACCCGTAGTCGGAAACAAAAACAAAACATGTACCAGAGCTCTTGGTTTTAAAAACAGAGGTAATAATTTTTTTTTGAATATGCATGTTTCGTCAACGAATGCTAGCAGACAACTCAATCACTTCTTGAGATGGACAAGTTTTGAGGAACGGCTCCCGAATGAGGACGATCACATCCTCTTAATCTCCTTTGTTTATCACTGCCAAAGTTTTCTGATTTCTCATGAACAAAGCGTGAAGGAGGGTTTGTTTGTTATATTATTTTTGAGCCGGGCGCACTCTTTGCCAGTTCCTTCTCGTATTGTGGGTTTGCACATTAGACATGCAATCCTGGGGTGAAGCTTGTCCAACTTAAAAAGATCATGAATTAACTACTACTTCCTCATGAACTAAAATAGAGGCACAAAAGAGAAATGCTTTTTTTTGAATAATTTCGAGATGGTACATGAAAGTCTTCGTTAGGAATGACAGGTAAATACCATGTATAGGAAGGTATGGTGGACTCATATGGCATAACTGGTTTAAAGGATTTTGGATGCACAAGCAGTCAGTCCGCTTAGTATAGGTGGAGGTTAGCAAAAGACTAGGAGCGACCAACTAAAAGAGCAATGATGGTCATAATCATGCAGAGCGACAAAGCAACATTGAATCAGGCATGGAAGTTATATCGCTACTCAGAAATAAAAGATCATCAAGGCTTGACAGACTTTCTTTACAGTCTTAAATATGCGTGAGCATACGCCAAGTCAATAAAAATAAATTCTTGAAGGAAGATATCACTAAACCATACCACATCATAGGCAAACAAATCATGTTGGTACTCCAATAACACATTGGGAACCCCCCCAGCTATTTGAGACTAACCATAAGAAAACATGAACTACTAAGCACCATTATGCACGTAGCATTTTTATCATAGACATATCGACCAATGCAACAGAAGCCAACTCTCTTAATAAGATAAGCATGATAAATAAAGAGAGTTCCAACGACCAACTAAACAAAAGCTCTTTAAAAAGATAAGCATGAAAACTAAGAGCTAAGCTTGACAGTAGCTATTGAAAGACAAAGAACACACACAGCAAAGATAGACATGAAAATTCTATGTTGTGTTCTAGGTTGAAGTGGAGCGTGTTTCTCTCCCACACAAAGAAAACTGAGTTCCGACTCGTTATGAAAAGCTAAAGAAAACTAAAAAGGAAACTAAGAGCAAGATGCTCCAAGCATAGCACATAACACATGAAGTGATAAAAATATAGTGGAACGAAAGACGAACTGATAATGTTGATGGAGAAGGGGATGCACGGGGGCATCCCCAAGCTTAGACGCTTGAGTCTTCTTGAATATTTCTTGGGGGTGCATGGGGGCATCTCCAAGCTTGAGCGTTTGACACTGCTGAATCTTTTTATCATCTTCCCTCGCACACTTGAAAACTCCCTTCATACATAACTCATCATAATCTGATTAGCGAGGTTAGTACCCATAATAAAATAATTGTTCCTTGCTGGAAATAAGGATATTCTTGAAGGTCTACTGTTTCTCAAGATTGCCAAAAGGTTTTTGCAAAGAAAAGGCAAGCTCAAGGTTTGCAAAATGAAGGAAAGGCAAAACAGGACAGAATCTGTGAAAAACAGACCAGCAGGTAGTAAATCATTTTTTCGGGGCACTTCTGCAACTCTAATCAAAAAACTCAGAACAGACGCCCGAAAGACAATTGTATAGAGCACGCTGTCGAAACAATTCAGACCAAAAAGATGATCTGGTGATTTTATACGAATTTTTCTATCCAAGGACAGAATCTGTTTCCTGGACAACACGTCACAACTTTTGAACTTTCTTGCAATCAGAGGCTACACTTGGCACAAAGTTGAAAAGTAAAGATACAATGATGATTCTACTGTAGTAACAACATCAAGACACCACAAAAGCAAAATAAAATTTTATTCATGTGGGCTGCCTCCCAAAAGCGCTTTCTTTTATGCCTTTAAGCTAGGCATAATGCAAAGAGGAATCAATAATCATCATAATAATCAGAGTTATAAATTGCTTCAAATGGTTCCTCAACAAGTTCACTCTTGTTCCTTCTAGGAAAGGGGTACACACCTTTTGCCTTTCCGCGTAAGCGGATTTGTCCCTTACCTATATCGATGAAGCCTTTTACCGCTCGGAGGAAGTCCCTTCCAAGCACTATATTTCCTTGGTTTGGCTTCATGATGAAGAAATCAATCATTGCAATCCCTTTAAGGAATTTAACTGGCACGTCTTTTATTCTTCCCTGGATTTCAGAAATATCTCCATTAGTGTGTTCATGATAAGATGATGACCTATCCATGTCAAATTTTAAAGAATCATGAACAATTTTTGGCATAGTAGAAACCATAGATCCAATATCACAATAAGCAAGGAAGTCTTGATTAGAGATGCTAATCCTAACAAAAGGCTCCCAATCATTGTCTATTTCCAAAATATCTCTCTTATTGGGTTTGGGTTTCTCTACCTTCATTAAGTCTAGAGCATCCATTCTCTTCTCAATAGTAGCAAGTCTATCTATGACAGTATCAAAGTTATGATCATAAACAAAGTAACTAGATAGACCATGTATAATTTCAAGAGCTCTAGCTTCGTCACACTCTAGGAAATCTCCTTCAGCTATAATATCAAGAGAGTGTTTACACCATTTAAAAAGACCATGGTAAAAATTTCTAAGCACAATTTTATAGGTATCCAAGGCATAATTCTCCTATGTGCATCAGAAATTCTGTCCCATGCCTTCTACATATTTTCTCCATCCTTTTGATGGAAATCTAAAACTTCTGATTCCCTCAAAGCACCAAATCCTAACATGTTTGACTAAACAGAAAGGACTACTAGCAAATAATTAATTTTTTTGTGATTTTCGATAAAAGATACTAAAGCAAAACTGAAAGGTAAACTAACAAGACTAAAAAGCAAAGGTAAAAGATAGCGTGCAACTCCCCTATCTTGAAGAGTGGAGTCCCCGGCAACGGCGCCAGAAAACTTTGCTTGATGGCTTCTCGTCCCTCGTTGGTTACCCCAAGTGGAAGGTTTGAGATGCAGTGTAGCGGAAGTTTTCCCTTGGCAAAGATACCAAGGATCGATTTCCCCTGAGACTCCAAGGTTCAACAAGAAGGTGTCAACTGCTAACGGCGCCAGATACTTAGCAATCAACTTGGACCTGCACACAGATACAAATAACTTTGCTCCCAACGAGTACAGAGAGGTTGTCAATCCCTCCGGCCTTGTCGTTTACAAAGGATCAAACACAAGAGATAATAGTGATAGGTATTGCTGCAACTAATAAGTAAAAGCGGAAAGTAAATAGCGGATGTGATCAGTGATGGTAATATGGACCGGGGTCCCATGATGTTCACTAGTGATGTCTCTCTCCCAAAAGACGATAAAACAGCTATGTGAGGTAAACGAATTACAGCTGGGCAATTGACAGAATTATGTGCGCAAACCAATGCTAACTATGTTGCAAGAAAGGTAGAGGTTCAAAGCATGGGCGGTACGCCAAGGCAAGTAGACCGAAATCCATCTGCATCTACTACTAATCATCCACCTTGAGATATCTATCCAGAACATCTCGCTGGTATTAAGTTGCGAGTCCCACCCATAGTGTAAACTCAAAGCAACAGACAACTGCATTAAAAGAACTTTGCGTAAAGTAAACAATCCTTGCACCAGCGAGTACAAGCACCGTTGTTTTCCCCCTTGTGGCAACAACACATCCCCTAGACTCATGTTTCTGTCACTCAAGCTAGTCATCGAGGGGCATGAACCCACAATCGAGCATAACGTTCCCTCTTGGAGTCACTACCTACTACTTGGCCAAAGCAATAAATAGCAACGGAGAACATGCAAGAATTACTTAAGAACATAAATATAAAAGAGGTAAATCAAATATATTACTCAAACACAATCTGAACATAATCTCACAATCCATCGGATCCCAGCAAACTCATCATAGCAACTGCATAAGGATTACATATGTGCCTCGATCATGTAGGACAGCTCACGAGGTCTAATTAGTGAAGCACAAGAAGGGGAGGAGAACATCACATAGCTACTGGTCATTGACCCATGGTCCAAGGGAGACTACTCACAACTCATCCGGGAGGCGTCCATGGTGGTGGAGAGGCTCCCGGTGGTGATCCTCCCCTCCGGCAGGGTGCCGGGAAGAGTTCTCCTAGTGCTCCCGATCTTGGAAGCGCGGCGGCGGCGGAACAGAGATGAGATCACGAAAAAGGGTTCCGTCCTCGAGGGTTTTGGGACGCGTGTTAAATATATGCCAAAGGGGGGCATCAGCGGAGGCCTAGGGGGCCCAGGCGCCCCCCCCCCCCAACGCGGCCAGGAGGGGGGCCGCGCCACTAGGGCGCCTGGAGCCCTGGTGGCCCCCCTCCGGCCCTACTTCGGCCGTGTGGAAGCTTCCGGAACGCTGATTTTTTATATAATTTTTCCGGGATTTTTCTGGCAGTTTTCGTGACGGGAAAACCTAAAATACAAAAACAGCAGAAAACAGAAACTGGCACTGGGGTGCACTGAGTTAATAGGTTAGTCCAAATATGATCAAAAGTGTATGGAAGTGTATAAATATCATAGCAATATCACCCAAAAGAGGCATGGACCAAGCAGAAATTATAGATACGTTTTGGACGTATCAACATCCCCAAGCTTAATTCCTGCTCGTCCTCGAGTATGTAAATGATAACAAGAATAATTTCTGTGGTGACATGCTATTAACCATATAAGGATTTTTCATAGTCATATGACAAAAGCTTACGGAGACAATGAATCTGTAGTAATTAAGTTGCCTCATGAGAGAATCACAAAGAACTGAAAGTTTTACAATATGATACTGAAATACTCAATAAGATTTGTAATGAGCATGGTGTGCAAATATGATAAAGTGATATCTCGCTTGCCCCCTTTAGTGAAGCAAAACATAAATGCAGGGGCACCTCCAAGGTTTAAGTGATGACTAGATACAATGATTTCAGAATAAACGATATCACAATCATGCAAAAGACAATGCTACTTTGGGACAATGCACATTACACTCAGAATGACAATCATGCTCTTAATAGTTGGTGCTTTAAAAGAAGGTGGGGACTCTCGAACCGTGGCTTTTGTTGGCAAGGTTGAAAACCCGTAGTCGGAAACAAAAACAAAACATGTACCAGAGCTCTTGGTTTTAAAAACAGAGGTAATAATTTTTTTTTAAATATGCATGTTTCGTCAACGAATGCTAGCAGACAACTCAATCACTTCTTGAGATGGACAAGTTTCGAGGAACGGCTCCCGAATGAGGACGATCACATCCTCTTAATCTCCTTTGTTTATCACTGCCAAAGTTTTCTGATTTCTCATGAACAAAACGTGAAGGAGGGTTTGTTTGTTATATTATTTTTGAGCCGGGCGCACTCTTTGCCAGTTCCTTCTCGTATTGTGGGTTTGCACATTAGACATGCAATCCTGGGGTGAAGCTTGTCCAACTTAAAAAGATCATGAATTAACTACTACTTCCTCATGAACTAAAATTGAGGCACAAAAGAGAAATGCTTTTTTTTGAATAATTTCGAGATGGTACATGAAAGTCTTCGTTAGGAATGACAGGTAAATACCATGTATAGGAAGGTATGGTGGACTCATATGGCATAACTGGTTTAAAGGATTTTGGATGCACAAGCAGTCAGTCCGCTTAGTATAGGTGGAGGTTAGCAAAAGACTAGGAGCAACCAACTAAAAGAGCAATGATGGTCATAATCATGCAGAGCGACAAAGCAACATTGAATCAGGCATGGAAGTTATATCGCTACTCAGAAATAAAAGATCATCAAGGCTTGACAGACTTTCTTTACAGTCTTAAATATGCATGAGCATACGCCAAGTCAATAAAAATAAATTCTTGAAGGAAGATATCACTAAACCATACCACATCATAGGAAAACAAATCATGTTGGTACTCCA
This sequence comes from Secale cereale, assembly GCA_902687465.1. Taxonomy (NCBI): domain Eukaryota; kingdom Viridiplantae; phylum Streptophyta; class Magnoliopsida; order Poales; family Poaceae; genus Secale; species Secale cereale. The sequence continues at coordinate 218,609,184 of LR738710.1, read as the reverse complement.
ATAACACATTGGGAACCCCCCAGCTATTTGAGACTAACCATAAGAAAACATGAACTACTAAGCACCATTATGCACGTAGCATTTTTATCATAGACATATCGACCAATGCAACAGAAGCCAACTCTCTTAATAAGATAAGCATGATAAATAAAGAGAGTTCCAACGACCAACTAAACAAAAGCTCTTTAAAAAGATAAGCATGAAAACTAAGAGCTAAGCTTGACAGTAGCTATTGAAAGACAAAGAACACACACATCAAAGATAGACATGAAAATTCTATGTTGTGTTCTAGGTTGAAGTGGAGCGTGTTTCTCTCCCACACAAAGAAAACTGAGTTCCGACTCGTTATGAAAAGCTAAAGAAAACTAGAAAGGAAACTAAGAGCAAGACGCTCCAAGCATAGCACATAACACATGAAGTGATAAAAATATAGTGGAACGAAAGACGAACTGATAATGTTGATGGAGAAGGGGATGCACGGGGGCATCCCCAAGCTTAGACGCTTGAGTCTTCTTGAATATTTCTTGGGGGTGCATGGGGGCATCTCCAAGCTTGAGCGTTTGACACTCCTGAATCTTTTTATCATCTTCCCTCGCACACTTGAAAACTCCCTTCATACATAACTCATCATAATCTGATTAGCGAGGTTAGTACCCATAATAAAATAATTGTTCCTTGCTGGAAATAAGGATATTCTTGAAGGTCTACTGTTTCTCAAGATTGCCAAAAGGTTTTTGCAAAGAAAAGGCAAGCTCAAGGTTTGCAAAATGAAGGAAAGGCAAAACAGGACAGAATCTGTGAAAAACAGACCAGCAGGTAGTAAATCATTTTTTCGGGGCACTTCTGCAACTCTAATCAAAAAACTCAGAACAGACGCCCGAAAGACAATTGTATAGAGCACGCTGTCGAAACAATTCAGACCAAAAAGATGATCTGGTGATTTTATACGAATTTTTCTATCCAAGGACAGAATCTGTTTCCTGGACAACACGTCACAACTTTTGAACTTTGTTGCAATCAGAGGCTACACTTGGCACAAAGTTGAAAAGTAAAGATACAATGATGATTCTACTATAGTAACAACATCAAGACACCACAAAAGCAAAATAAAATTTTATTCATGTGGGCTGCCTCCCAAAAGCGCTTTCTTTTATGCCTTTAAGCTAGGCATAATGCAAAGAGGAATCAATAATCATCATAATAATAAGAGTTATAAATTGCTTTAAATGGTTCCTCAACAAGTTCACTCTTGTTCCTTCTAGGAAAGGGGTACACACCTTTTGCCTTTCCGCGTAAGCGGATTTGTCCCTTACCTATATCGATGAAGCCTTTTACCGCGCGGAGGAAGTCCCTTCCAAGCACTATATTTCCTTGGTTTGGCTTCATGATGAAGAAATCAATCAATGCAATCCCTTTAAGGAATTTAATTGGCACGTCTTTTATTCTTCCCTGGATTTCAGAAATATCTCCATTAGTGTGTTCATGATAAGATGATGACCTATCCATGTCAAATTTTAAAGAATCATGAACAATTTTTGGCATAGTAGAAACCATAGATCCAATATCACAATAAGCAAGGAAGTCTTGATTAGAGATGCTAATCCTAACAAAAGGCTCCCAATCATTGTCTATTTCCAAAATATCTCTCTTATTGGGTTTGGGTTTCTCTACCTTCATTAAGTCTAGAGCATCCATTCTCTTCTCAATAGTAGCAAGTCTATCTATGACAGTATCAAAGTTATGATCATAAACAAAGTAACTAGATAGACCATGTATAATTTCAAGAGCTCTAACTTCGTCACACTCTAGGAAATCTCCTTCAGCTATAATATCAAGAGAGTGTTTACACCATTTAAAAAGACCATGGTAAAAATTTCTAAGCACAATTTTTATAGGTATCCAAGGCATAATTCTCCTATGTGCATCAGAAATTCTGTCCCATGCCTTCTTCATATTTTCTCCATCCTTTTGATGGAAATCTAAAACTTCTGATTCCCTCAAAGCACCAAATCCTAACATGTTTGACTAAACAGAAAGGACTACTAGCAAATAATTAATTTTTTTGTGATTTTCGATAAAAGATACTAAAGCAAAACTGAAAGGTAAACTAACAAGACTAAAAAGCAAAGGTAAAAGATAGCGTGCAACTCCCCTATCTTGAAGAGTGGAGTCCCCGGCAACGGCGCCAGAAAACTTTGCTTGATGGCTTCTCGTCCCTCGTTGGTTACCCCAAGTGGAAGGTTTGAGATGCAGTGTAGCGGAAGTTTTCCCTTGGCAAAGATACCAAGGATCGATTTCCCCTGAGACTCCAAGGTTCAACAAGAAGGTGTCAACTGCTAACGGCGCCAGATACTTAGCAATCAACTTGGACCTGCACACAGATACAAATAACTTTGCTCCCAACGAGTACAGAGAGGTTGTCAATCCCTCCGGCCTTGTCGTTTACAAAGGATCAAACGCAAGAGATAATAGTGATAGGTATTGCTGCAACTAGTAAGTAAAAGCGGAAAGTAAATAGCGGATGTGATCAGTGATGGTAATATGGACCGGGGTCCCATGATGTTCACTAGTGATGTCTCTCTCCCAAAAGACGATAAAACAGCTATGGAGGTAAACGAATTACAGCTGGGCAATTGACAGAATTATGTGCGCAAACAAATGCTAACTATGTTGCAAGAAAGGTAGAGGTTCAAAGCATGGGCGGTACGCCAAGGCAAGTAGACCGAAATCCATCTGCATCTACTACTAATCATCCACCTTGAGATATCTATCCAGAACATCTCGCTGGTATTAAGTTGCGAGTCCCACCCATAGTGTAAACTCAAAGCAACAGACAACTGCATTAAAAGAACTTTGCGTAAAGTAAACAATCCTTGCACCCGCGAGTACAAGCACCGTTGTTTTCCCCCTTGTGGCAACAGCACATCCCCTAGACTCATGTTTCTGTCACTCAAGCTAGTCATCGAGGGGCATGAACCCACAATCGAGCATAACGTTCCCTCTTGGAGTCACTACCTACTACTTGGCCAAAGCAATAAATAGCAACGGAGAACATGCAAGAATTACTTAAGAACATAAATATAAAAGTGGTAAATCAAATATATTACTCAAACACAATCTGAACATAATCTCACAATCCATCGGATCCCAGCAAACTCATCATAGCAACAGCATAAGGATTACATATGTGCCTCGATCATGTAGGGCAGCTCACGAGGTCTAATTAGTGAAGCACAAGAAGGGGAGGAGAACATCACATAGCTACTGGTCATGGACCCATGGTCCAAGGGAGACTACTCACAACTCATCCGGGAGGCGTCCATGGTGGTGGAGAGGCTCCCGGTGGTGATCCTCCCCTCCGGCAGGGTGCCGGGAAGAGTTCTCCTGGTGCTCCCGATCTTGGAAGCGCGGCGGCGGCGGAACAGAGATGAGATCACGAAAAAGGGTTCCGTCCTCGAGGGTTTTGGGACGCGTGTTAAATATATGCCAAAGGGGGGCATCAGCGGAGGCCTGGGGGGCCCAGGCGCCCCCCCAACGCGGCCAGGAGGGGGGCCGCGCCACCAGGGCGCCTGGAGCCCTGGTGGCCCCCCTCCGGCCCTACTTCGGCCGTGTGGAAGCTTCCGGAACGCTGATTTTTTATATAATTTTTCCGGGATTTTTCTGGCAGTTTTCGTGACGGGAAAACCTGAAATACAAAAACAGCAGAAAACAAAAACTGGCACTGGGGTGCACTGAGTTAATAGGTTAGTCCAAATATGATCAAAAGTGTATGGAAGTGTATAAATATCATAGCAATATCACCCAAAAGAGGCATGGAGCAAGCAGAAATTATAGATACGTTTTGGACGTATCACCACCCTCCTGGTCATTATTCTAATCCGTTGGACAACATAGTTGCTGCCGCTTCACGGCTGCCGCCTTTCCCATTGAAGGAACATCCCCCATAGTAGTGGAGGCGCGACGGGCCAAGGAGTTGTTGGACACGGCGCTAACTCAATAGCAAGCTTATTCCTATAGCCGGGAGAGGATCCATTCGACCCCCCGTCCAAGCCGAAGTTATACGAGGCGTCTGGATGAACTGGCCGTATCAAGTAGCGCACGGAGGCGTCATCAGCAGAGGCGGGATAATCCGGCAGTAGATGAGGTGCACGCCCAAGAGGTGGTGGATCAGGCCAGACAGCGCCGGGAGGCCGAGCTAACAGCGCAATATGACGCCCGTTAGGCGACGCCGGTTTGTCCCACCACCACAGTTGAACCGGGGGTCATGTCCAGTTCCCTGGGCGTAGCGTGTCTCATCCCCGCTTTACGGAATGTGAAACTACCCAAAGATTTCAAAGGTCCGCGCAAGGTGCCCAACTACACGGCGGATCTTGCTCCAGAGGCATGGGTTGAGAGTTATGTGATGGCAATGGAGATGCTCGATGTGGACGAGGCGGCATGTGCTAAATACTTCACAATGATGCTTGAGGGCACGACTTGGACATGGCTAAAGGGTTTACCACCTAATTCCATCGGATCATGAGGGGAATTGCGGCGCCGGTTTATCAATAATTTCAAGGACATGTCCAAGCAGCCGATGGCTGTTGTCGACTTAGCTGCCTGCGTTCAAGGAGAGCAAGAGTCTACAAGCAGTTGGGTGTGTCGAGTGTCCGAAATCTTGCACTCCTCCAATAGCATCAACCCAAGTACAACAATAGTAACTTTGGAAGGTAATTGCCTGTTTGAACCTTTGAGGCAAAAGTTGGGACGGCTCAAACGTGATTGCAACGACATGGGAACACTCATGGGCACTTTGGTGAAATACGGCGACTCTGGTAACACCAAATATCCAGACGCAGATGGAGACAAGTCAGGGAAGGCAAGCAAGAATGGTAAACCACCGCAGGCCAATCCGGCGAATCAAGGATACAATGGTAAGCGTAAAGCGGATGGTAGCTCAGACTTTGTGACCAACACTAACGCTCAGGAGGATGGGCAACGCCGCAAGGGTAGACCGCCCCCGCGTAATGGGAGGCCGCCTATTAATCTGGAGCGCCAGTTGAACATGCCTTTCTCAAAGCACGGTACGCCGGAAAAACCAGCTACTCATCTTTGGAAGGATTGTTTCATCATGCAGGAGTTCATGACCCGGAATTGGTATGATCACGGGCCCCCAGGCGGATCAGGCCCTGGCTTCCAAGGTCCGGGTCACCAAGGTGGTGGGTCCGGTTCAGGATATCAAGGCCATAACAATAACCACAATGGGAACAATCAACATAAACAGCAGCATGGTCTGGGCATATACAATAACCAAGGGAATCAACAGCGTCAACAGCAGCAGCAGTCCGGATATCAGAATAATCCGAAGGAGCTGAGCAGTGGGCAGTATCATGTTTTCACCACGAGTTTGTGCAAACGGGATCAGAAGGTTCTGAAGAGGGCGGTGCATTCTGTTGAACCAGCGATACCGCGTTTCCTGCGATGGTCGGAGCAACCCATTGTGTGGAGCAGAGAGGATCATCCACCCCGGGATGATAATCCGGGTCAGCTGGCTCTAGTGGTGGCACCACAGGTGGGTGGCTACAAGTTCACCAAAGTACTTATGGATGAAGGTAGTAGCATCAACATCTTGTATTATGAGACCTTTCGGCGTATGGGGTTGACAGATAAGAAGCTTCGACAATCCAACACAGTGTTTCATGGGGTGTTACCCGGTAAATCGGCCTATCCAGTTGGCAAGATCGATCTGGAGGTCACCTTTGGAGATGAGCATGATTCTAGGTCAGAGACTGTGACCTTTGAGGTAGTAAAGATCAGAAGCCCATACCATGCTTTGTTTGGGCGGCCGGTTTATGCCAAGTTCATGGCTAGACCGTGTTATGTTTATCTACAGCTCAAGATGCCAGGCCATAAGGGAACTATTACGATTCACGGGAGCCACAAAATCGCATTGGAGTGCGAGGAAGGTGATGCAGCTTATGCTGAGGCAGTCTGTGCCACTGAGGAGCTGAAGTTCTATAAGGACAAGGTTGATCTGGCGGATATGTCCCCGCTGAAGAAGCCAACCACAGAGCATGATCCGGTGTTCAAATTAAAATCAGCTGAGGAGACCAAGCAGGTGGATTTTGTTCCGAGAGATTCTTCCAAGCAGTTCACTATCAACGCTAACCTAGATCCGAAATAGGAAATCGCGCTCATCGAGTTCATCCGTGAGAACCGGGATATCTTCGCATGGAAGCCTTCTGACATGCCAGGTATACCGAGGGAACTCGCTGAGCACAATCTTTATATCGATCCTAAGTTTAAACCGGTCAAATAGTATCTGCGCCGCTTCAATGAGGAGAGGCGCAAGGCTATTGGAGAAGAAGTTGCTAGACTCTTGGCTGCAGGCTTTACAGTTGAGGTGTTTCAACGAGAATGGTTGGCTAATCCGATGCTGGTGCTTAAGAAAACGGAACTTGGAGAATGTGTGTTGACTACACAGATCTGAATTGCCCAACTGATCCTTTTGCTCTCCCTTGTATTGATCAAATTATTGATGCTACGGCAGGATACGAGCGACTAAGTTTTTTGGATGCATACTCAGGTTATCATCAGATCAAGATGGCAGTTAAGGACCAGGAGAAGACAGCCTTTATAACTCCCTTTGGAGCCTTCTGCTACATATCTATGCCATTTGGGCTCAAGAGTGCCCAGGCGACCTACCAGCGTTGTGTGCAGAACTGCCTTCAAGGGCAGATTGGACGGAATGTTCATGCATATGTCGATGACATTGTGGTAAAATCAAGGAAAGAGGAGACACTGATAGAAGATCTGAAAGAAACTTTTGATAACCTCCGAGTCTATAAAATGATGCTTAATCCGGAGAAGTGCATTTTTTGTGTTCCGGCAGGCAAACTCCTGGGTTTCTTGGTGTCAAACAGAGGAATTGAGGCTAATCCGGAGAAGATCAAGGCGATTACGTCCCTGGCTAAACCGGCCTGCATCAACGATGTCCAACGTGTAGCAGGCCGTATTGCAGCACTCAGCCGGTTATCAACCGTTTGGGGGAGAAGGCAATCCCGCTTTATCAGATGATGAAGAAGACAGGCCGGTTCGTCTGGAGTGATGCTGCTGATGCTGCGTTCGAGTATTTGAAGAGGCAATTGGCAGAGCTGCCAGTCCTTGCTGCCCTAGTTGACAATGAGCCGCTGCTGTTATACATGGCTGCCAATGCCCGTGCAGTAAGCGTTGCCATTGTGGTAGAGCGCAAGGAGGTAGGCAAAGAATATACGGTTCAACAGCCGGTTTACTACATCAGTGAGGTGCTCTTTGAGTCAAAACAAAGATATCCACATTGGCAGAAACTGGTGTATGGAGTATTCATGGCAAACTGGAAGCTGAAGCACTATTTTCAGGGCCACCCAATTACCGTTGTCAGTTCAGCTCCGTTAGGGGATATAATCTAGAACAGAGAAGCCACTGGTAGGGTTGCAAAGTGGGCCATTGTACTTAGCCTGCACGGATTAAAGTATGTGCCCCGTACTGTTGTAAAGTCCCAAGCACTAGGGGATTTCATCAACGATTGGACAGAGTTGCAAGCAACTGAGAAGAAGCCGGATCATACATACTAGACTATTCACTTTGAAGGCTCAAGGCAGTTGGAGGGCTCGGGGGCTGGAGTCGTGTTAACTTCCCCACAAGGTGATAAGTTCTGCTACGTCCTCCGCTTAATGTTCCCTTGTACTAATAATGCTGCTGAGTATGAAGCTCTCCTCCATGGTCTGCGGATGGCCAAGGAGATGAACTTGAGCCGAGTTAAGTGTTTTGGCGATTCCGATCTGGTGGCTCAGCAAGTATCTGGCAAGTGGGATTCCAAGGATCCGCTCATGGCAGCATATCGACGAGAGGTAGACGTCGTCGCTGGATACTTCAAAGGTTATCAGGTGGATCATATAGACCGGCAGAAAAATGAAGCAGCTGATGTGTTAAGCCGGCTGGGTTCCCAGCGTAAACCGGTTCCACCAAATACCTTCTTGGATGAATTGCATAATCCGTCGGTGCAGGTATGTAATGCCCCGGATGTAACACTTTCCCCTTTTGGCAATATATAAACTTTGGCTCAATCAATTCTATTCCGGGTTCTTCGTCTTTTCGGGTTTTCGTCGTTTTGTCGTGTGCGTGTGTGCATTCATCCATGTCATGTTGTCATGTGCATTGCATTGCATTTGTGTTGTCTTTTGCATCCGGTCTCACTAGTCTCTTCCCATTGTCCGTTTCGAGTTCCGACGCTCTCACACGTGCCCGTGGCATCCCCGAGTCCTTCTTTCGTGTTTGGCCGTGTAACGTTTCCGGGATGGTGTGAGACTTGTCGTGCGATGTTGTTTTGATACGCGTAACCCGCCTGTCAAGTTTTGTCGCGTTTGGAGTTCGTTTGGTACTCCAACGGGTATCCTCGTGGGCTAAAAGTACCTCCTCTTTGAGGCCCAAGACCCCCCTCCAACAGCCCACCAACCCAGCTCAAACCCTTCCCATCATCTCGGCCGTTCAATTGTGATCTCGTGGCCGAAAACCGCTCCTAATTTGGACTCTTCTAGCTCCTTGTGCCTATATAAATGTCCACCCCCTTTAATTTTGCGTCCAAAACCCTAGTGCTTCCACCGCCACCGCGCAGTGCTTCCACTGCCGCCGCACAGTGCTTCCACCGCCGCCACACAGTGCTTCCACCGCCGCCGCTCCCACCCCGCGCGGGCCCGTAGGCCCAGCGCCGGCCCGCAGCGTCGCCGATCTGGGCCGGAGTCCCCGTCGCGCCAGCATTCGTCCCCGCCGCCTCCGGCCGCGCCGACCGCCGCGCCGCCACCCGCAGGCCAGCCGCCGCCGGGCCTCGCGTCCTCCCCGCCGCCGCCCTTGCAGATCCCGTCGTCCCGCCGGCCAACCGCCGCCGGGCCTCACGTCCTCCTCGCCGTTGGACCTCGGCCGCCGGTCGCCGCCCGCCGTCCCTCCGGTTCCCCGCCGGCCGGAGCGGTCCAGCCGCAGCCATCGCCGACGGGATCGAGGTTCCGTCTTCCCGGTCGCCGATCGATCCACCCAGATCGAAGCCGATCCAGTTCGGCCCCTGGGGAAACCCTAACGGGCACCCGGGTCGGACCCGTTTGACCGCTCCACCAACCAGCTTCCCGGCCCGATCCACTCCGTTTGACCAGACCCGACCCGCGATAGGTTGACCCCTGTTATTTCTGCTAAGTCCTTTTTAGATTTTAGTGTCTGATGCATTTTTTTGATGAGGATAACTTTTACTGTGCTTGTCCGTTTTGTGCGTATGATATGTCAAAATGATCGTGGTGACATGTACTATGTTTTGTTCCATTGTGTCATGCATGTTTGAGTCCATCTAGAAGTCTTAATCTTCTTGAGAAGAGTGCTACTTGTTATAAACTGCTGCTATTAGTTGTTTTCATGCCATGTTTGAAATGTGATAACTTGGTGCATATTTATCCAAATGAAGCAAATGATATGTCCACATGTTCATCATGAGATGCTCTACATGTTGGTTGCTTTAGCTTGCATGATAGAATTCATATTGCCATGTTTATCTCCTTTGCAAAAGCGCATGTGGCTATTAGGTTTTTAAACTTGTTACGAGATGCCTAGTTGAGGAGCTCGTTGCTATTGATGTGTTTGTCCCCTTGTTGCATGTTTATATGTTTTGGATTCCCCACCATGTGTACTTTGTTGTGGTGCCAACCACTTGCCATGTTATGCTTTGAGGTGACTTAAACATGCTCACAAACATGCCATGATAATATTGATGTTTTAACACTTAGTGAAATTTCACTAAGTCTGGAATCTGTAATATCCAGATGCTATGTTTGCTTGATGTCCTAGGCAAATCCATGTTAGTTTTGGGGTGACTATTGATGTTTCCTTGTCGTATATGTTGTTGGCTATCCATTCATGTCCTCACATGCTCATTTGGGAGGCTGTAGCATATTTAACTCTTGCTCCCAAGTTGCTATAAATTACTGTTGTCAGGTTTTAATTGTCATGTTCAAAATGTTGTAGCTTGTTTCTATTGATCCATGCCTCCTATGGAGATGCTCCAATGGAGTTGTTTGCTGTAGGATATGTCTACTTCATGTCCATGCTTCTTGTCATGATATTTGAGTGCTGTAGAGTATATTTTTCTTGCTCCTAAGTTGATATGTGGCTGTTAATTTCAGCTTTGCATTGTTTCTTGTTTCGGGTGTATCTTTTAGCCCGTTGCTCCGTTTTGAGCAAGTCCTATATGAAACTTGTGTGGTTTTGCATGTAGATTCATAATATCCTCTTGTTAACATGTTTTGAAGTTTCTTGCTTGTTGCATATTGTCATGTTCCTTGTGGTGTATCTCTGTGTTTCCTATGTTGTCCTGCTGTGCATCCTTAGTGCATATAAAGTGCTTCCTTAGTGCATCAGCTATGCATCTTGTAGTTGCGCATTGCATCTTGTTTGATTTCGTGCCTCGTGTGTTTTGTGTTGAGTAGAGCCGGAAGCCGAGACCGAGTACGAGAACGAGGTTACTACAGAGGTTGAGAACGAGGAGCCCTCTTACGATCCCATCGACGACTCTACATGCAAGATGACCTGACCCAGATAACATTACTATCTTTGCCTATTGCTAGAAGTCTCGCTCTTTAGCTTATTGCCTTGATGCCCATGTTTTCCTGTCAGCCTCCTATTGTAACCATGAATCTGTCTAACCACCCTACGTATGCAAACCTTTGATTGGCTAAGTAAGCTTCGCTCAGCCCCTCTTATAGCATTGCTAGTTGCAGGAGAAGATTTGAAGATTCTTGCTTCATGTTGAAGCTTGTTGGGATATCACACTATATTAACTCTTAAATGAAATCATCTATATATTGGTAATGGGTGGAAGGCTAAGCCTTTTGCTTGGTGATTTGTTCCACTCATGCCGCCCTAGGAACCGTATAAACCGGTGTTATGTTCCTTGATTTTGCGTTCCTCACACGGTTGGGGTTATGGGACCCCCTCGATAAACCGCTTAGCGCTAAGTCTTTTCCATCAAGTCCCAACATTGGTACTATTTGCCTAAACAACTAAAAACTTGCATAGGGAGTAATTAACCCTCTTCTTAATCAACAACCCCGGGCCAGTGCTCCACATGAGTGTTGGTCCGAAATGAGCAGACTGCGGGGCCACCTCAAGGAAACTCGAGGTCTGGTAAAAACCTGTAGGATGACTTATCCGGTCCTGGCTTGAGACTAGATACGCGCGGCTACTGTCAGGGTGTCGGCACGCCGGGAGGATTTGCTGGATTAGCCTTACCTTAGTCGGAGTATCTTGAGCACGGGATTCCGAGGATACTCGGGCCTTCCCACCTTGGAGTTGCGACTCCGCGGATCGTGGGCTTGTCATGGGCCAAGTTGGAACACCCGTGCAGGGTTTGGAACTTTCGAAAGTCGTGCCCGCGGTTATGTGGCAGATGGGAATTTCTTAATATCCGGTTGTAGAAAACTTGACACCATGTTCAGACCACACTACCAGCGTGAGTACCGTGACGGTCATTTTCCGAAAGGGGTTCGGGAAGTGAACACGGTGGGGTTATGTTTGACATGCTTAGTTAGGATCACTTCGTGATCACTTTATCGTCCGAGGCACTCCTCTTCTCGCTCTCTTTCACGTAAGTTAGTGCTAGTGCTGCTGCAACCTCTTATTCTTTCTTCAGCCTTGTTCCACACCCAAGGCTTGGATAGTTGTGTTACCCGGGAACGGGATTGCTGAGTCCTCTGTGGCTCACAGATTCTACACCACACCAGATGCAGGTATTATGGTGACCTATTCAGGTGATGGCACAGAGCTATACTGGGAGTACGACGAGGATCGTAGCCGTTACTATGTGCACTATCCCGATGATCGGTTGTGGTTTCTACTAGGGGCGATTCAGACCTGTGGCTTTATGTATGTTTGGTATCTTTCATTTGGATCTTCACCCGTAGACGGGTTGTGATGTTATTTGAATGATGTTTTGCTATGTAATGAATTGTGTGACGTGGCGAGTGTAAGCCAACTATCTTTTTCGCTTTCATCCCTATTTTTACATGAGATGTGCAAAGATACCGAACTTGAGATCATTCCAGAATGGGCTTATACCTTTAAGTCGTGCCTCGACACGTAGGAGGTATAGTCCCATCCTGGGCATTACAAGTTGGTATCAGAGCCTTCTCCTACCTAGAAGCCCCCATTGATTGATCGAATCATTGACGGTTGAGTCTAGGCACACACTTAAAATGTTTTGAGTCCTCTATATATATCGGAGAGTAGGATTTCTTTTGCTCCTCATCTCTTTTCACTCTGGTGAGGACTCCTGACGATTACTCTTGTCTCTTCTACTCTAAAAAATTGCACCATTTTTTTCTTTAGGAATCTCGCGAGTATTGTTTGGATTGTTTCGATGTCTTTGTGACGAGAACATTGTTCTCGATGCCTCCTGTCATTTAGGGGTTGTGGCAGTGTCCCGGGGTGTTGAGCTCCGAGGTGTTGTCGTCACAAACATATCGCGGCAGTTCTAGAATACTTAAGACGGCCGACATCGAAAACTCTCCTATGCGGTTAGTGGCAAGATAACCCCGACATCACCCAGTACTGGGGAGGTAGTTCGGGAGTATTGCCATAGCTTGTATAGTAGATGTGTTGCGAAGGTCCGAGGTAGATGGTTTCCGGAAATAACTGGTTATGTGTTGATGGATGGATACAGCCGGATGTAGGATTAGAGTTGAGTGCGCGATGCTTCCCCTATATCCCCATCACCTGATTGCATAACTGGAAACTTTCGGAAATTAATAGGTGGGTTCATCTAGTAGCTCGTAGGCATTCTTCCAACGAATGCAGGTTATGGAGTTCGGGGTTCTACATTGAGTGAAGTGGTTTTATGGCCGTTGTTCCGATCGGGAGTTGCATCTTAAAGGGTCGTTGGCTATGCTGATCCGGGGATTGCAAAACCCTTTCGTAACACATTCCATAAGCTTTCAGCACGAATATGTCGAACGAAACTTCTATCTTGTATTTGTTCTATCTGCACCTTGTTGTTTTATTTACCTTTTGTCTCCCAAGTGGCTTCTCGTGAAGATTGTTGTTATCATTAAACTGTGAATTTCATTCGTTCCTCTTGTTCGAATGATTCTTCTGAAGACTATGTTGCAATTCTAGCCGTTGTTTCAGCTTATATCTTCTTTCACTCAAATGGCTAATAGTGGTCATCTCTTTCAGGATGGCTCCTAAAAAAGTTCCCAATGCTAACCCAGAGGGTGAAGAGGTTCCTGATCGTCCTCCTTCCCCTCCTCCTCCGCCTGAGGCCTGGAGAGCAATTATGCAAACTACGAATCAGAACACCCAAATGCTTATGCAGATGATGCAGCATATTCAAGCAAATCAAGCAAATCAGGGTGCTCATGGAAACCAAGGCAATTTGTTCAACCAACCGCATTTTGCTACGCTCAACCAGTTCTTGGCAAATCAACCAAAGGCATTCAGTTACTGCGTGGACCCTCTCGATGCTGAAGACTGGATAACAGATATCAAGAAGCATTTCGAGTGCAGTAACGTCAGGCCCGAGGACTATGTGAAGTTTGCAGCCTTCCAACTCAAGGACCAAGCAGCTGATTGGTGGCAGCAGTACAAAGACTCCAGAGCAGGGCGTGTAATCTCCTGGGATGACTTCTGCAAGGACTTTCGCTCTCACCACATTCCAACAAGTGTCATCGAGGGTATGCGTGAGCAATTCCGCAAACTGAAGCAAGGCTCTATGTCTGTCTACCAATATAATGTCAAGTTCCAAAACCTTTCCCGCTATGCCAGGCAAGACATCCCAGATGCCAAGAGCAAGATCTATCAGTTTCGTGGTGGTCTGAAGGATGAACTCCAACTTGCTCTCACCTTGTTCGAGCCTGATGAGTTTGATCAATTCTATAATATGGCACTTAAGCAAGAGGCAGCCCAGCTCAAGATGGAAGCTTCCAAAAAGAGGATCAGAGACGCTGTTCACTCCTCCTCATCTTCTCAAGTGGTCGCGAAGCAACATAAGTTTTGGCTTCCACCTCCTCCAGTGATCCGAGCTCCCTACAACAACAACAAGAACTCTGGTGGCCGTGCTTTCTCCCACTCACCCAACCCAAGCAATCAGTCAAAGAATCAGTTTCAAGCTTCCAAGTCAAGTGCTCCTCATTACCGTCCTCTCTCAGAAGTGGTTTGCAACAAGTGCACTCAGAAGGGTCTTTATGCTAACAAGTGCCCCAACCCAAGGCACCTTCCGCCTCCTCCACCTGTCAGCACTGCTATTGTCAAACACAATCCCAAGCAAGCAAGAGTGAATCTGATGAATGCAGCTCAAGCAAAGAATTCTTCAGATGTGATACTTGGTAACCTCTCAGTTAACTATATTCCTGCAAAAGTATTGTTTGATTCTGGTGCATCTCTTAGTTTCATATCATGGCCATTCTTTACCAAGCATAATTTCACTTCGGCATTTCTTGATAATAAGTTGCAAATTATTTCTCCGGGCAAGTGCATGACTTCAAATTTGAGGGCTCCGAATGTTTCTATTCTCATGGGTGATTACCGCTTTCTGGCTTCTCCGGTTGTTCTCGGCAACATTGGCATTGATCTTATTCTCGGGATGGATTGGCTTTCTCAGCATGATGCTCACATTGATTGTGCAAATAATGAAGTCAAGATTACTCATCCTAACGAAGACGTGACTATCTTCGCCTCTTGAGATAATACAATCAGGCTATTCTCTCTCAATGACAAGGGCGAGATTAATGCCATCTCTCAAATTCCGGTGGTTAACGAATACGAAGATGTTTTCCCTGAAGAGCTTCCAGGCATGCCTCCACATCGTCAAGTTGAATTCGTCATTGAACTCGAGCCTGGTACTGAGCCAGCATGCCGGCGTCCATACAAGCTCTCCCCTGAAGAGTTGAAGGAGTTGAAGAAACAGCTTGATGAACAAGAGCGTATGGGTCTGATCAGGCGTAGCACGTCTGCTTGGGGCTGTGGTGTCTTATTTGTCAACAAGAAGGATGGCATAGAGCGCCTTTGCGTTGATTACCGGCCATTGAACAAGAAGACAATAAAGAACAAGTTTCCGCTCCCCAACATCAATGAATTGTTCGAGCAGCTCAAGGGAGCTAAAGTGTTCTCTAAGCTCGAGCTCCGAATGGGTTATCACCAAATTCACATTCGTGAAGAAGATATCCACAAGACTGCGTTCAGAACAAGCTACGACTCCTATGAATATACAATCATGTCCTTTGGCCTCGCTAATGCTCCACCTACCTTCTCGAGAATGATGCACTACATTTTCAACCCCTACACCAACGAGTTTGTGCTTGTGTATCTGGATGACATCTTGGTATTCTCCAAGAATGAAGAGGATCACGAAAAGCACCTCCGTCTGGTTCTCGACAGACTCCGTGAACATAAGTTCTATGCCAAGTTCTCCAAGTGCGAATTCTGGCTCGATAAGGTCTTGTATCTGGGCCATATCATCTCCGCTGACGGTATTGCTGTGAACCCCGAGAAAGTTGAAGCCATTGTCAACTGGGAACCTCCTCAGAACGTCAAGCAACTCCGAAGCTTCCTTGGTCTTGCTAGCTATTGCAGAAGGTTCGTTGAAAACTTCTCCAAGATTGCCAAGCCTCTCTCAAACTTGCTGCAGAAGAATGTCAAGTACAACTGGTCTCCGGATTGTGATGTGGCATTCAAAACTCTCAAAGAAAAGCTCATCTCTGCTCCGGTTCTTACCCCTCCAAATGAGTCCAAGCCCTACGAAGTATTTTGTGATGCTTCACTTCAAGGACTTGGTGGTGTGCTAATGCATGACAAGAATATTGTGGCATACACTTCTCGTCAACTGAAGCCAAGTGAGAAGAACTACCCCACTCATGATCTCGAGCTAGCAGCTGTGGTACACGCTTTGATCACGTGGAGACACCTTCTGTTGGGCAGAAAAGTCGACATCTTCACCGATCACAAGAGCTTGAAGTACATCTTCACACAGCCGAACCTGAACCTCTGCCAGACTCATTGGGTTGAGATGATCCAAGAGTATGATCCAAGCATCGAATACACACCTGGCAAGGCCAATGTCATGGCAGATGCTTTGAGCAGAAAGGCATGTTGGAACAGTCTCCTTATCAAGCCGTTCCAGCTGAGCTTTGTGAAGCATTCAGGAAGCTCAACCTCCAAGTTGTTCCGCAAGGCTTTCTTGCAAATCTTCAAGTTGCTCCTACCTTGGAAGATCAGATTCGTGAGGCCCAACTCAGTGATGCTATGGTGCAGAAAGTAAAACATGGTATTGCAAAGGGTACTCCCAAATACAAGTGCTATCGCGTTGATGAGAGAGATACCTTGTTCTTTGAGGACAGACTTGTGGTTCCCAAGGGTGATCTAAGGAAGCTCATAATGAACAAAGCACATGACTCCCTCCTGTCGATTCATCCTGGTAGTTCCAAGATGTAGCAAGATCTCAAGCAATCTTACTGGTGGACTCGCATGAAAAGGGAGATTGCCCAATTCGTGAATGAATGTGATGTCTGCAGAAGAGTGAAGGCAGAGCATCAGCGTCTAGCCGGTCTTCTCCAACCTCTTCCTATTCCCGAGTGGAAGTTCGACCACATTGAAATGGATTTCGTCACTGGCTTTCCTAAGTCAAAGAAAGGGAATGATTCTATCTTTGTGGCGATTGACAAGCTTACCAAAGTCGCTCACTTCCTTCCAGTCAAAGAATACATCAATGCAGCTGAACTGGCAGAGTTGTACACTTCCATAATTGTGTCCTTACATGGCATTCCTCAAGTTATCTCCTCAGACCGTGGAAGTTTGTTCACATCCAAGTTCTGGGACTCCTTTCAGTCTGCCATGGGCACTAAGATCCGTTTCAGCACTGCATTTCACCCTCAGACTAGTGGTCAAGTCGAGAGAGTGAATCAGATTCTAGAAGACATGCTCAGAGCTTGTGTCATATCTTTTGGCATGAAGTGGGAAGATTGCCTTCCATTTGCCGAGTTCTCTTACAACAACAGCTTCCAAGCAAGTGCAGGCAAAGCTCCGTTTGAAATCCTCTATGGCAGAAAGTGTCGTACCCCTCTCAACTGGTCCGAGACTGGTGAACGTCAACTTCTTGGTAATGACTTGATCTCAGAAGCCGAAGAAATGTGCAAAGTCATACGTGAGAATCTCAAGGCCGCTCAGTCGCGTCAGAAGAGTTACTATGACGGCAAGCATCGTGATTTGGCCTTCAACATTGGGGATCATGTCTATCTCCGTGTTTCTCCTATGAAAGGCACCCAAAGATTCGGTATCAAAGGAAAGCTTGCTCATAGATACGTGGGCCCTTTCAAGATCCTTGGCAAAAGAGGCGATCTAGCCTATCAACTTGAGCTCCCTTCCAAATTCGCTATTGTTCATGATGTGTTTCATGTGTCTCAACTCCGCAAGTGCTTCAAGACACCTGAACGCACCATTCCGTTTGAGGAGATTGATCTTCAACAAGACTTGTCTTACCGAGAGCATCCCATTGCTATTCACGAAGAAACCGAGCGCAAGACCCGCAACAAGTCAATCAAGTTCTTGAAAGTCAAGTGGTCACACCATACCGACCGAGAAGCTACGTGGGAACGAGAAGATTACCTTCGTTCCGAGTACCCCTCCTTCTTCAAGTCCTAGATCTCGGGACGAGATCTTTTCGTAGTAGAGGAGAGTTTGTAATGCCCCGGATGTAACACTTTCCCCTTTTGGAAATATATAAACTTTGGCTTCATCAATTCTATTCCGGGTTCTTCGTCTTTTCGGGTTTTCATCGTTTTGTCGTGTGCGTGTGTGCATCCATCCATGTCATGTCGTCATGTGCATTGCATTGCATTTGTGTTGTCTTTTGCATCCGGTCTCACTAGTCTCTTCCTGTTATCCGTTTCGAGTTCCGACGCTCTCACACGTGCCCGTGGCATCCCCGAGTCCTTCTTTCGTGTTTGGCCGTGTAACGTTTTCGGAATGGCGTGAGACTTATCGTGCGATGTTGTTTTGATACGTGTAACCCGCCTGTCAAGTTTTGTCGCGTTTGGAGTTCGTTTGGTACTCCAACGGGTATCCTCGTGGGGTAAAAGTACCTCCTCTTTGAGGCCCAAGACCCCCCTCCAACAGCCCACCAACCCAGCTCAAACCCATCCCATCATCTTGGCCATTCAATTGTGATCTCGTGGCCGAAAACCGCTCCTCATTTGGACTCTTCTAGCTCCTTGTGCCTATATAAACGTCCACCCCCTCCAATTTTGCGTCCAAAACCCTAGTGCTTCCACCGCCGCCGCGCAGTGCTTCCACCGCCGCCACACAGTGCTTCCACCGCCGCCGCACAGTGCCTCCACCGCCGCCGCTCCCACCCCGCGCGGGCCCGCAGGCCCAGCGCCGGCCCGCAGCGTCGCCGATCTGGGCTGGAGTCCCCGTCGCGCCAGCCTTCGTCCCCGTCGTGCCAGCCTTCGTCCCAGCCGCCTCCGGCCGCGCCGACCGCCGCGCCGCCACCCGTAGGCGGCCGGAGGGCCGACCGCCGCCGCCCTTGCAGATCCCGTCGTCCCGCCGGCCAGCCGCCGCCGGGCCTCGCGTCCTCCTCGCCACCGGACCTCGGCCGCCGGTCGCCGCCCGCTGTCCCTCCGGTTCCCCGCCGGCCGGAGCGGTCCAGCCGCAGCCATCGCCGCCGGGATCGAGGCTCCGTCGTCCAGGTCGCCGATCGATCCAGCCAGATCGAAGCCGATCCAGTTCGGCCCCTGGGGAAACCCTAACGGGCGCCCGGGTTGGACCCGTTCGACCGCTCCACCAACCCGCTTCCTGGCCCAATCCACTCCGTTTGACCAGACCCGACCCGCGAGAGGTTGACCCCTGTTATTTCTGCTAAGTCCTTTTTAGATTTTAGTGTCTGATACATTTTTGTGACGAGGATAACTTTTACTGTGCTTGTCCGTTTTGTGCGTATGATATGTCAAAATGATCGTGGTGACATGTACTATGTTTTGTTCCATTGTGTCATGCATGTTTGAGTCCATCTAGAAGTCTTAATCTTCATGAGAAGAGTGCTACTTGTTATAAACTACTTCTATTAGTTGTTTTCATGCCATGTTTGAAATGTGATAACTTGGTGCATGTTTATCCAAATGAAGCAAATGATATGTCCACATGTTCATCATGAGATGCTCTACATGTTGGTTGCTTTAGCTTGCATGATAGAATTCATATTGCCATGTTTATCTCCTTTGCAAAAGCGCATGTGGCTGTTAGGTTTTTAAACTTGTTACGAGATGCCTAGTTGAGGAGCTCGTTGCTATTGATGTGGTTGTCCCCTTGTTGCAAGCTTATATGCTTTGGATTCCCCACCATGTGTATTTTGCTGTGCTGCCAACCACTTGCCATGTTATGCTTTGAGGTGACGTAAACATGCTCACAAACATGCCATGATAATATTGATGTTTTAACAATTAGTGAAATTTCACTAAGTCCGGAATCTGTAATATCCAGATGCTATGTTTGCTTGATGTCCTAGGCAAATCCATGGTAGTTTTGGGGTGACTATTGATGTTTCCTTGTCGTATATGTTGTTGGCTATCCATTCATGTCCTCACATGCTCATTTGGGAGGCTGTAGCATATTTAACTCTTGCCCCCAAGTTGCTATAAATTACTGGTGTCAGGTTTTAATTGTCATGTTCAAAATGTTGTAGCTTGTTGCTATTGATCCATGCCTCCTATGGAGATGCTCCAATGGAGTTGTTTGCTGTAGGATATGTCTACTTCATGTCCATGCTTCTTGTCATGATGTTTGAGTGCTGTAGAGTATATTTTTCTTGATCCTAAGTTGCTATGTGGCTGTTAATTTCAGCTTTGCATTATTTCTTGTTTCGGGTGTATCTTTTAGCCAGTTGCTCCGTTTTGAGCAAGTCATATATGAAACTTGTGTGGTTTTGCATGTAGATTCATAATATCCTCTTGTAAACATGTTTTGAAGTTTCTTGCTTGTTGCATATTGTCATGTTCCTTGTGTTGTATCTCTGTGTTTCCTATGTTGTCCTGCTGTGCATCCTTAGTGCATCGGCAGTGCTTCCTTAGTGCATCAGCCATGCATCCTGTAGTTGAGCATTGCATCTTGTTTGATTTCGTGCCTCGTGTGTTTTGTGTTGAGTAGAGCCGGAAGCCGAGACCGAGTACGAGAACGAGGTTACTACCGAGGTTGAGAACGAGGAGCCCTCTTACGATCCCATCGACGACTCTACAGGCAAGATGACCTGACCCAGATAACATTACTATCTTTGCCTATAGCTAGAAGTCTCGCTCTTTAGCTTATTGCCTCGATGCCCATGTTTTCCTGTCAGCCTCCTATTGTAACCATGAATCTGTCTAACCACCCTACCTATGCAAACCTTTGATTGGCTAAGTAAGCTTCGCTCAGCCCCTCTTATAGCATTGCTAGTTGCAGGAGAAGATTTGAAGATTCTTGCTTCATGTTGAAGCTTGTTGGGATATCACACTATATTAACTCTTAAATGAAATCATCTATATATTGGTAATGGGAGGAAGGCTAAGCTTTTTGCTTGGTGATTTGTTCCACTCATGCCGCCCTAGGAACCGTATAAACCGATGTTATGTTCCTTGATTTTGCGTTCCTCACACGGTTGGGGTTATGGGACCCCCTCGATAAACCGCTTAGCGCTAAGTCTTTTCCAGCAAGTCCCAACATTGGTACTATTTGCCTAAACAACGAAAAACTTGCATAGGGAGTAATTAACCCTCTTCTTAATCAACTACCCCGGGCCAGTCCTCCACATGAGTGTTGGTCCGAAATGAGCAGACTGCGGGGCCACCTCAAGGAAACTCGAGGTCTGGTAAAATCTTGTAGGATGACTTATCCGGTCGTGGCCTGAGACTAGATACGCGCGGCTACTGTCTGGGTGTCGGCACGCCGGGAGGATTTGCTGGATTAGCCTTACCTTAGTTGGAGTATCTTGAGCACGGGATTCCGAGGATACTCGGGCCTTCCCACCTTGGAGTTGCGACTCCGCGGATCGTGGGCTTGTCATGGGCCAAGTTGGAACACCCCTGCAGGGTTTTGAACTTTCGAAAGCCATGCCTGCAGTAATGTGGTAGATGGGAATTTGTTAATATCCGGTTGTAGAAAACTTGACACCATGTTCAGAACACACTACCAGCGTGAGTACCGTGACGGTCATTTTCCGAAAGGGGTTCGGGAAGTGAACACGGTGGGGTTATGTTTGACATGCTTAGTTAGGATCACTTCGTGATCACTTTATCGTCCGAGGCACTCCTCTTCTCGCTCTCTTTCACGTAAGTTAGTGCTAGTGCTACTGCAACCTCTTATTCTTTCTTCAGCCTTGTTCCACACCCAAGGCTTGGATAGTTGTGTTACCCAGGAACGGGATTGCTGAGTCCTCTGTGGCTCACAGATTCTACACCACACCAGATGCAGGTACTATGGTGAGCTATTCAGGTGACGGCACAGAGCTATACTGGGAGTACGACGAGGATCGTAGCCGTTACTATGTGCACTATCCCGATGATTAGTAGTGGTTTCTACTAGGGGCGATTCAGACCTGTGGCTTTATGTATGTTTGGTATCTTCCATTTGGATCTTCACCCGTAGACGGGTTGTGATGTTATTTGAATGATGTTTTGCTATGTAATGAATTGTGTGACGTGGCGAGTGTAAGCCAACTATCTTTTTCGCTTTCATCCCTATTTTTACATGAGATGTGCAAAGATACCGAACTTGAGATCATTCCAGAATGGGCTTATACCTTTAAGTCGTGCCTCGACACGTAGGAGGTATAGTCCCATCATGGGCATTACAAGGTACCTTCAGAGGAGGACTTGGTTGTTCCTGATCTGGAAGTGCAATTGGTTGCAACACTTCATGTCATTCCGGATTGGACACTCCCTTACCTGGCATACATGAACCGAGGGGAGTTACCAGAGGACGAAGTCGAGGCCCGACAGATAATCCGGCGATCTAAATCTATGACTATTGTCAACGGAGAACTTCATCATCGCAGCGTTACTGGAGCTTTTCAGCGGTGTGTATCATCAGAAGAAGGTTGTGATATCCTTAGAGAAATTCCTTAAGGGGATTGCGGTCATCACGCCTGTTCAAAATATTTGGTGGCTAAAGCTTTTCGTCATGGGTTCTACTGGTTGACGGCTCACGCCGACGTAGAGGACTTGGTCAGAAAATGTGATGCTTGCCAGAAATTCTCACGACGTGCTCATATACCAGCGCAGGAGCTAAGGATGATCCCAATTACTTGGCCGTTTGCGACATGGGGGCTTGATATGGTTGGACCTTTCAAAAGATCCTAGGACAAGAAAACCCACCTGCTAGTGGCTGTGGACAAGTTTACCAAGTGGTTTGAAGAGGAGCCTGTTAGTAAGTGTGATGCAACAATAGCGGTTTAGTTCATCAAAAAGGTGATTTTCCGGTTGGGCTTTCCACACAGCATTATAACTGATAATGGCACCAATTTATCCAAGGGGGCTATGGAGGAGTTCTGTCTAACGAGATCATGTTCGTCTTGATGTATCATCAGTAACTCGCCCTCATTCTAATGGCCAAGCTGAACTAGCCAATCAAGAGATTTTGAGAGGCATCAAACCCCGGCTTATGGTTCCTTTGCAGAGAACACCGGGTTGTTGGGTGGAGGAGTTTCCTTCGGTGCTACGGAGTATCAACACTACACCTAACATATCTACAGGGTACACGCCTTTCTTCATGGTATATGGAGCTGAAGCGGTCCACCCTAGTGATATCTGTCATGACTCGCCGCGGGTGGCGGCTTATGTTGAAGCGGATAATGAACAAGCAAGACAAGACGCCTTGAACCGGCTGGACGAAGAACGGGACACGGCAGCAGCTCGATCGGCGATTTATCAGCAAGACCTGCGCCGGTACCACAGTCGCCGGGTTAAGACCAGGATGTTTCAAGAAGGAGATCTAGTGCTCCGCCTCATCCAAGACCACACGGACATGCACAAGCTATCCCCACCTTGAGAAGGACCCTTTGTGGTCAGCAAGAACCCGCACAACGGATCATACTACCTCGTCGACGTTCGAGAACATAAGGACTCACGCATGGCGGAGGAGGAGACCAAGCGGCCGTGGAACATCGCTCTTCTTCGACCTTACTATACTTGAGCCATAGGCTCCGCTTTATGTACAATGTATATATTATGATTAATATAATAAACCGGCGCCCCCGGTAAACCGGGGTATTAGCCATCTTTTTTCATAAGAGTATCACATAGGGGCTTCCGCGGGCAAGGGAGTTTTCTATGGCCTCTTAAACCGGCGCCCTTGATAAATCAAGGTATCAGCCGTCATTTCTGTACAAAAGAGAATCACATGGGGGCTTCCGCGGGCAAGGAAGTTTCCTATGGCCTCTTAAACCGACGGCCGCATCAAGACCATCATAAGAGCACAACGATAGTTGCTTCTGCAATTTCCACATGATGATGAGGGGCAAAAGAGAGTTTTGGATGCCTAGCACAACTCAAACGTAGGCCCCGACGAGCAATGCTCAAACGCTACCTGGGGGCTCCTGATGCAAGTTCATAAGCGAGTTGAAGACTCTTGTAGTGAACACGGCTTGGATGCTTGGTGTATACACCTAAAACCCCGGATTAACCTGCCTGCATCAAGTAAATCGCGCCGTCCAGGTAAACCTGGTATGACCCGTCGAACGTACACACAAGTCAATCCTTCGGGACCCTGAACTTGGTAATGTTAAATTGACGATCATCAAGTGATTACGCAAGTCAAATCTTTATAAGATTTTGAACATTGGTAGCATTTAACATTAATGATTTGGTTAAAGATTGCAGATCATCTTAATAGGCTTTGCTAAAATGGTTAATGACAGTAGCCTGGTAGCTCATAAAAAGCCTCGAATTTGGAGCCTGGCAGCTCGTAAAAAGCCTCGACTACATTGTATTATTTGCCCAAAAACTTTATTTTTCATTTTTTATGTTTTCTCAAATCTTTATCTTCAAGGTCATTGGTTTTTGAACCAAGTCCATTGATTCAAGACTGGATAACTACAAAGTTGTCACTACATCTGTATTTATAGAGTTATAGTCCGGGTTATAAACACCAGTACTAGTTTACAGTTAAACCAGCGTTCATTGTAACCCAGATCGGCCTGCATGATGAGCCGACAAAGAGCCAAGGGAGTCTTTAGCACTTACACCTTGGATTGTTGCTACCGGGTTAAGGTTTACAGATACACTTAATCATAGGTATGGTACATGTTTCTATTTTATACACAGTTCAAGCTATTTACTTAGATCATGTGTTTGGGCAGTATAACCCATCCGGTGATAAACCGCCAGGACATTTTTTTAGCATTGTTTATGCAGACACACGTAATATAAACTGTCAAAGCATTGCAAGCAGGAGATAATTCGGAAGTCGCCAAACAAAATAAGGCCCTGCAAGATAGTATGGGACAAGACAGTATTTCAACTATTCTATTACAAGGCACTGGCAGGCCCAAAGTGTTGTGCATATAAACCGGAACCAGTCTAAGCTTCTGCTTCGGCTCGCTGTGAAGACTGAGGGTCAGCTTGTTCCGGGTCTTTGACGACTTCTGGCAGCTGCTAGAAATCAGGGGTGCTCTAGTCAATCTTGGAAAGGGCGCGGAAATACACTTCATCGTTTATAAGTTCTGACGGTTCAATGTCAGGAGCGAAGGTATGCTTACGAACGGGTGGAATGAGATTTTCGATGTCATAAGACGGACGCTCCACCCGCACATTTTCCAGATTGTAACCTGGATGATACCTTGATAAGTCTGCTTCATCAGCAAGCTTGCTGGCAAGAGGACGCATGTCTTTGGTTAAGGTGCGCAGATCCTCAGCGGAGAAAGCTGACCCGACTTCTTTCATACTGGGATAACCATTCATGGCCTCTGCCGGATCAAAGTCGGGAACCCATGCCTTTGCCCGGGTTAACGCCATGAGGGAGCTAGCTCTTGCAGAAGATTTCTTCACCTCAACAATACAGGCAGGCAAGATGGATAGTTTTTTCAGAGTACCTTGGATAGTGGTTGGTGCCGGTTTATTGTGCGTAATAGCACTGATGGGACTCTGAGCGCCGGCATAAAGTTGTTCCACCAAGGTGTAAGCAGCCTTCAGCTTCTTCCGCACATCATCCCCAAGATGAGAAACGCGCCTCCCTGTGTACAAGTGATAAGTTAAACCGGAGCAGCGCAAGATAGCAACAATAAAGCGTATGACAACAAGTACTTACCAAAGATAGCAGATGTCATATCATCTATATGCTGCCTTAACCCAGATAACTCCTCCGTCACCGGGTTAAGAGCTGCCTCAGCATCATGACTTTTTTCTCCAAAGCAGCCTTTTCTGCCTCCCAAGTGGACTGCTCCGCTTCAAAATCTTTCTTGAGTTTCTCCATACTAGCTAAAGCAAGGGTAAGTTCCTCCTTGACTTTAGTCGAAGCAGTTTCTTGGAAGGCCAGGCTATTCCGTAGTTCAAATCAGTTTGCAGAGGATAAAAAATATCAGCTAGTTATGAAGACAGTTCAATCAAAAGTCTCAAGCACATAACAAGTTATGCACTCGACACTTGGGGGCTAATGTACAATTGAAGTGAAAGAAAGCAACTTTTTCAGACAAGTCCCAAGCACATAACAAGATATGTCCTTGACACTTGGGGGCTAATGTAATGTCATTCTCAAACATAGGAGAAGTCCCGATTCACCCGCAATGGAGTAAACCGGCCCTTGGGGGCTACACATGCAAGTCAAGTTATTTCTGTTGATCTATCAAAGTCCCGGTTCACCCTAAAGGCTAAACCTGCACTTGGGGGGCTACAATGGACTACAGGTACAGCTACAAGGCACAAGCAGAAATGAAAGGAAAAGGGAAAGAAGTTACCTCATATTTTTATTTCATTAAGTTTACTAAACCGGCCTCGTGGTCACGGCTAGTAAAGAGCTGGTTTAGATACACAGAATGAAGCTCCTGGGCACTAAGCGGAGCATAGCTAGACAGATCAGTGCTCCAC
The DNA here is from genome assembly GCA_902687465.1 of Secale cereale. Classification (NCBI taxonomy): domain Eukaryota; kingdom Viridiplantae; phylum Streptophyta; class Magnoliopsida; order Poales; family Poaceae; genus Secale; species Secale cereale. The sequence goes on along the minus strand of LR738710.1, from coordinate 218,583,097 downwards.
TTGCCCTTGTCCTTCTGAAGAACTTCTTCCTTAGCGGTGTGTCTGGCCAAGATGACAGGCTCTATGGGAGCAGTAAAGCCTATCCCGGTAATCTCGACATCGTCTGTCGAGGCAGCAGTTGGCCTAGGGGGATCAGCGGCAGCAGCGGGATTGGTGTGAACCGGACTAACCCGAGCAGGGCTAGTCCGAACAGGGCTGGCCAGTTCAGCAGGATTTTTTATGGGGTCATCCCCAGAGCAAATATGTCTTCTCGGTCCATAGGGGAAGGATCGTCATGTGGGACTTCAATGTTTTCTTCCAACGGATTGGTGGCTTCATGATCTTCTGTCAGTTCAGAAGTATTTTCGGTCGCCGGTTTATTCAGCTTTGTCTTTTTGCTAGGCTTGGGCATACTGGGAAAAGATTAGAGGAATAAGCAAAATCACAAGTCAAATGAAAAGATAAACTAGAGAAACTGAAAGACGGCTTACCCATGAACAGTCTTGAGCACTGGGACTTGGGTGGCGGTTGACTCGCCGGAGGATGAGAGAGGAGTCTCCTGATAATTTGGATCAGACGGTTTAAGTGGTTTACGAAAAAGACCCGCTTTAGGACGAAGAAGAGTTGGAGTAAGTAAAACCTCTGAACGGCGTCTTCGAGCCGGAGTGTGGGGCATTCCGGTCGACTCGACCACATGGCCACTGTGGCGTGTGGTGCGGCGAGCCTCATGTTGCTGCTTCTTCAAAAGAAAATGGGGATCCAGTTGAGAATAAGGGTGGGAAAATGGGTATTTCCGGGCTACCCGACAAACTTTGGTTGGTAATGGTTCTGAATCAGAGGAAAGAGAGATTACCTCGACTTCATCCGCCTTACTCCCTTCCACCGGATCCTGGGAAAGGTCATCGTTAATATAAATACAGACAAGGGAAAGTTAAAAAGCACAAGAACCAAGCAGTACCTCAGAGGCCGGATCATCTTCTTCAGCGTTTGAACCGGAAGCAGCGGTAGGTCTTTTCTTGTGCTTCTTCACGGTCAGACTCTTCTTCCGAGATGGTTTCGCCGGTTTGTCTTGGGCTTTCCGCTTCCAGAAGGGGTCATTGGCCTGTGTAAAGGAATAAAAGTATGTTGAAAACAAGTAATATGGACGGATTAAAACAAAGAGAAAGGGACAGAAGTATCTTACCGATGGTGGCTTATTGTTCACGCAGAAGGGTGCTAAACCGGTCCGACTGCACTCCTCTGGAGGAATATTCGACATCTTCTTAGCAGACTAGGTAACTTCATTGTCTGGAAGCACCATATCCGTGTGACACTGAGGGTCCTTCGGATTACCAGTATGCTCACACATTAAGCCGGAGCGCTGGCTTAACGGGAGAATGCTCCAAGAGAGCCAGCAGCGGACAAAGTCAACACCGGTTAAATCGTTGGCTACAAAAGACCTAAGTTTGGAAAGTTGGGGGCATATCGAGCCCGGTCTTGGGCACTCAGACGCTGCGGGAAAGGGTGATCCGCTGTCAGACGATAAGAACGGTAACCCGACATTGGGTTCTCCCCCTCTGGTGAAGTATCAACACAATAGAACCAAGTTTGGTTCCAATCCTTGGGATGCCTATGAAGGGTAGCATGAGGAAAGCTGACATCCTTCCTCTTCTGGATACTCATTCCACTCAGATCAGTGTTTGGCCCATCATGAAATTCAGTCCGGCGGTTCAGATGGAAGAAGTCCCGGAATAACTCTACAAACGGTTCTTCTTGCAAATAGGCTTCAGAAAAAACTTGAAAATTGTAGATGTTTGATACGGAGTTGGGGCCTATGTCTTGGGGATGGAGCTGAAACTCTGCCAATACATCATGAAAAAACTTTGACCCTGGAGGGTTAAAGCCTCGGGCCAGGTGATAAAAAAAGACAACAATCTCTCCCTCTATAGGCTGGGGAGGACACTCTTTCCCGGGTGCCCTCCAGTGCAGAACCTCCTTGGGACCTAAAGCTCCAATGGAGGCCGCCTTTTCTAAATCATCCTCAGTAATCCGGGATGGGACCCAGTTGCAAGCGACAAACTATTTGGCCACAGAAGTTATCTTTTTCAAAGGGAACGCTGAAAAATACAATACAAGACCCGGTTTATGATCCACGCAGATATAAACCGGCATGTTCTATGAAGGCATTGATCTAATTGACAGTTTAATCAGGGGACTAATAGTATATACTGGTCCGGAAGAACTATGAATGTAACAGCTACCGGATTATGAAGTTTGAAAGGAACAATTTAAACCGCCAAACACAAGCAGGTGAGGTGTAGATCTAAAGTTGAACCATCGACATAGGCAGATGAGTTGCAAATCTAAAGTGTGAGAAACAACTTTTACACGAGCAGTGGTGAAATATGGATCCACAGCATATAGAAAACTCAAGATAATTCAAGTCATATTCGTCGAAGGCAGCAAAGGTTTTTTCTACAGATCCAGTCTAACTAACAGTATTGGGGGAACTAAGATTATAAAGACGGAGTGGAGTCATGCGCACGAGAGTTGGCCTAAAAACTTTAAACATCTACGGCTAAGAACTACCTATGGTGATGAACTGTGAAGAACGGAGGTTCATCCGCGAGCTTTCGTGAAACCCTAGAACTAAGATCTATGGGGAAGAAGGAGTAACGCACCTGAGGATAGGGAAGCGGAAGGACGGCGGTGAAATCTCTAGACACGCTCAGGTTGATGCAGCGGCCGAGCTTGGTGAAGGCAACGAGCTCGAAGGACGGTGGCGGAGCTTAAGCGCTGGAAGACAGAGGAAGACGAAGCAGGGGGGAAAAGAGATGCCCTTTGGGCCCTATTTATAAGCTGAGGGGATAAAACGGCAAGCGCGGGAATCGAGGAGACAAAAAATCGGATATGGATGGTGCTGTCGCCTCGATCTTCGGAGGTTTGGTGCAGGCATTGAATGCGCGGATGGCGTCATGACGGTTTAAAGCGACTCGAGGGGATGACGTCATGCCAGTTTACCCAGCATACTGAAGCTGCATAAAGGAAAAGTTGTACAAGACTTTGGAGATTGACATGAACAGGGTCAAATCCATCTAGGGCCTAATGTCAGGGATATTACTACCTGGTATAAACCGGCCAGGAGGGTCCGGTTTAAGTTATCAAGATTATATTATCAGAAGCCCGGCGGAGCATGAAGTAAAAGATTGTAGCCCAAGGGGCTTAGAGCCCATATGTTAGGGCCCATGATTTGTGAACCGTCATACTATGTAACTTGGGATGTAAGACAGAAAGAGCAGAGACCGAGGCGGACACGTTTATGAGCCGGCCTCGGGACTCTGTAAACCGGATCGGGCATCACCTCTTATATAAAGGGACAACCCGGCGAAGGTTCAGGACAGACAACAACAGCTCGAGACATAGGTAAAGTGAATCCGCTCCCTGGTCATCGAAGCCGAAGCAATACCACACCAAACTAGACGTAGGCTTTTACCTTCAGCGAAGGGGCCAAACTAGTATAAAATCCTTGCGTCCTTCGTCCGCTTTAACCCCTTTAAGCTAACCCGTAGCGATGGCCTCACGACTAAGTCCTTTCGCTAGGACATCTGCCGTGCTAAATCCACGACACCGAGTTTGACAGACCAACTCTCTGTGTGCGTATTACCAAAATCGGTCTCACCGAGTTTGCGTAATCGGTCTCATCGAGATTACGTTATGCCCTAACCCTAATGAAATTGGTCCCACCGAGTTGATCATATTGGTCCAACCGAAATACCTAACAGTCACATTATGAACTAAATCAGTCTGACCAAGTTCTTTGAATCGGTCCCATCGAGTTTGGTAAAGTGTGTGTAACGATTAGATTTTGTGTGGAGGCTATATATACCCCTCCATCCACTCTTCACTCATGGAGAGAGCCATCAGAACATACCTACACTTCCATTATTCATGTTTTGAGAGAGAACCACCTACTCAAGTGTTCAGATCAAGATATTCCACTTCTACCATATGAATCTTGTTCTCTAGCCTTCCCCAAGTTGCTTTCCACTCAAATCCTTCTTCCACCATATCCAAATCTGTGAGGAGCTATTTGAGTGTTGGTGAGACTACCACTTGCAGCATTTGAGCAAGGAGTTCATCATGAACACACCGTTTATTACCTTTTGGAGAGTGGTGTCTCCTAGATTGGTTAGGTGTCACTTGGGAGCCTCTGACAAGATTGTGGAGTTGAACCAAGGAGTTTGTAAGGGCAAGGAGATCGCCTACTTCTTGAAGATCTAACGCTAGTGAGGCAAGTCCTTCGTGGGCGATGGCCATGGTGGGATAGACAAGGTTGCTTCTTCGTGGACCCTTTGTGGGTGGAGCCCTCCGTGGACTCGCGCAACCATTACCCTTCGTGGGTTGAAGTCTCCATCAACTTGGATGTATGATAGCACCACCTATCGGAACCAAGACAAAAAACATCGCTGTCTTCACTTGCATTTGCTCCCTCTAAACTCCTCCCTTCACCGTCATATGCATTGTTTACTTTCCGCTGCTATAATGTTAAAATTGCATGTGTAGGTTGATTGCTTGACTTGTGCTAACTTGCTAAAATCTGCCAAGAATTAAAATTGGGAAAAGGATAGCTTTTTATTTGGTCAAGTAGTCTAATAACCCCCCCCTCTAGACATACTTTCAATCTTACAAGTGCTATCAGAGCTTTGGTCTCCATTTGCCGTGATTTCCATAGCATTGGTGATCACAGCCTTGGTTTCACAACCTAGGAGAGTATGGCGTCTAGCGAGGGAAGTTACCACCATAGAGGTCCTTATTTCGATGGTACTAATTTTGCTAGTTGGAAGCACAAGATGAAAATGCATATTCTTGGACATAACCCCGGCATTTCGGCTATTGTGTGTGTTGGTTTGCAAGGTGAATTCTTCGATGGGAAGGAACCGAACGGTGAAGCTACCGCGGAAAAGTTGAAGATGCTGTAATACAATGCTCAAGCTTGCGATATCCTCTTCAACGGATTGTGCCCTGAAGAATTCAAAAAAAATCAGCAGTCTTGACAATGCAAAGGAAATTTGGGATACTTTGATTGATATGCACGAAGGTACCAACTCCGTCAAGGAATCAACGTTGGATGTGCTCCAAAGTCAACTTGACAAGTTCAAGATGAAGGATGGTGAAGGTGTCGCTAAAATGTACTCTAGGCTTGCTCTCATCACAAATGATATTGCCGGCTTAGGAAGTGAAGAGATGACCGACAAATTCATCATAAAGAAGATCCTAAGAGCCTTGGATGGAAAATACGATACCGTGTGTACATTGATCCAAATGATGCCAAATTACAAAGATCTCAAGCCAACGGAAGTCATTGGAAGAATTGTTGCTCATGAGATGTCACTCAAAGATAAAGAAGAGCTTCACATCAAGTCTAGTGGTGCTTACAAAGCTTCATGTGATGCTCCTACATCATCAAGTGAGAAACAAGACTTCAATGAAGAATTAAGCTTAATGGTGAAGAACTTCAACAAGTTCTACAAGAGTAGAAGCAAAGAGAGAAGTTCCATGTCAAGGTCCTACAATGATAAGAGATTTTCAAGTCATGATCGGAATTGCTACAATTGTGGAAGGCCCGGACACTACTCCAACGAGTGTACGGCTCCCCACAAGAGAAGAGAAGACTGACCTAAAAGGATAAGTAGAAGAGAAGATTCACCACCAAGAGAGAGAAGGAGTAGGGATGATCGTTATGAACGAAGACCTTCTCGGAGAAGCAAAGAGTCGGAAAGGAAGGAGAAATCATCAAGGAGCTATACAAGGCGAAGACATCAAGCTCATGTTGGTGAATGGGCATCCGGTTCCGACTACGATAAACACTCCGAGAGAAGCTACTACTCCGACTCCAAAGGTTCTCAATATGAAGGTGTTGTCGGAATTGCTCTTGTGTCAACCAACTCCTACGACATATTTGACTCACCAAATGAAGGAATTGGAAGATGCTTCATGGCTAAAGGCCCTAAGGTATCACACCCCGAATATCTTGATTTCAATAGTGATGAAGGTGACTTGCTAGGAGATGATGATTTACTTGTTGGTAGCAGTAGTGATTAAACTTTTGATGAAAACTATGATGAAATTGCTATTAATCATGCTAATCAAGATAAATCGAATGACAATGATAAGGATAAGATTGAGCGTCTAACTAAAGAACTAAACACTCTTAAGTTAGCTCACGGAACTACCTTGGAGAAGTTACGCTTTGAAAAGCTCAACCTTGAGCAAGAGCATGAGTTATTAAAGGCAATCAATGATGATCTTCGCAAGAAAAGTTCTTCTTACATTCCCAAGCGTTTACTCTTGTCTACCTACATGCCACAAGTAAAATCTAGCAACAAGAACAAGAAAGATTCTTCCTCTAGTAGTAACAATAATCATGCTAAATCCAATGATGTTGCTTCTAGTAGTTCTCTTGATTCCATTAATGACTCTCTTAGCCAAGTAACACTTGAGCAAGAAAATAGCTTATTGAAGGGAATTATAGAGAAAGGTGTTTACAAGAGTCTTGCCGGGAGTAAGAAATTTGAGGAGATTGTACGCAAGCAAGGAAGACACCGGAAGAATCAAGGTGTTCGTTTTGAACGAAAGTTCAATGCCAATGGAGTTGAATGGGAGGAAGATCAATACCCCAAGATGAAGTTTGTTCCTCAACAAGAGAAGTATGATCCTACTTGTTTTCAAGGGACGCAGGCACAAGATGATCTTGCACCACAAGACCACAAGCTAAAGGGCAAGGATAAGTTTCAGGAAGAGATTGATGCATTTGAAGAAGCTCCTAAGGCCTTGGTCAAGTGGGTCCCCAAGACTACATCAAGTTCTACCTCATCAAGTACGACTACAAATCCAAGGATCCCCATTAAGATGGTGTGGATCACGAAGAAGAAGAACTAGGAAGTCCTTGAGGGTGACTCCGCCAACACACTTCACTCTTATCTTTTTGGCAAAGGACAAGTGCAAACAACTTTCACATCTTGCACTAGTTCAAGGAGTCACAAACCCTCTTGTTGGTAAGACAAGGGACAAGGTAACCTAATTCTTTCATGGACATCATCTTGTGTGCAATTCACTCTATGTCTATGGATATCCTTGTTTTTTCCTCGTGGGACTAACCCGTGTAGGTATTGAAAGTGCAACTCACTCCAATGAATTGCTCCAAATGATCTACATCAACATTGAGCGTCTACATCTTCAACACCTACATGAAGTCATCATCAACAAAACCCAAGGTTAGTTCATCCCTACTAGGAGGGATATCACATCTACGGGGAGCTTTACTCTAACAATTGAGATAAAGCAACTCTAATGATGTGAACACAACAATGCTTTATGTAAAAGTGGTAATCCTACTTGCGCTTAAATGATGAGTATTACCTATGATCAAATGTTCTCATCTGAGTCCTAAGTCAATATACTCATATATAGATGACCTAGTCATCACCAATTGCTTGATAGATGATACAATGGTTGTGCATGCTTTGCCACATGTTTTATTTGCCATCTTTTTGTGTGAGCATGTTGAATGCATATTTTTGTTATTCAAGGACATCCATTTGTTGCTTTGATTGTTTGGCTCTTTTTTCTTTTGCCAAATGGATGGACAAGAATGCCTAAGTACCCCCTCTAGCTATCTATGTTTTTCTCATCTCAAACTCTATTCATGCTACATCACAAAGCTTGATCAAGTCAGATTCGAACCACTCTGTGTGAGGAGCACTCAGAGTCCCCGATTCGTCATAGGCTTAAACATCCAAAACCTCTTTGCGCATTTCGGTATGACCGAGTCATCCACTTTGGTCACACCGAGTTCACTAAGTTGATATATGTTTTCAATCTCGGTGCAGTAACTGCTCGCAGTTTTGCATCTCGGTGCCACCGAGTTGTTCTACTCAGTCACACCGATAGTGTCAGATTATATATACTCACGGGCCAAATTTCGGCAAACTTTCCAAACTCCTCAGCCCGCGCGTGATCTGCTCTGCCTCTTCGGGTCACCGGATCATCTCCTCGCCGCCAGTGACCTCCTGCCGCTGGACTCCTCCACCGTCAACGAAAATCCTCACCGCCATTGCCGCTGTAGCAAGTCCACCGCCGAGTTAGGGTATGGACCTGACTCTTTGCGCTATTCCTTAACTCCGATTCGTAGCACAATGCATTGCCATGTTTTTCTTCCACGTATGAGATCTTCCTATCCAGCAAAAACTCCGTAGAAAGTAGTTTTGATTCGAAAAAATTAGGGTTAGGTCTGCGCTGAACTCATCTCGGACCGACTGAGTTGTAGAAATTGGTCCCACCGATTTGGCTTAGGCCATTGCACAAGTGATTTTTGGTCTGACCGAAAGTTGCAAATCGGTGTGACCGAGTTCGATTCTCTATGAAACCGTAGCGATATCGATGCCACCGAACGGTGACTCGGTCTGACCGAGTTTACTAGTTCAGGCTCCAGAATTGCTTTGGTGTCATCGAGTTTAACAATCGGTAGCTCCGAAATGCTTTCCGTAGAGAACTAAAACTAAGTTTTTCTTATCATCTGTTTTGCAAAATTTTGTGCTTTGTGATGTTCATCCACTCTACCTCATCTACATCTATTCATAGGGTCTGCTTTCAGTGCCAAGATGTCAGATCAAAGTGACATCCAAAATGTGTCTGAGGAGCAGGTACACCTAAGTGAGGGCACTAGTCCCTGTAGCAGCTTTGATGAGGGTAGCAGGAGCACACCTAGTGATCTCCCAAAGGATGCTACCAAGGGAAGAAAGAAGAAAACTTCAGATACTAAGGATGAGGACTTTATGGCAGATGAGGCCACTTCCAAGAAGAAAGTACTCAGGAAGGAGTATGGCACATCTGAGGCATCTAAGCCAGGGCAGAAAAGGAAAATCCCTGCCAAAAGGATTCCCATGTCTAAGACTAGAGCCTCTACTCAAGAGATTATGGTGTTCACACTTGAATCTAGGGATGATGAACCAGGAGGTACAAAGAAGAGACCCAGGAAGACAACAACCAGAGTGATTGGCAAGCCATCCATGAGGGATGTTGATGAAGCTGCAGTAGAAGAGGAAGAGGTTGCTGCACCAGCACCCAAAGCTCAAAAGCTTATGGGAGATGCTATCAAGTCTAGGGCTGCTTCTTCTAAGCCCAAGACAGCTCCCAAAACTGCTCAAGCTACCAAGTCTGCACCCAAGAGGAGCACAAGGAACATTCCAGCTTCAGAAAAGAACAAGGCCCCAGTGCCTGAAGTTGCTAAGGAAGCTGAGGGTTAAGTTCTCAGAAAGCTGAAGCCCAAGATCCCTGATCACAATGATGCTCATTTAGTTGCTGAGGACATGAAGCTGAGAAAGGATGTAGGTCTCAGGTTGTGGAGAAAGTCTGATCCATATGCCATAAGGAGAAGGACTCCTGTGGACTACATGTTTCACACAAAGGAACAACAAGACTTCTATGAAACAGTCCTGCTTGATAAGAAGCCCATTGTTTGTGATATGAGAAGAGTGGACAGGGACTTCATTGATGATAATGCAGACTATTTCCCCAATGTGCATGAGAGCTTCAAAGCATGTGGAGTTTACAAGTTTGTGGCTCAAAAGTTGACTAAGTGGAATGATGAACTCATCATGCAATTCTATTCCACAGCCCACTTCTATCCCGATGGAAGGATTGTATGGATGTCTGAAGGTACAAGGTACCGGTCAACTGTTGCTGAGTGGGCCAAGCTAATAAATGCCCCTGAAGAGCACGAGGATGATCTAGATGTCTATGCCAAGAAGAAGAAAGATCACAACTCGATGGAAAATATGTACCAGGTGATCCCTGGTGATGATCTAGAAACTCACAAGCTTGGATCTGTAAATCATTTGCAGGCTGGTCTAGCCACCATCAACACAATCTTGAGGCATACACTGCTACCTAAGTCTGGAGATGCAAAGATTATTAGAGGACATTCCATCAACATGCTGCATATTTTTGATGTGCCACAGAAATTCAAAGTTATGAGCCTGATTGTAGAGATAATCAAGAGGACTGCTTCAGATCAGAAGAGATCATGTGGGTATGCTCCACACATCCAGATGCTTATAAACTCTAAAATGGGCACATGCACTTACTTGTTGGACAAGGAATATCTACCCTTGGTGCCTGAATTTGAGGACAACACAGTTGTCATGGCTGAGAATGAACCATCTTCAGTACAAGCTCATGAAAGGAGAGAGAAGGCCAAAGCAGAGAAAGCTTCCAAGATGCCAAGTGCAGAAGAAGCATCTCAAATGACTCTCAAGTCCAAGCAAGATCAAATGGCATATCTGATTCAAGCTACCATGAGGATTGAGAAGGGCTTGACCACCCTGACTTGGAAACAGGAGAGCTTGGAGAGGATAATCGAGCATAAGTTCTATGATCTTGATTTGAAGTTGATAGAGATCCAGTCTCTAGTTGAGAAGCTTCAGGAGGAAGCAGAGGAGAGAGGAGGACAGGCTACCATAGATGCATTTCAGCGAGTGCCTCGAGGTCAGAGATCTGCTGAAGTGCCAGTTCCATACACCAGAGCTAATACATCTGCACCAGCAGCTACAGCTTCAGTGCCACCTCCAGCAGCCACTCAACCAGCTCCAGCTACTTCATCTGAAGCCTTCGTCCTTGGAGTTCTCTCTACACCGCCTCCCGGAGACCAAGCCTGAGAGACGCATATCACTATGCATTTTCGAACTTTTTTGTAACTTCTTGCCAAAGGGGGAGAAATATGTATAGATCATAGGCTTCGAGAGAGAGTGTTTTGCCTCTTTGGTCTCTCTTGCTTTTGATTGAACTTCATTTGTGTGTTTGCTTGATACTCTATGTTATGTGTGTGAGATACTTGTGTGATCATGTGTTTGATCATATGCTACCTTAATGTTTGCTTGGATGATACTATCTCTATATTCCACATGATCATTCACTTTGCTTGGTGATGAGTGCATGCTTTAGTGTATATCATTTTGAGCGCTCCACCAAGATGTATGTGACATGGAAGAGTAACCCATGATCCTAATCGATTGTGCATTTGCATTGAGACGCAAATTCTAAGTAATGCACAAATTTAGGGGGAGCACTTTCTTATCACATACTTCTCAAAGCGTTGTTGTATTTATCATTCGTCGAAGCTTTGATCTATATGTTATCATCAATTACCAAAAAGGGGGAGATTGAAAGTGCAACTATCCCCGGGTGGTTTTGGTAATTACTAACAACATATGGCTCATTGAACTAATGCTATCTCAAGACAATATTTCAGGAAAGTTCAATGATTGGCATGGCATGGATTAGGATTGTGGACCCCTCAAAATGATAAAGATGAAAGGATTGGCTCAAGCTCAAAGCTAAGGACTCTACATTTTCTATTTCAGTGATCCAAGATCACATTGAGTCCATAGGAAAGCCAATAATATTAAAAGGGGATGAGGTGTTACTTAATGGCTTGCTTGCTCATGATGCTTAATGATATGCTCCAAAACCCTCAACCACTTTCTCACATCCACATATGTCCCAAACCAAAAGTCAAACTCGGCCGCACCAAAAATATCTATCCGGTGCCACCGAGTTCATTTGACATAGCCACTTCTAGAAAACCTAATCATTTCGGTCTCACTGAAAGGGATCTCGGTCTCACCGAGATGGGATTGCAAACTCTCTATTGCCTGTTGCAATATTTTCAGTCCAACCGAGATGTGCAATCGGTCCCACCGAGTCTGTAATGCAAACTCTCTGTTGCCTCTTCGTAACATTTCGGTCTCACCGAAATGAGCGAATCGGTCCCACTGAGTTTGCCTGACCAACCCTCTGTGTGCTTATTACTAAAATCGGTTTCACCAAGTTTTTGTATTCGGTCCCACCGAGATTACGTTATGCTCTAACCCTAATGAAATCGGTCCCACCGAGTTGATCATATCGGTCCCACCTAAATACATAACGGTCACATTATGAACTAAATTGATCTGACCGAGTTCTTTGAATCGTTCCCACTGAGTTTGATAAATTGTGTGTAACGGTTAATTTTATGTGGAGGCTATATATACCCCTACACCCACTCTTCAATCGTGGAGAGAGCCATCATAACATACCTACACTTCCATCATTCATGTTCTGAGAGAGAACCACCTACTCAAGTGTTCATATCAAGATATTCCACTTCTACCATATGAATCTTGTTCTCTAGCCTTCCCCAAGTTGCTTTCCACTCAAATCCTTCTTCCACCATATCCAAATCTGTGAGGAGCTGTCTGAGTGTTGGGGAGACTATCACTTGAAGCATTTGAGCAAGGATTTCTTCATCAACACACCGTTTATTACCTTTTGGAGAGTGGTGTCTCCTAGATTGGTTAGGTGTCACTTGGGAGCCTCCGACAAGAATGTGGAGTTGAACCAAGGAGTTTGTAAGGGTAAGGAGATCGCTTACTTCGTGAAGATCTACCGCTAGTGAGGCAAGTCCTTCATGGGCGATGGTCATGCACTACAAAAAAAGACACATCCGTGACATTTTGGGCCGAACACAACTTTTTTCTGTCATACTTATGACACTTCTATGACAATAATTGTGACAAAACACGGTATCATCATAGATGTGGTGGGGTCCTACTTCTATGACAAAAAATCATGACAGAAAATGGGCTTTTCGTCCTGGGCGTGCCGGAGACGCAGCTGCATGACATTCTTAGGGCCGTCCATGACGAAAAAAACCATGGTAGAAGCAAGGGCGAGGAAAATATTGGATGTTCCCAGTTACGGTGGGTGGTCAGGGCTGAGCGATGCACGTTTATTTCGTACACGCACGCGCATGGGTGCTAGGCATTGGGCTCTAACTGAACCCGAGTGAGGCATTGGGCTCTAACTGAACCCGAGCGATTGCACTGCAGGCTACGCGTTACTGAACCCGAGCGATCAATCGATGGTTGTTAATTGAACCCAATCGAGCGATTCCTTCGCTACTGCTGCTAACTGAAGCTGATCGATGTTGCCTCTACATGAACAGTGGGTGTTGCTGGTGGGTTTGGATGAATAGTTCCCGGTCGGGGTGGCTGAACAGGACCCCGTGGTGTTGCCTCTGCATGAACAAGACCCCGTTCGATCAAGCCGGTTGGGGCTGCATGAACAGGACCCCGTGGAGGGCTGCATGAACAGCAACACCCCGTGGAGGGCTGCATGAACAGTAGGCGGTGGAGGGCTGGATGAACCGTAGCCCGTGGAGGGGTGGTTGAACAGGAGCCCGTGGAGAGGGCTGGTTGAACAGTAGCCGGTGGAGTAGCGTGCGGTGGAGGCTGAACAGTCGTAGCTGCACGCTGGAGGAGGTCGACGGTGGATGAACAGTAGCTCGTGGAGGCTGGAGGGGGTCGACGATGGTGATGAATAGTATCCCGTGGAGTCCCGTTTTGCGGTACGCCACACCCCTCCCGATGAGTAGGACCCCCGTTTCGATGGTAGCGCTCCAACACAAGTCCGTTTCCTCCGTTTTGCGGTACGCCACACCCCTCCCGATGAACATGACCCCCGTTTCGACCATAGCACTCCAACACAAGTCCATTTCTTCCGTTTTGCGGTACGTCACACCCCTCCGATGAACATGACCCCTGTTTCGACTGTAGCACTCCAACACAAGTCTGTTTCCCCCGTTTTGCGGTAAGTCACACCCCTCCCGATAAACAGGACCCTCGTTTCGACCGTAGGAGGTATGTTTCCTCCATTTTGCGGTACGCCAGACCTCTCCCAATGAACAGGATCCCGTTTCGAACGTGGCCGGTCGAACACAAGGCTGTTTCCTCCATTCTGCGGTACGCGAGGCCTCGTTTCCATCGGCTATTCCATCCAAGCCCTCCCGATGAACACGGCGACGCATTCCATTCCGACCCGGCCGGTTGGCTCCCCATGAACACGACGACGACGTTGTTTCTCCGTTCCGACCCAGCCATGTACACGAGCCCTGCCCGTATGTACGTACGTGACCGTATTTTCTTTCTTGCACACTTGTCGCTATACGTACGTGTACATGCTACATGCGCGCCTCTACTACGACACGTGCGCGCCTCTACATCGACCAGTATGTGCGTACACGTTTGCGACTAGAATGACAACGCTATGTATGCTTCGACCAGGTGGGTCCCGACTGTCAGTCTCTTCCTTGCCTGCGAAGATGTAGCTGGGGGGTCCCAGCAGTCAGGGGGGGCGAATCTTTTTTTTTGCCAGTACGCACTTCCTTGCGTGTGAAGATGTAGCTGGTGGGTCCCAGTAGTCAGGGGGAAATGTTTTTTCCCGAAATACGGTGGCCTGTCCGGTGGGTCCCGCTGTCAGGTGAAGGAATAATTATTTTGCGCGTAATAAGGAGGCACTTCCTTGCTGCGGTTGTGGACCCAGCTGTCAGCCTCTCCACGTACAGTACTCTTTCGATGGAAGTCGTTCCTTGACCACGTTGACCACGCCGCGCCGAGAGCACCAGGGCGGTGGACGACGGCGAGGCCTAGGAAGGCGACGACGAGGAGCCGAGGAAGATGCGGCAGTGAATGCCCATGCATAGAGGAGTATGAGGGTTCACTGGTTCGCTGCGGTTTGAGGCTACCGTCGCCGCAGAATAACAGGGGGTGTGGGTGAGTAGAGGGATGGCCTGTCCAGCGGTGGGAGTAGTAGGGGGTGGTGAGGCCTCCGCCGCATCGCAGCCGGCTATGGGAGGCAGGAGCATGAGGCACGACTGGCGTTGGTTTGGGCGCCTGGAGCAAGAAGACCAGAGGTTGAAGAAGCACTACGTACGGCCGTTTGATGGACATCGTACGGTCACTGGAGCTAGAATCGTGCATATTGACTAAGTTGACATAGCCCTCCGTCCCTGTCAACTTAGTAGGCCCACAAGTCAGCCTGCCACTATACTGGGTCCCAGCTAGAAGGGGGAGTATTCATTTTTTGTGCGTAATAAGGATGCACTTCCTTGCGTGCGAAGATATAGCTGGTGGGTCCGAGTTGTCAGCGGCGGTAACATTTTTATTGCAAAATACAGAGGCCCTTTCGATGGGTCCCAGATGTCAGGTGGAGGAATCATTATTTTGCATGTAATAAGGAGGCATTTCCTTGCGTGCGGCCGTGGACCCAGCTGTTAGCCACTCCACATACAGTCCACTTCAGATGCATGTCGGTCGTTGACCACGTTGACCAAGCCACGCCGAGATCACCAGGGCGATGGACGACGGCGAGGCCTAGGAAGGGAATGACACGGAGGCAGGGAAGACTCAGCAGTTCTTTCCCACATGGAGGAGTACGAGGGTTTACTGGTCCGTGTGCCGTCACCGGAGAATAACAGTAGGTGTGGGTGAGTAGAGGGATGGCTAGGCCAGCGATGGGGGTACTGTGGGGTGGTGAGGCCTGCGCGGCAGCACAGCCGGCCATGGGGA
This sequence comes from Secale cereale, assembly GCA_902687465.1. NCBI lineage: Eukaryota > Viridiplantae > Streptophyta > Magnoliopsida > Poales > Poaceae > Secale > Secale cereale. Next base: position 218,567,696 of record LR738710.1, on the reverse strand, counting down.
GGAGAGAGCAGGCAGTCCCGCTGGCGCTTGTTTGAGCGGCTGGAGCAGGAACAACAGAGCTTGAAGAAGCAAGACGGCCATTGGATGGACATCCAACAGTCACTGCTTGTGCGTCAACCTTTTTTTAGGAGAACCTCAAATCTGTGGAAAACATAATACAGCCCATCTGCCATTATTTCTAATAATTTACAGTCCATTAGCTAATTCTTAAGGTTGTTTTTGGAGCCCATATTCTTTTTGTTAGCATTACAGCCCATATTGTGGCCACGGTTAAAAAATTATACGAAATTTTGCATATTTCGGTGCGGTCCGAACTATTTTTAATCCAGAAATTTGGAGTCACATTCAAACTGGTTTTAAAAATAAATATATATATCAATATAAAATCCAACAAATTTTCCACGCAGAAAAGTTAATGCGATTTAAAATCTTGAAATGAAAAAAGAAATTTGAAACTAATTGCCGGTTTGCTGTGTTTTAAAAATGTACAGCCCATTTCTCATTACTGATAGGCCATTTTCTCGACCAGCCGAATGAAAGCTCTCCTCGTCTTGAAAGATTTGCAGCCCAACAGGCCTGACAAAGCGACTTACTTGGCAAATCACAAAAAAACTGGGCTGTGGCCATGGACCCAGCTGTCAGCCTCTCCATGTGCAGTACTCTTCTGATGGAAGTCGTTCATTGACCATGTTGTCTACGCCGCACCGAGAGCACCAGGGCGGTGGACGACGGCGAGGCCTTGGAAGGGGACGACGCGGAGCCGGGGAAGACGTGGCAGTGGATGCCCATGCAGCGAGGAGTACGAGGGTTCACTGGTTCGGCTGTGGTGTGAGGCTGCCGTCGCCGCAGGGCCTGGCTAGCGGTGGGAGTAGTAGGGGGCGATGAGGCCTCAATGGCAGCACAACCGACCACTCGAGGCAGGAGCAAGCGGTCTCGCCGGCGCTTGTTTCGGCGGCTGGTGCAAGAAGAGCAGCAATTGAAGAAGCAGCAGGACTGTTCGATTCAAATCCAATGGTTATTGCTGCTAGAATCGTTTGTTGACTAAGTTGACAAGCCGTGCATACGCGTCAACTTAGTAGGCCCATAGGTCAGCCTCCCAACAGGTGCGTCCCAGATGTTAGTGGGAGGAATCATTTTTTCGCGTAATAAGGAGGCAATTGATTGCGTGCGGCCAGGCAAATGGAGGGAGTAGGGTGGGCCGGGGAAGCCGGCGCGGCATCACAGCGGGCCACAAGAGGAGGATGCAGGCAGTCCCGCCGGCGCTAGTTTAGGGGGTTGGAGCAGGAAGATCAGAGATTGAAGAAGCACGTCGGCAGTTGGATGGACATCTAACAGTCACCGCTGCTAGAATCGTGTGTTGACTGACAAAGCCTTGCGTAAACAAGTCAGCCTCGAAATATGTGGCGTGTACAGCCCATTTGCTATTATTTTTATATTTTTTTACTCATTTTCTAATTCATATGGAATTTATTGCAGCCCGTTTTCCATTTCTAGAATTGCTACCCATTTTTTGGTTAGCACCAGGGTTAAAAAAATAACTAAATATGTGGGAAATTATGAAAATTCGCAAATTTTTGCTGGGGAATAAAATATTCTTAATCCAAAAATTAGTAGCCATACTAAAACAAATGTAAAAATAAATTAGTGCTATGTCATGTTAAATCCAATGAAATGCGTATAAGATATGAGTGAAGAACAAAACCAAAAAAAGAAACTAATATCCCATTTGCTATAATTTTTTGGAATTTTCAACCCCTTTTGATATTAATTTTAACACACACTGACCATACTCTTTGGCGAGGCCGGAATGCATCCCTCCTCGTCTTGAAAGATTTGCAGCCCAGTAAGTCGGAGAAAACAAATAGGCCTAGCTTGGGTATTCTTCAAAAAGAAATATTGGGCTACCTATTTTCCCAAAGAAAAAATGCTGGGCTGGTCATGTTGTTAGACAGGCCACAGAGACCGCACAACCCAGTTTATAGCTTGCTCCTCCGAATTACTTATTTATGTTTAGGGGAACATGAGCATGTACCTGGGCCGGATACATGTGAGAGCCTCCCTTCCAGTTAATTATGGGCTTCTCTATTGGGCCTTCATCAGTGGGCTGCATGTTATCAACAAGTGGAAAATGTGTTCCGTACGAAAAATAGTACGCACTACGGGGCACTAAAGGATCGAACCGTGCAACGACTTCCAAAACATTGTGTTTGTCGTTCTAACAACACATTTATTCAGCCAACACACGAAATATACTGTTGATTGTACATTGAAAACAGCAGCAGCAACAACCAGGGTTGGGGGTGAAACAGAAGCAGTAAGCAGGCCAGAAGAGTGAAGACGCAGCTCTCTCTTCCAAACCAAACATCAGCCATCATTAAAAAATGGCTACCAAAAAAGAACAAGTGTATGCATCAAATTAAATAAAGATCCTACTACACAAGTGTACGCATCTAACTAACTGGCTCAGTTAGACGTTACTATTTATTAAGATGTGGAGTTTGGCTGACGGCTTGAACCAGATGAGTGCCTGACGGGGCAAACTCAAGCCAGCATGTCAAAGTCTGATACTTGTGACCCTCTCTCCTACTTTGGGCTGCAGAGCGTGGCGGCACATATCAGGGTATGGTGCATGCAGAGACGCATTGTACGATGTGTACACACAGTTTTTCCTGATGAACGAAACCGCGCTGCCATCACGATCCTTGTCGTCAGTTATCTCCTAGTTAATCGGATAATTCAGTCCGACAAAGTAATCAGTAGCAAACTAACTTAAGCCAAGCAACGTAATTGAACAATTTTGCAATAAGTGGCTAACTAAAATTCTGAGAAGCAGGTAACTGAACTTACGCTAGTTCTTTGTACAGGCACACTACAACTTCTTTTTCGCTTACAAGGTTGTACGAAGGAGCCCATGGCATCAATTGCTTGGATACGTGAGATGTCCATTTTGCATCATGCTTATAAGTTGATATTTATTGCATTATGGGATGTTCATACATGTTTTTGTCACAATACTTATGCCTTTTCCCTCTTATTTTGCAAGGTTTACAAGAAGAAGGGGGAATGCCGGCAACTGGAATTCCGGGCTGGAAAAGGAGCAAACTCTGGAAACCAATTCTGCACAACTCCAAAAGCCCCGAAACTCCACTGAACATTTTTTCAGAAAATATAAAAAATACCTGGCGGAACAAACCAACGAGGGGGCCACTGGCTGGCCTCCAGGGTGGGGGGCGCGCCCCCCTTCCCAGGGCGCGCCCCTCTGCCTCGAGGGCCAGTCGGTGGGCCCCAGGTGACCATCTTCTTCTATATGAAGCGTTTTGACCTGGAAAAAATCAAGAGGAGTCTTTCGGGACCAAACGCCGCCATCTCGGGGCGGAACCGAGGTGGAAACCAATCTAGGGCTCCGGCAGAGCTGTTCTGCCGGGGATACTTCCCTCGGGAGGGGGAAATCGTCACCACCGTCATCACCAACAACTCTCCCATCTTGGGGAGAACTATCTTCATCGACATCTTCACCAGTACTATCTCCTCTCAAACCCTAGTTCATCTCTTGTATCCAATCTTTGTATCCAAACCTCAGATTGGTACATGTGGGTTGCTAGTAGTGTTGATTACTCCTTGTAGTTGATGCTAGTTGATTTATTTGGTGGAATATCATATGTTCAGATCCATTATGCATATTAATACCCCTCCGATCATGAACAATATTATGTCTTGTGAGTAGTTGCTTTTGTTCCTGAGGACATGGGAGAAGACTTCCTATTAGTAGTCATGTGAGTTTGGTCTTCGTTCGATATTTTGATGAGATGTATGTTGTCTCTCCTCTAGTGGTGTCATGTGAACGTCGACTACATGACACTTCACCATTATTTGGGCCTAGAGGAAGGCATTGGGAAGTAATTAGTAGATGATGGGTTGCTAGAGTGACAGAAGCTTAAACCCTAGTTTATGCGTTGCTTCGTAAGGGGCTGATTTGGATCCATATGTCTCATGCTATGGTTAGGTTTACCTTAATACTTCTTTGGTAGTTGCGGATGCTTGCATTAGATGTTAATCATAAGTGGGAGGCTTGTCCAAGTAAGGGAAGGACCCAAGCACCGGTCCACCCACATACCAAATTATCAAAGTACCGAACGAGAATCAAACAATCGTCATGAAAACTAGATTGGCGATAATTCACATATGTCCTCGGGAGCGCTAAACCTGGCATAAGAGTTTGTCCAGGCTTGTCCTTTGCTACAAAAAGGATCGGGCCACCTTGCTGCACCTATTTACTTTTACCGTTTGTCACTTGCTACCAATTATCTTATCACAAAACTATCTGTTACCTATAATTTTAGTGCTTGCAGAAAATACCTTACTGAAAACTGCCTATCATTTCCTTCTGCTCCTCGTTGGGTTCGACACTCTTACTTACCGAAAGGACTACAATAGATCCCCTACACTTGTGGGTCATCAAGACTCTTTTCTGGCGCCGTTGCCGGGGAGTGAAGCGCCTTTGGTAAGTGGAATTTTGTAAGGAAAAATTTATATAGTGTGCAGAAATTTATTGTCACTTCTTGATATGGCTCAAAATCCTTTGAGGGGCTTGTTCAGGGTATCTTCACCCCGAGTAGAAGAGCAAAGAGTTGCTCCTCGGCCTACTGCATCTATTGAAAATGTTTGCTTTGAGATTCCTTCGGGTATGATAGAGAAACTTCTTGAAAATCCCAATACAGGAGACGGGACACTTCACCCCGATTTACATCTAATCTATGTGGATGAAGTTTCTGGATTGTTTAAGCTTGCAGGTATGCCCGAGGATGTTATCAAGAAGAAGGTTTTCCCTTTATCTTTGAAGGGAGATGCATTGACATGGCTTAGGCTATGTGATGATACGGGATCTTGGAACTATAATCGTCTGAAGCTGGAATTTCGTCGGAAGTTCTACCCTATGCACCAGGTTCATCGTGATCGTAATTATATTTGTATTTTTGGCCTCGCGAAGGAGAAAGCATCGCTCAAGCTTGGGGGAGGCTTAAGTCAATGTTATATTCATGCCCCAATCATGAGCTCTCAAGAGAAATGATCATTTAAATTTTTTATGCTCGGCTTTCTCATAATAATCGATCCATGCTCGGTACTTCTTGTTCTGGCTCTTATATGATGAAGACTATTGACTTTAAATGGGATTTATTGGAAAGAATTAAACGCAACTCCGAAGATTGGGATCTCGACGAAGGTAAGGAGTCAGGTATGACCCCAAAGTTTGATTGTGTTAAATCTTTTATGGATACCCATGTTTTTCGTGAGTTTAGCACTAAATATGGACTTGACTCTGAGATAGTAGCTTCTTTCTTTGAATCATTTGCTACTCACGCTGATCTCCCCAAGGAGAAGTGGTTTAAATACCATCCCCCTATTGAAGTAAAAGTAGTTGAACCTATTAAAGTTGAAGAAAAGACTATCATTTATAATGTTGATCCCGTTATCCCTACCGCTTATATCAAGAAACCACCTTTCCCTGTTAGGATAAAGGATCATGCTCAAGCTTCAACTGTAGTTCGTAAGAGTAATACTAGAACACCTACACCCTCTGAGCAAATTAATGTTGAACCTAGTGTTGCTATGGTTAAAGACCTCTTGGTAGAAGATTTAGATGGGCATGTTATTTATCTCCAAGAGGAGTCTGCTAGAATAGCTCTACCTAATGCTAGGAATAGACATAAACATATTGTAGGCTTGCCTGTTATCTCTGTCAAGATAGGAGATCATTGCTATCATGCTTTATGTGACGTAGGTGCTAGTGCGAGTATTATCCCTCTTGATTTGTATAACGAAGTTATGGATGATATTGCACCTGTTGAGTTAGAAGGGATTGATTTACTATTAAGCTTGCTAATAGATATACTATTTCACTGGTTGGGATCGTTAGAGATATTGAAGTTTTGTGTGGGAAGGTTAAATACCCTGCTGACTTTCTTGTTCTTAGTTCCCCACAAGATGCTTTCTGCCCCATTATATTTGGTAGACCATTCTTGAATACCGTTAATGCCAAGATAGACTGTGTGAAAGATATTGTCATTGTCGGATTAGGGGACACGTCTCATGATTTTAACTTTGCTAAATTCCGTAGACAACCCCTTGAAAAGGCACCACCCAGTAAGGATGAACTTATTGGTCTTGCTTCTATTGCCATGCCACCTAATGATCCTTTAGAACAATACTTGTTAGACCATGAAAATGATATGCATATGAATGAGAGAAGGGAGATAGATGAAATATTCCTTACACAGGGACCCATATTGAAAAACAACTTGCCTGCTGAAATCCTAGGGGATCACCCTCCACCCAAGGGTGATCCCGTGTTTGAACTTAAACCTTTGCCTGATAATCTTAAGTATGTTTATCATGATGAAAAGAAGATATATCATGTTATTATTAGTGCTAACCTTTCAGAGCATGAAGAAGAAAGATGATTGAAAACTCTGAAGAAGCACCGAGCTGCTATTGGATATACTCTGGGTGATCTTAAGGGCATTAGTCCCACTATATGTCAACACAAGATAAAACTGGAAGAAAATGCTAAACCAGATCATCAGCGACGGTTAAATCCCAAGATGAAAGAAGTGGTTAGGAAGGAAATTCTAAAGCTTTTAGAGGCAGGTATTATCTATCCCATTGCTGATATCCAGTGGGTAAGTCATGTCCATTGTGTTCCTAAGAAAGGAGGTATGACTGTTGTCCCCAATGATAAAAATGAATTGATCCCGCAAAGAACAGTTACATGTTATAGGATGTTAATTGGTTTCCGTAAGTTAAATAAAGCTACTAAGAAAGATCATTACCCCTTGCCATTCATTGATCAAATGCTAGAAAGATTATCCAAACATACTCATTTCTGCTTTCTAGATGGTTATTCTGGTTTCTCTCAAATACCTGTGTCAAAGGGGGATCAAGAAAAGACCACCTTTACTTGTCCTTTCGGTACCTTTGCTTATAGACGTATGCCTTTTGGTTTATGTAACACACCTGGTACTTTTCAAAGATGCATGATGGCTATATTCTCTGATTTTTGTGAAAAGATTGTTGAAGTGTTCATGGATGATTTCTCCGTTTATGGAACTTCTTTTGATGATTGCTTAAGAAACCTTGATCAAGTTTTGTAGAGATGTGAAAACACTAACCTTGTCTTTAATTGGGAGAAGTGTCATTTTATGGTTAACTAGATCGTTGATGGCGCGCGTTGCCGCGCCCATGAATGTGTACAATAAAAATATATGATTTTTTGTACATATATGGTCATGTGTAACATATTAGCTTTACATAAACTGTAATCATATATTATAAGTACTTGGAGGCTGGAGCTAACTCTCATATATACTGTCGTAAAAGCAAGGTTTGCGTATACGAACTGCCTTGGTATGACAACTTAAACAACAATGTATGTAGTTAATACAACTAATAAGTATTGTTAAGATGAATAATAAGCAGCATAAAAAATAAGTATGTACCATGGAACATAAATTGTAATTGTAGATTGTATACATAGTGCATTAAGTAAATCTTCACAGTCCTCTACGTGAAAGGTCGCCATGTTCGGCAACAAAAAAGAATTAGGCGAGCCTAATGCACCTAAGCATTTTCTTGTCGAATGCACCTTCGCCTCTACAAGTGGAGCAACAACACCTGGCACTGAGAGATAAAAAAAGTCCCGAATTAAGCGCATCCCCTAACGAATGATGCCAATGCTAATTAGCATACGAATCAATGGAGTGGTAAGTAATGTTCTACTCCCCACTCTCCCTGAAAGAGGTTTCACTCTCATGGGTTGTATTTGCCTACTAAACATGTGTAGTTGGTTGTTCTACAGCTAGAGAGAACAATTCCACGGTATCATGGCTGTGCATAATTTGGTCAGATTTTTGGGTCAGTCTTTACACTGGATTTTCGATCAAAAGAATGTAGGTTACTGTTAGATTAGTGACTGGTGTGCATGGTGAGACATGTAGTTTACCACGCGCCCATATATTTTTACAATAAAATGATAGTAACTGTCAAAAATATTTGAAGGAATATGACTTCTTAACAATATGCAAAAATAAAAATATAATGGAAGATAAATAAAAAAAAGTTAGGACTATGCAGAATGAAAAATATGCATGTCAATGTATATATAAAAGAAATTAAATAAAAAACCGAAAAATGATGACTTAACAAACTCTTATGAAAAGGTAATTAGTACACAACATGAACATTCATTGTACATAACTGTGAATCAATGTTACATTTTTTGGGAGGATCTCACATGCATAGTAAATTATAATGGATGTTTGGTTTAATCAATTTGTCAACCTTTGTTGTAGAAAATACAGGTTTAAATTTTAGTGCAACAAGGTATGGTATAAATATTCACCGGTTTAAAAATGAGAAGAAGAAAAACTGACTTTACAATTAAAGGAGCTAAATTTATGAACATGGCATGTCATCACAAACTCATAATGCTTGCACTGAACCTATAGTATTTGATCACTACATGCAATCAGTAGCTATGGAACAAATGAACGAAGATTAATCACAGTCAGAAACTAAGTTTTCTTTCGAAATAGAATAACAAAACTATATAGAAGCAACTTATTTCCACCACAGAGATACCCAAGGTTTACACAGTAACAACAAACAACCATCCAGTCGCCAGTAATATCAAAACAAAAGCTTGGGTCACATCAGAACCAAGAAACCATAACCCTTCATCACATCCACACCAACATCTCATGCACCATCCTCCCAGAATTTACATTAACCAATTGTTAGAACTAAACTTATATTTTCAAAACCAATTCCCATAACGGAGCATTGGATGTATCAAATTCAACTTATACTGATTTGTTTCAGCAATACATATATGTTAACTGTTGAAGTGACTTGCAATTCAGCCCCACGCTATTCCTACTGGCTTCATCCATGAAAGAACTTGTCTTGTTTGAAGGAAGAAGAGGTACTGCAAGTCCTACAACCACATGTAGTTAGTGTGAATCAGTAAATCGTATATGTTGTTTTGAGCTTATCCTCACAATAGTCAATAGTAGCAGTGTTTGAGACTATGGAAGTGAACACATGCTCAGTTAGTAGCGTCAACTATACAAATCATGGGGCACACATACATATGGATATTTGACTACATGTATACTAACCTAGGAGGCAATAACTATTGCAAAACTTGAGCTTTAGAAGTGCCCAAACTAACCACCAAAACCAGTTTGGTTGTTCAAATACCTCAACCGAGTTGTGAAAGCATCTGCTGTATCAATCAGAAGGGATTTGACTCAGTAGCAGTAGCAACTCATGGAAGATGTGAGGAAGGAGAGGCGATAACCTTGCAGTGGCAACCTGGTGGGAAGCATGGCTAGCAGCAAGTAGGGATGGGAAGGAGCAGTAGCAGGGTGGAGATTATATAGATGCGCATTGAATAAAGGATGAAAATCAATCGAATAGAGGAATAAACTGAATCAGAATCGTAAGCGACCTGCAATAATCGGTTGGTGGCGCATATAGATTGGGATTAATACCGCAGCAACTGCGATTGATTGCATCCTAAATCACCGGCGGGTGGATTCCTCGCTCGGTCCGGAAGGGTGGATCCTCTCGCGCGCCTCCCCTCTACCCGATCGACGCAGACCACCGCATCCTCTGTATCCCCGCGTCGCACCATCCTCCTCTGTATCCAGCGAAGAGATCGCTATTCTGGACCTTCATTGCATAAACGGGCCGACAAAACAGGCTCAATTTACCAAAGCGCATGGTTTCGGCCTCTGGAGTAGCAGCCCATTAGGAAAGCTGGGCCAACAATTATTAGATGCGCACGAGATGGCTGAATACATCAGATCCGACGGCCAAAAACATCCAAATCGATAAAACAGACGGTCAGAAATGCAAAATGCTGAGAGGGCTCGCTTTAGGTTCGGTAATACTGTCCTAAAATGAAGGCATTTTCTTGGGACATAAAATTTCTGAAAGAGGTATTGAAGTTGACAAAGCTAAAGTGGATGCTATTGAAAAGATGCCATGCCCTAAGGATATCAAAGGTATACGAAGTTTCCTTGGTCATGCCAGGTTTTATAGGAGGTTCATTAAGGACTTCTCCAAAATCTCAAGGCCTCTGAATAATCTTTTACAGAAAGATATTCCTTTTGTCTTTGATGATGATTGTCTAGAAGCATTTGAAATACTTAAGAAAGCATTGATCTCTGCACCCATTGTCCAGCCTCCTGACTGGAACTTACCCTTTGAGATTATGTGTGATGCTAGTGATTATGTTGTAGGAGCTGTTCTAGGGCAAAGAGTTGATAAGAAGTTGAATGTTATCCAGTATGCTAGTAAAACTCTAGATAGTACCCAAAGGAATTATGCTACCACTGAGAAAGAATTTTTAGCAGTTGTGTTTGCTTGTGATAAGTTTAGATCCTATATCGTTGATTCTAAAGTAACTATTCACACTAATCATGCTGCTATCAAATACCTTATGGAAAAGAAAGATGCTAAACCTAGACTTATTAGATGGGTCCTCTTGCTGCAAGAATTTGACTTGCAAATTATTGATAGAAAGGGAGCTGAGAACCCCGTAGCATATAACCTGTCTAGGTTACAAAATATACTTGATGACCCACAACCTATTGATGATAGCTTTCCTGATGAACAACTAGTTGTCATAAGTACTTCTCGTACTGCTCCTTGGTATGCTGATTATGCTAATTACATTGTTGCTAAGTTTATACCTCCTAGCTTCACATACCAGCAAAAAAAAGTTCTTCTATGATTCGAGACATTACTTTTGGGATGACCCACATCTTTATAAAGAAGGAGTAGATGGTATTATTAGACGTTGTGTGCCTGAGCATGAACAGGAACATATCTTATGCAAGTGCCACTCCGAAGCTTACGGAGGACCCCATGCGGGAGACAGAACTGCACACAAGGTATTGCAATCTGGTTTTTATTGGCCTACTCTCTTCAAGGATGCCCGTAAGTTTGTCTTATCATGTGATGAATGTCAAAGAATCGGTAATATTAGTAGACGTCAAGAAATGCCTATGAATATTCACTTGTTATTGAACCGTTTGATGTTTGGGGCATTGATTATATGGGACCTTTTCCTGCCTCTAATGGGTACACACATATTCTAGTTGCTGTTGATTACGTTACCAAGTGGGTAGAAGCTATTCCAACTAGTCGTGCTGATCATAACACCTCTATGAATATGCTTAAAGAAGTTACATTTCCGAGGTTTGGAGTCCCTAGATATCTAATGACTGATGGTGGTTCACACTTTATTCATGGTGATTTCCGTAAGATGCTTGCTAAGTACGATGTCAACCATAGAATTGCATCACCTTATAACCCACAGACTAGTGGTCAAGTAGAACTAAGTAATAGGGGGTTGAAATTGATCTTGCAAAAGACAGTTAATAGGTCTAGAAAGAATTGGTCAAAGAAACTAGATGATGCATTATGGGCCTATAGAACTGCATACAAAAATCCTATGGGTATGTCTCCATATAAGATGGTATATGGAAAAGCTTGTCACTTACCTCTTGAGCTAGAACATAAGGCATATTGGGCTATCAAAGAGCTCAATTATGATTTCAAACTTGCCGGTGAAAAGAGGCTATTTGATATTAGCTGTCTCGACGAATGGAGAACCCAGGCCTACGAGAATGCCAAGTTATTTAAAGAAAAGGTTAAAAGATGGCATGACAAAAGGATACAAAAGCGTGAGTTCAACGTAGGTGATTATGTTTTGCTATTCAACTCTCGTTTAAGATTTTTTGCAGGAAAACTTCTCTCCAAGTGGGAAGGACCTTACGTTATCGAGGAGGTCTATCGTTCCAGTGCCATAAAGATCAACAACTTCGAAGGCACAAATCCGAAGGTGGTGAATGGTCAAAGGATCAAACATTATATCTCAGGTAATCCCATAAATGTTGAAACTAATATTATTCAAACCATAACCCTAGAGGAATACATAAGGGACACTTTCCAGAACGATTTAGCCTCCGAAAAGGAAGATGTACGTGATACGGTAAGTAAACCGACTCCAAAACAGTTCTAAAGGCAATTTTTCTCTGTTTTGGAATATTTAGAAAAATACAAAAATAAACCGCAGTCGGAGATACGAGGTGGCCTCGAGGGTAGGGGGCGCGCCCCCTGCCTCGAGGGCACCCCGTGTGTCCCCTGGATTCCGTTTTCTTGTGGGTTGCTCCTTTTGTTCAGGAAAAATTCATTATATATACTCCCGAAGGTTTTGACCTCTGTATCACGCAGAATTCCTCTGTTTTCGTTTTGAGCTGTTCCTATCGTAGTTAAGAGCAACATGTCGTCCCAGGATTCGGAAGGAGAAAGCTATGTGGCTGATTCCCTTGCTGACCCTAAGGTCTATGGTGATTTTGAGCATTATGGTTGGACTACGAAAGAAGAAGACGACCATGATTCAACGAGGAAGGATTGGACTAGCTCGGATGAAGAAGAAGTCCCACTACCTCAACCGGGGGACATGCATGTGGAGTTCAAAATGTCAAGTCTCCCCGACAGAGTAAAGAAACCTTAGATCGAATTTATCCCTTTTTACCTCTTGCAGGAGAACAAGCATGCATTTTGCAAGAAGATATTAAACCTTGAGCAAGAGATCAATGATCTGAGGGAGCAAAATTCTGCCCTTAAGCGTAAGCTGAGGAAGAAGTCATCATCACCAACCCCGAAGAAGGAGACATAATCATATGTGTATGGGCACTCCGCTTGGCAACTGCCAAGCTTGGGGGAGTGAACCCGGTATCGTATCACCATCACTCCTATCTTTACTGTTTTACTTAGTTCGATCCTTTTGGTAGTATCTTGATCTATTAGAATAAAGTCAGCATGATCTAGCTGTTAGCTTCTGCTTTGTGAGCTTTATCCTTCGTAATCGAGTCCGTGAGCTTTATAATAAAGATTAGTGTTGATTCAAGGGCTTGATTTCCTCACTTGGGTCATGATAAAAGAAAGAAAACAAAAAGAGAATTAAAGAGATCATATCGATCTTATGGGAAATGATGACTTCACATACAAGAGTATGATAAATAAAAGTTGTTGGGAGGTGACAAACATAGTTTTGGTCATCGTTGAAATTAATAGGAAGTAATAAAAGAAGAGAGGCTTCATATACAAATATACTACCTTGGACATCTTTTATGATTGTGAGCACTCATTAAAGTATGACATGCTAAAGAGTTGATGTTGGACAAGGAAGACAACATAATGGGTTATGTCTTCTTATATTCGAAATAAAGTATATTGTCATGGATCTTCCAACATGTTGAGCTTTCCTTTCCCTCTCATGCTAGCCCAAAACTCCTCGCACTAAGTAGAGATACTACTTGTGCTTCCATATATCCTTAAACCCAGTTTTGCCATGTGTCGGTGTACTTAAGTAAGGGTACCTTAGTATCCCGAACTTGTGCACGGACAGTTGCAGCGTCCCGCGGCAAGGCTTGCCAGGCGACCGCCAAGACCCCTCGTGGTTCCACTAGAGCCATGCAAGAACAAAGTATCCAAGTCCAGAAGACAAGACCCCGGCAAGAGGAGCTTGCCAGGAAGACCACTCAAGGCGCAAAATCAATCAAGGCACGAGACCCCGGCGAGAGGAGCTTGCCGGGAAGGCCAACCAAGGCACCTCTAGAGAGCTTGCCGCGACGCGCCATGCGTCCCTGCAAGGCCCGGTGAGCGACAAGCTCCCAGGCGCGACAAGCTAACCACCGCGGCAAGACACTTGCCACGGCAAGCTTCCACTCAGATCCCACGCTCCAGCTCATCCGCCACACGTCACCCTGGGACCCTTCCAGGCGCACGTGGCGGAAGGCTGTGTAGCCAGGGGAACACGGTGGCAAGCGGCGATGACTAGGCTACCGTCGTGGCGGACGGTGGCGCTCCTGACGGCCACTTTTTGCACTGTTTGGGGCGACGGCGACGGGAATTCAATGCCCTTGTCCCCTGCCGTCAGGGTTAGGTATAGAGCACTATGCAAGCACTGTTCCAACTACCACTGTTTTTACTTTTTTACCCCCATCTGTGTTGCCACCTGTCGGTGACCCCTATGACCTATAAAAGGAGGCCCATGCGCAACGTAGAAGGGGTTCCGATCATCGATCACTCTCCACGCTCGGTCTTGTTAGCGGTTAGAGTGTACTGTTGCTCTCTTCGCTCCTGAGCCAAGAACTCAATAACAAACCAAAGCAGGAGTAGGGTTTTACGCATACGTGCGGCCCGAACCTGGGTAAACTGCTCGCGTGCTTGCCTCGATCTGCTCTTTGTGCATCCTCCGCCCCTTGCCGTACCGAGAAGGGGCTCCGGTCCCATAGGTGTTCGTGGGCGATCAGTTTCCCCGACATCTTCGGCGCGCTAGGTAGGGGAGCGTTGAGGTTGTGTGAACCTGATCCGGCGTTCACGCGAGCGGAATCTCCACCAACTTCATCAACTTCATCGACTTCATCGACATGCCACCGAAGAAGAAGGCTTCGGAGGCAGCAGGCCCGTCCGCGTCGATCCCGCCACCACCGGAGCCAACGGCTGGTGGGGTAGACGCCGGTGGAAGGACAGACGTCAGCGAGGAAACTCACGGCGCCGCCAAGTCCAAGGACAAGACGGATGACCGGGCGCATTCCAAGGCCTCGGCGTCCGTACACGCACCGCATCCATCTCAGGAAGCGCGGGACCGGCAGCGACGCGGTACTCAAGGTACCATACACTTGCTGGGCCAAGGCCAAGCTGGCGGATCTCGAGACGCTCAAGGCCAGCATGTACATCAACATGCTGCCACAAGCAAGGCACGGTCGCCGGGACGGGATGCTGCTCCTTCTAACGTAGTTAGAAGTCCGAACATATCCCGCTCCTCGCACCGCTCACCACCGTTACCCGCCACTCCAGCAGAAGCTCTAGCTCGAGCTCAGCTACTCCTCGACTTCCCTCCAGCGGCAGACAAGGCCGACGACTGGAGGGCCACCATCCAAAGTCTCATCGCCTTCGCCAACGGCGACACCCCGCAGCAGCCGAGCACGTCACGACCGCGGCAAGTCAGCCAGGCGCGGGCCAATGGCGACAAGACCGCCGGGGGTGCAACCACCGTGCACTCCCTGCCAAGGTGGCCAAGATCGTCGGCTCGCCGGATCAACATCAACGACGAATCCACTGCGTCATCAGATCCGCGAGCTCGCCGCGATCAACGCCAAGTTCTCGACGATCGACAACAAGAGGACGCTCGAACCCGCATCGAGCGTAGAGAAGCACGGCGTCAATCTGACCAGCGCGCTGGGCCACTGTTGACATGCAAGCGCCAGGGGGACCAGGCGACCTGCCGTACGCGGCAGGTGAAGGAAATATGCCCTAGAGGCAATAATAAAGTTGTTATTTATATTTCCTTATATCATGATAAATGTTTATTATTCATGCTAGAATTGTATTAACCGGAAACTTAGTACATGCGTGAATACATAGACAAAACAGAGTGTCCCTAGTATGCCTCTACTAGACTAGCTCATTGATCAAAGATGGTTATGTTTCATAGCCATAGACATGAGTTGTCATTTGATCAACGGGATCACATCATTAGGAGAATGATGTGATGGACTAGACCCATCCGTTAGCATAGCACTATGATCGTTTAGTTTTACTGCTATTGCTTTCTTCATGACTTATACATGTTCCTATGACTATGAGATTATGCAACTCCCGAATACCGTAGGAACACCTTGTGTGCTATCAAACGTCACAACGTAACTAGGTGATCATAAAGATGCTCTACAGGTGTCTCCGAAAGTATTCGTGGTGTTGGCATTGATCAAGATTAGGATTTGTCACTCCGAGTGTCGGAGAGGTATCTCTGGGCCCTCTCGGTAACACACATCATAATAAGCCTTGCAAGCAAAAGACTAATGAGTTAGTCACGATATGATGTGTTACGGAACGAGTAAAGAGACTTGCCGGTAACGAGATTGAACTAGGTAAATAGATACCGATGATCGAATCTCGGGCAAGTAACATACCGATGACAAAAGGAACAACGTATGTTGTTATGCGGTTTGACCGATAAAGATATTCGTAGAATATGTGGGAGCCAATATGAGCATCCAGGTTCCGCTATTGGTTATTGACCGGAGACGTGTCTCGGTCATGTCTACATAGTTCTCGAACCCGTACGGTCCGCACGCTTAAGGTTTCGATGACAGTTTTATTATGAGTTTATGAGTTTTGATGTACCGAAGGAGTTCGGAGTCCCGGATGAGATCGGGGACATGACGAGGAGTCTCGAAATGGTTGAGACGTAAAAATCGATATATTGGACGACTATATTCGGACATCGGAAAGGTTCCGAGTGATTCGGGTATTTTCGGAGTACCGGGGAGTTACGGGAATAGAGGAGAGAGGCCAAAAGGAAGGAGGCGCGCTTCCCCCTTCTGGTCCGAATTGGACAAGGGGTGCAGCCCCCTTTTCCTTCTCCCTCTCCCCCTCTTTCCTTCTCTCCTACTCCGAAAAGGAAAGGGGAATCCTACTAGGACTTGGGAGTCCTAGTAGGACTCCCCACACTTGGCGCGCCCCCTCTAGGGCCGGCCTCTCCCTCCCTCCTTTATATACGGGGGCAGGGGGCACCTCTAGACACAACAATTGATCTCTTGATCTCTTAGCCGTGTGCGGTGCCCCCCTCCACCATAGTTCTCCTCGATAATATTGTAGCGGTGCTTAGGCGAAGCCCTGCGACGGTAGAACATCAAGATCGTCACCAGGCCGTCGTGCCGACGGAACTCTCCCTCGACAGTCGGCTGGATCGGAGTTCGAGGGACGTCATCGAGCTGAACGTGTGCTAGAACTCGAAGGTGCCGTAGTTTCGGTTCTTGATCGGTCGGGCCATGAAGATGTACGACTACATCAACCGCGTTGTTCTAAGCTTGCGCTTTCGGTCTACGAGGGTACGTAGACTCACTCTCCCCTCTCGTTGCTATGCATCTGGTAGATAGATCTTGCGTGATCGTAGGAAAATTTTAAAATACTACGTTCCCCAACAGTGGTATCAGAGCCAGGTCTATGCGTAGATGATATACACGAG
This sequence comes from Secale cereale, assembly GCA_902687465.1. Taxonomy (NCBI): domain Eukaryota; kingdom Viridiplantae; phylum Streptophyta; class Magnoliopsida; order Poales; family Poaceae; genus Secale; species Secale cereale. Next base: position 218,550,589 of record LR738710.1, on the reverse strand, counting down.
TAGAACACAATGAGTTGTGGGCGATACTAGTCATACTGCTTACCAGCATGTCATACTTTGTTTCGGCGGTATTGTGAGATGAAGCGGCCCGGACCGACATTACGCGTACGCTTACGCGAGACTGGTTTCACCGTTACGAGCACTCGTTGCTTAAAGGTGACTGGCGGGTGTCTGTCTCTCTCACTTTAGCTGAATCAAGTGTGGCTACGCCCGATCCTTGTGAAGGTTAAAACAGCACATACTTGACGAAACATCGTTGTGGTTTTGTATGCGTAGGTAAGAACGGTTCTTGCTAAGCCCGTAGCAGCCACGTAAAACTTGCAACAACAAAGTAGAGGACGTCTAACTTGTTTTTGCAGGGCATTTTGTGATGTGATATGGTCAAGACATGATGAGTTATACGGTTTTGTATGAGATGATCATCTTTTGTAATGTTATCGGCAACTGGCAGGAGCCATATGGTTGTCGCTTTATTGTATGAAATGCAATCGCCATGTAATTGCTTTACTTTATCACTAAGCAGTAGCGATAGTCGTAGAAGCAATAGTTGGCGAGACGACAACGATACTACGATGGAGATCAAGGTGTCGCGCCGGTGACGAAGGTGATCATGACGGTGCTTTGGAGATGGAGATCAAAAGCACAAGATGATGATGGCCATATCATGTCACATATTTTGATTGCATGTGATGTTTATCTTATTATGCTTCTTATTTTGCTTAGAACGACGGTAGCATTATAAGATGATCCCTTACTAAATTTCAAGGTATAAGTGTTCTCCCTGAGTATGCACCATTGCGAAAGTTCGTCGTGCCGAGACACCACGTGATGATCGGGTGTGATAAGCTCTACGTTCAAATACAACGGGTGTAAGCCAGTTTTGCACACGCAGAATACTCGGGTTAAACTTGACGAGCCTAGCATATGCAGATATGGCCTCGGAACACTGGAGATCGAAAGGTCGAGCGTGAATCATATAGTAGATATGATCAACATAAGATGTTCACCATTGAAACTACTCCATCTCACGTGATGATCGGACATGGTTTAGTTGATTTGGATCACGCGATCATTTAGATGACTAGAGGGATGTCTATCTAAGTGGGAGTTCTTAAGTAATATGATTAAATTGAACTTTAAATTTATCATGAACTTAGTCCTGGTAGTATTAGCATATCTATGTTGTAGATCAATAGCTCGCGATGTTGCTCCCCGTTTATTTTTTATATGTTCCTAGAGAAAACTAAGTTGAAAGATGTTACTAGCAATGATGCGGAATTGTTCCGTGATCTAAGGATTATCCTCATTGCTGCACAGAGAATTATGTCCTTGATGCACTGCTAGGTGACAGACCTATTGCAGGAGCAGATGTAGACGTTATGAACGTTTTGACAAAAGCTCGGTATGGTGACTACTTGATAGTTTAAGTGCACCATGCTTTACGGCTTAGAACCGGGACTTCAAAAACGTTTTGAACGCCACGGAGCATATAAGATGTTCCAAGAGATGAAATTAGTATTTCATACTCATGCCCGTGTCGAGAGGTATAAGACTTCTGACAGTACTTTGCCTACAAGATGGAGGAGAATAGCTCAACTAGTGAGCATGTGCTCAGATTGTTTGGGTACTACAATTACTTGAATCAAGTGGGAGTTAATCTTCCAGATAAGATAGTAATTGACAAAGTTCTCTAGTCACTATCACCAAGTTAGTAGAACTTCGTGATGAACTATAATATGCAAGGGATGACAAAAGGAATTCCCGAGCTCTTCGCGATGCTGAAGTCGGCGAAGGTAGAAATCACGAAAAAGCATCAAGTGTTAATGGTTAACAAGACCACTTGTTTCAAGTAAAGGGCAAAGGGAGAGAAGGGGAACTTCAAGAAGAATGACAAGCAAGTTGTCACTCCCGTGAAGAAACCCAAAGCTAAAACTCAAGCCTGAAACTAAGTGCTTCTACTTCAAAGGAAATGGTCACTGGAAGTGGAACTGCCCTAGATACTTGGCGTTTAAGAAGGATGGCAAAGTGAACAAAGGTATATTTTGATATACATATTATTGATGTGTACTTTACTAGTGTTCATAGCAACCCCTGGGTATTTGATACCGGTTCAGTTGCTAAAATTAGTAACTCGAAACGAGGGTTGCAGAATGAACAGAGACTAGTTAAAGGTGAAGTGACGATGTGTGTTGGAAGTGGTTCCAAGATTGATATGATCATCATCGCACACTCCCTATACTTTCGGGATTAGTGTAAAACCTAAATAAATGTTATTTTGCATTTACGTTGAGCATGAATATGATTTGATCATATTGGTTGCAATACGGTTATTCATTTAAAGTCATAGAATAATTGTTATTCTGTTTACATGAATAAAACCTTCGATGGTCATACACCCAATGAAAATAGTTTGTTGGATCTCGATCGTGGTGATACACATATTCATAATATTGAAGCCAAAAGATGCAAGGTTAATAATGATAGTGCAACTTATTTGTGGCACCGCCGTTTAGGTCATAATGGTGTAAAGCGCATGAAGAAACTCCATAGTAATGGACTTTTGGAATCACTTGATTATGAATCACTTGGTACTTGCGAACCATGCCTCATGGGCAAGATGACTAAAACTCCATTCTCCGGAACAATGGAGCGAGCAACATATTTGTTGGAGATCATACATACAGATGTATGTGGACCAATGAGTGTTGAAGCTCGCGGCGGGTATCGTTATTTTCTGACCTTCACTGATGATTTGAGCAGATATGGGTATATCTACTTAATGAAGCACAAGTCTGAAACATTTGAAAGGTTTAAAGAATTTCAGAGTGAAGTGGAGAATCATCGTAACAAGAAAATAAGAGTTTCTACGATATGATCGTAGAGGTAAAATATTTGAGTTAGCGAGTTTGGCCTTAAGTAAAAACAATGTGAAATAGTTTCACTACTCATGCCACCTGGAACACCATAGTGTAATGGTGTGTCTGAACGTCATAACCGTACTTTATTAGATATGGTGCGATCGATGATGTCTCTTACCGGTCTACCACTATTGCTTTTGGGGTTATGCATTAGAGACAGCTACATTCACATTAAATAGGGCACCATCTAAATCCGTGGAGATGACACCGTATGAACTGTGGTTTGACGAGAAACCTAAGCTGTCATTTCTTTAAGTTTGGGAATGCGATGCTTATGTGAAAAAGTTTCAACATGATAAGCTCGAACCCAAATCGGAGAAGTAAATCTTCATAGGATACCCAAAAGAAACTGTTGGGTACACCTTCTATCACAGATCCGAAGGCAAGGTCTTTGTTGCTAAGAGTGGATCCTTTCTAGAGAAGGAGTTTCTCTCGAAATAAGTGAGTGGGAGGAAAGTAGAAATTGATGAGGTAATTGTACCTTCTCCCGAACTGGAAAGTGGAACATCACAGAAACTAGTTCCAGTGATTCCTACACCAATTAGTGAGGAAGCTAATGATGATGATCATGAAACTTCGGATCAAATTTCTGCTAAACTTCGTAGATCAACCAGAGTTCGTTCCGCACCAGAGTGGTACGGTAACCCAGTTCCGGAAATCATGTTACTAGACCATGATGAACCTACGAACTATGAGGAAGCGATGATGAGCCCAGATTCCGCAAAATGGCTTGAGGCCATGAAATCTGAGATGGGATCCATGTATGAGAACAAAGTGTGGACTTTGGTTGACTTGCCCGATGATCGGCAAGCCATCGAAAATAAATGGATCTTCAAGAGGAAGACTGACGCTGACAGTAATGTTACTGTTTACAAAGCTCGACTTGTTGCGAAAGTTTTTCAACAAGTTCAAGGAGTTGACTACGATGAGACTTTCTCACCCGTAGCGATGCTTAAGTCTGTCCGAATCATGTTAGCAATTTCCGCATTTTATGAAATCTGGCAAATGGATAAGAAAACTGCATTCTTTAATGGATTTATTAAAGAAGACTTGTATATGATGCAACCAGCAGGTTTTGTCAATCCTAAAGGTGCTAACAAAATGTGCAAGCTCCAGCGATCCATCTATGGATTGGTGCAAGGATCTCGGAGTTGGAATATACGCTTTGATAAGTTGATCAAAGCATATAGATTTATACAGACTTGCGGAGAAGCCTGTATTTACAAGAAGTGAGTAGGAGCACTACAACCTTTCTGATAAGTATATGTGAATGACATATTGTCGATCGGAAATGATGTAGAATTTTCTGGAAAGCATAAAGGAGTGTTTGAAAGGAGTTTTCAAAGAAAGACCTTGGTGAAGCTGCTTACATATTGGGCATCAAGATCTATAGAGATAGATCAAGACGCTTGATAAGACTTTCGATGAGTACATACCTTGATAAGTTTTTGAAGTAGTTCAAAATGGATCAGTCAAAGAAGGAGTTCTTTCCTGACTTGTAAGGTGTGAAGTTGAGTAAGACTCAAAGCCAGACCACGGCAGAAAAATATAGAGAGAATGAAAGTCATTCCCTATGCCTCAGCCATAGGTTCTATAAAGTATGCCATTCTGTGTACCAAACATGTTGTGTACCTTGCGATGAGTTTGACAAGGAGGTACAATAGTGATCCAGGAGTAGATCACTGTACAGCGATCAAAATTATCCTTAGTAACTGGATGACTAAGGAAATGTTTCTCGATTATGGAGGTGATAAAGAGTTTGTCGTAAAGGGTTACGCCGATGCAAGCTTTGACACTAAATCCAGATGACTCTAAGTATCAATCTGGATGCGTATTGATAGTGGGAGCAATTAGCTAGAGTAGCTCTATGCAGAGCATTGTAGACATAGAAATTTGCGAAATACATACGGATCTGAATGAGACAGACCCGTTGACTAAACTTTTCTCACAAGCAAAACATGATCACACCTTATTACTCTTGGGTATTAATCACATAGCGATATGAACTAGATTATTGACTCTGGTAAACCCTTTGGGTGTTGGTCACATGGCGATGTGAACTATGGGTGTTATTCACATAACGATGTGAACTATAGGTATTAAATCACATGGCGATGTGAGCTAGATTATTGACTCTAGTGCAAGTGGGAGACTGAAGGAAATATGCCCTAGAGGCAATAATAAAGTTGTTATTTATATTTCCTTATATCATGATAAATGTTTATTATTCATGCTAGAATTGTATTAACAGGAAACTTAGTACATGTGTGAATACATAAACAAAACAGAGTGTCCCTAGTATGCCTCTACTAGACTAGCTCATTCATCAAAGATGGTTATGTTTCCTAGCCATAGACATGAGTTGTCATTTGATCAACGGGATCACATCATTAGGAGAATGATGTGATGGACTAGACCCATCCGTTAGCATAGCACTATGATCGTTTAGTTTTACTGCTATTGCTTTCTTCATGACTTATACATGTTCCTATGACTATGAGATTATGCAACTCCCGAATACCGTGGGAACACCTTGTGTGCTATCAAACGTCACAACGTAACTGGGTGATCATAAAGATGCTCTACAGGTGTCTCCGAAAGTATTCGTGGTGTTGGCATAGGTCAAGATTAGGATTTGTCACTCCGAGTGTCGGAGAGGTATCTCTGGGCCCTCTCGGTAACACACATCATAATAAGCCTTGCAAGCAAAAGACTAATGAGTTAGTCACGAGATGATGTGTTACGGAACGAGTAAAGAGACTTGCCGGTAACGAGATTGAACTAGATATAGAGATACCGACGATCGAATCTCGGGCAAGTAACATACCGATGACAAAAGGAACAACGTATGTTGTTATGCGGTTAGACCGATAAAGATATTCGTAGAATATGTGGGAGCCAATATGAGCATCCAGGTTCCGCTATAGGTTATTGACCGAAGACGTGTCTCGGTCATGTCTACATAGTTCTCGAACCCGTAGGGTCCGCACGCTTAAGGTTTCGATGACAGTTTTATTATGAGTTTATGAGTTTTGATGTACCGAAGGAGTTCGGAGTCCCGGATGAGATCGGGGACATGACGAGGAGTCTCGAAATGGTTGAGACGTAAAAATCGATATATTGGACGACTATATTCGGACATCGGAAAGGTTCCGAGTGATTCGGGTATTTTCGGAGTAACGGGGAGTTACGGGAATAGAGGAGAGAGGCCAAAAGGAAGGAGGCGCGCTTCCCCCTTCTGGTCCGGATTGGACAAGGGGTGCAGCCCCCTTTTCCTTCTCCCTCTCCCCCTCTTTCCTTCTCTCCTACTCCGAAAAGGAAAGGGGAATCCTACTAGGACTTGGGAGTCCTAGTAGGACTCCCCACACTTGGCGCGCCCCCTCTAGGGCCGGCCTCTCCCTCCCTCCTTTATATACGGGGGCAGGGGGCACCTCTAGACACAACAATTGATCTCTTGATCTCTTAGCCGTGTGCGGTGCCCCCCTCCACCATAGTTCTCCTCGATAATATTGTAGCGGTGCTTAGGCGAAGCCCTGCGATGGTAGAACATCAAGATCGTCACCATGCCGTCGTGCTGACCGAACTCTCCCTCGACACTCGGCTGGATCGGAGTTCGAGGGACGTCATCGAGCTGAACGTGTGCTAGAACTCGGAGGTGTCGTAGTTTCGGTGCTTGATCGGTCGGGCCATGAAGACGTACGACTACATCAACCGCGTTGTTCTAACGCTTCCGCTTTCGGTCTACGAGGGTACGTAGACTCACTCTCCCCTCTCGTTGCTATGCATCTGGTAGATAGATCTTGCGTGATCGTAGGAAAATTTTAAAATACTACGTTCCCCAACAGCAGGCTGCCCTGCGTTCACTCGTGAGCTGAGTCAAGTCCAGTGGCCCAGCATGAAGAACTTCAAGCCCGACGTACCTGAGAAGTACGATGGCAAGACACATCCGTCGGAGTTCCTCAGCATCTACACCATCGCGGTGCAGGCTGCCGGGGGACGACACGAGAAGATACTCGCCAATTACTTCCCGCTGGTGCTCAAGCCAAACGTCGGATCTTGGCTCATGCACTTGCCGGAGAACTCCATTTCTTCTTGGGCTGACCTGTGCCACCAGTTTGTCGGCGCCTTCACAGGTGGCCATAAGCCCCATGGCCAGGAGAGTGACATTCACATACTCGCCCAGAAGGAAGGAGAGCCCCTGCGTAAGTATATCCAGAGGTTCAGCCGCGTCCAGCACAACATCTCGGACGTCCACCCTGCCGCAGTTATTAGCGCGTTCCATCAGAACGTGCGCAACCGCCGGATGAGGGAGGAGATGGCGATGTGCAAGATCAGGGACGTCCGCGAGCTGTACGCCCTGGTCGACAAGTGCGCGCGCGCTGAGGAAGGGAGGAAACTCCCCGGAGAGGATACATGAGCAGGGGGAGCAGACAGCGAGGATGCCGCCCCGGCAAAGAAAAGCCGGCGGCGGGGCAACAGGAAGAAGAAGAACAAGGAAGTGCTAGTCATAGAGCAGTCCGGCAAGGAGGCTGGCGCCAAGAAAGCCCAGGCTGGTGGCTCCGGCAAGGATACTGCCGCGTGCGCCAACTGCCAAACTGTGGCAGCCGCCGACAAGCAGGACGGCTCCGACAAACAATACTGCAAGATCCACCGCACCAAGGGCCACGACCTCCAGAACTGCAAGAGGGTCGAGTACCTCATCGAGCAGCAAAAGGCTGAGTACGAGCGATGCGACAAGGAGAAGGCCTAGGGAGGTGATGGAGGGTCCGGCAAGAAGCGGCGATTCAACGGCCGGGGAGGACGCCGCGGCAAGGCCAAGCAGCGGCAAGGAGACAGACCTCCCCGCGGCCGCGACAAGGAAGAAGACGACGACGAAGACGAAGACATGGATGATGGAGAGAACAGCGAGCAGGAGTTTCAGAAAGCCACAGAGGTTCTATGCATTGACGGTGGTGCTTCTCTGCATACTTCCCACCGTCAACTCAAGCAGTGGGTCCGGGAAGTTAATGCAGCAGAGCCACCTGTCAAGTCGCGCAAACTTCTGAAGTGGTCCAGCACGCCTATCATCTTTGACATTGAGGACCACCCTGACCGCACCACTGCGGTCGGGTGTTTGCCGATGTTGGTTTCACCAACCATCCGCAACCTCAAGGTCACCAAGATGCTAGTGGACGGCGGGGCCGGCTTGAACTTGATCTCCTCCGCTGTGGTCCGGAAACTCCAGATCCCCGACAGCGAGCTCGAAGAAACCGACACATTCCGAGGGATCAACCCGGGAAGGAGCAAGCCGAAGGGGAAGATCACGCTGCCAGTGACATTTGGCGGAGAGCTGAACTTCAGGACTGAGAGGATCACTTTCGACGTTGCCGATATTCCATTGCCTTACAATGGAATACTTGGCCGTCCAGCGCTCGCCAAGTTCATGACAGCCTCTCACCACGCCTACAACATGCTCAAGATGCCAGGCCCGATAAGCGTCATCTCTGTCCCTGGCGACAAGAAGGATGCCCTTATCTGTGCCGACAAGATTTACCGGGATGCAGCAGCCGCAACAGACAGCAAGACACTTGCCGCTGAAGCTCCCGGGGGGAAGAACAAAACCAAGTCCGGCAAGAGCCCTGGGGCCCACTCCAGCAAACGCACCTCTTCGGAGTGCTGCGCTGCCGTCGAGGACGCACCATCGAGCTCCACCGGCAAGTGTAAGAAGACGATGGCAGCTCCGCCAGCAACCAAGAAGGTGTCCACCAAGGAGGACGGCACTGGTGGTACTTTCACCATCAGTGCCACGCTCGATCCTAAATAGGAAAGCGCGCTCATTGCTTTCCTGCGGGCGAACGTCGATGTGTTTGCATGGCAACCGTCTGACATCCCCGGTGTTCCCAGGAAAGTGATTGAGCACGAGCTTGCCGTTTGTCCTCACGCGCGGCCCGTCAAGCAGAAGGTTAGGAAACAAGCAGTGGAGTGCCAAGAGTTTATCGCAGAAGAAATCAAGAAGTTGGAAGCAGCAGGCCTTGTCAGAGGAGTGCTCCACCCCACATGGTTGGCCAATCCTGTTGTCATGCGTAAGGCAAATGGGAAATGGAGGCTTTGTATAGACTTCACCGATGTGAATAAAGCTTGTCCAAAAGATCCATTTCCCTTGCCGCGCATTGACCAGATTGTTGACTCCACCGCCGGGTGCGATTTGCCTTCATTTCTTGATGCATACTCGGGATACCACCAGATCTTTATGGCTGAAGAAGATGAGGAGAAGACCGCATTCATTACTCCATGTGGCACCTATTGCTTCATACGCATGCCTTTCAGATTAAAGAATGCGGGTTCAGCATTTGCAAGAGTAGTCCACACTGCTTTTGAGCCACAGATAGACATAAATGTAGAAGCTTACATGGATGATATAGTGGTCAAGAGCAAGAACAGGGATACTCTGATCCAAGATTTAGATGAAACTTTTGCGAATCTACGCAAGATCCACCTCAAGCTCAACCCCGAGAAGTGCGTGTTTGGAGTCCCCTCCGGCAACCTTCTCGGGTTTTTCGTGTCTCAGAGAGGGATTGAAGCCAATCCCGACAAGATCAAGGCCATCGAGCAAATCGAAGCACCGAAGCGCGTCAAGGATGTGCGAAGACTTGCCGGCTGCGTGGCTGCTCTCAGCAGGTTTATCTCCAAGTCTGCAGAACGCGCCCTGCCGTTTTTCAAAAGTTTGAAAAAGGTAGGTCCAATGAAATGGACTCCGGAAGCGGAGGCAGCGCTGCAAGACTTGAAGAGGTACCTGTCCTCCACTCCCATACTTGTCGCACCTAAACCACAAGAAAAGTTGTTTTTATATCTAGCAGCAACCAATCAAGTGGTTAGTGTTGCATTAGTAGCGGAGAGGGAGGCGGATGATGAGCCAGTGGCCGCGGCAAGCACGTCCAACAACTAGCAAGGAGCTTCTCCGGCAAACTCTGGTCCCGACAAGGATGGATCTACGCAGATGCAAGAGGAGATACAGAAGAAGATGGTGCAGCGCCCAGTTTACTTCGTCAGCTCCCTTCTCCAGGGGGGCTAGGTCAAGGTACTCTGGAGTGCAGAAGTTGCTTTTCGGCCTCCTTATGGCCTCAAGGAAGCTGCGCCATTACTTCCAAGCACACGAGATAACAGTTGTCACTCGCTTTCCGCTGAAGAGGATACTGCAAAATCCAGAAGCGACAGGCAGGATCGTCGAGTGGGCACTGGAACTGTCAAGATTTGGCCTCAAGTTTGAAAGCACTTCAACTATCCAAAGCAGAGCATTGGCAGAATTCATAGCAGAGTGGACGCCAACGCCGGACGAAGAGATTCCAGAGATGAGCATCCCCGTCGAGGAAGCAAGCAAAGAATGGATAATGTACTTTGATGGTGCCTTCTCGCTGCAAGGCGCCGGTGCCGGTGTGCTGCTTGTCGCACCCACCGGAGAGCACCTCAAGTACGTGGTCCAGATGCACTTTCCCAAGGAGCAAGCGACAAACAATACTGCAGAGTATGAGGGTTTGCTTTCCGGTCTCAGGATCGCAGTAGACCTTGGGATCAAGAAGCTGATTGTGAGGGGAGACTCGCAGCTTGTCGTCCACCAAGTAAACAAGAACTACCAGAGTCCGTTGATGGGAACTTACGTCGAAGAAGTGAGAAAGCTTGAAGAACACTTTGAAGGCCTACAGATGGAGCACATTCCAAGAGCTCAGAACGACATCGCAGATGGCCTGTCAAAGTGTGCCGCTCTAAAGTTACCTGTGGAACCAGGAATCTTTGTGCTCAAGCTAACTCAACCATCCGTAACACCATAAGCTGGACAGAGCAAGAAGAGGAAGTTGGTCTGTGGCGACTACTTTCCAGCAGAGCTTCCAGAAACCGCCGCCAAGAAGGTCCCGAAGATCAACACCGAAAATGCTGAGGAGCGATCTGCTCCTGCAAGCCCTAGGGTTTGTACAGTCGAAGCAGACGCTCCCGACAAGGTTTGCTCCGGCAAGCTTGCCGGGGAACATCAAGCTCCGGCTGAGATGCAAGTTCTCGCTGTAGAACCGGATGTTCCCGCAGTAGCAGACAAGCCTTTAGTCCTTGTTGTCGAGCCACAAGCTCCAGCATGGGCGCAGCAGATCTTCCGTTTTCTCCAAGAAGGAGAACTTCCCGAAGAGCAAGAAGAAGCAGAAAAAGTAACCCGACAGTCAAGTATGTACCAGTTCGTCGACAACACACTGTGCAGAAGAAGACTCAACGGTGTGAAATTGAAGTGTATTCCCTGGGAAGATGGATAGAAGCTGTTGGCAGAGATACATGGAGGCATATGTGGTCACCACATTGGCGCGAGAGCACTTGTCGGAAAAGCTTTCCGGCAAGGTTTCTTTTGGCCGACAGCCCTCCAAGATGCAACTGCACAAGTAACCAAGTGTGAAGCATGCCAGTTCCATTCCAAGCAGATACATCAACCAGCTCAAGCTCTCCAGACGATCCCTTTGTCCTGGCCATTTTTGGTCTGGGGGCTCGACATCCTCGGCCCCTTTCCCCGCGCAGTCGGGGGCTTTGAGTTCTTGTACGTCGCCATCGACAAGTTCACAAAGTGGCCGGAAGTGGAACCAGTGAGAAAGTTGACCGCACAGTCAGCAGTCAAGTTCTTCAGGTCAATTGTTTGTCGTTTCGGGATCCCTAATAGGATCATCACCGACAATGGCACACAATTCACCAGTCGCACCTTCATGCAATACGTCCAAGATCTTGGCGCCAAGGTCTGCTTCGCTTCTGTTGCTCACCCGAGAAGCAACGGTCAAGCGGAGAGGGCAAACGCTGAAGTGCTGCACGGACTCAAGACAAGAACTTTTGACAGGCTGCACAAGTGCGGAAGAAACTGGATCGAGGAGCTGCCGGTGGTTCTTTGGTCGATCAGGACAACGCCAAATCGAGCCACTTGACAGACACCCTTTGCTCTAGTCTATGGAACAGAAGCAGTTCTCCCCACGGAACTCGTATACGGGTCACCTCGAGTGCTCGCTTATGACGAGATTGAGCAAGAGCAGCTGCGACAAGATGACGCGCTGCTCCCTGAGGAGGACCGTCTTCAGGCCGCTGTGCGAGCTGCTCGCTATCAGCAAGCTTTGCGCCGCTACCATAGCCGCAAAGTTAAAGCCAAAAGTTTCGAGGAAGGCGACCTTGTTCTTCGGCGCGTTCAGTCAGCCAAGAATTCAAACAAGTTGATGCCGAAGTGGGAAATCCCTTATCGGGTAAAACGAGTCACTAGGCCCGGCGCTGTCCGCCTTGAGACCGAAGATGGCTTACCAGTGAGCAACTCCTGAAACATCGAGCATCTTCGTAAGTTTTACCCATAAGGCGTGGTTGCCGTGATCCGCTCCGGCAACCACCTTTTGTACAAGTCTTGCCGCTGTTGCATGTAATCCTTTGTACAAAGCCGGGCGCAGACCCCGTGCATCAGTAAAGTTTATGTGCCCCGCACATCTTGTCATTTCATGCCATCTATTTTTCTTGCATATACTATCTGACACTTTGTGTAGCGCCAAATCCCGGTAAGCAATAACGAGCCAGAAAGCTCCATGCCAGCATTTTCTCTTCTTTCTTTTCTTCTCAAGGAAAAGCAAAGTTCCTTCGCGCACAAGTTTGCCGGGGGGGGGGAGGAGGAGAAGATGGTGGTATGGACCAAGTGCCGTTCAAGAAAGTTTGGCCTTGCCGGGAAACAAGTTCAAGAAAGCATTGCCTCGCCGGGAAACAGACAATACAAAAGCTAAGTTGCCAAAGTTTGAGCAATCAAATTTTTTAATTTTTAAGTTATCTTCCTTGAACGACCGCACTTTGTATGGAAAACCTGTGCGCGGAGGAACCAACCCGTAGCTGGTTGCGCCCTTATTTTGTTTCGAGTTTGCTCAACGGCTTAAGTGTGCCGCGACATGTGTCGCGCCCTTACTCTGTTTCCGAGCCCACTCAACAAACTAAGCGTGCTGCAACTAGTTGCGACAAAGGTTTCTTGTCGGTAGCAACACCGCGTGCGGGCTGCTGAAGTTCCGCACTCAGCACCCGCGGCAAAGGTGCCTACGCCGGCAAGTTCCCTAAAAGCGTAGGGTAAAAACATACAAAGCAAGGAAGTCAAGTAGAGGAAATAACGTTGCATTAACCATCTAAGATAGAGTTATATTACAAAATGACTTGCCGCGATTCTAATAGACTATTGTTCATAACATGGTTGGCAGCAGCAAGGAAAGAAGAAAGTAAAAAGCCTAGTCAGCGCGGCCGCCTTCAACCCTCTTGATCCCGCCCACCTTGTCCACAATGGGTGCGACAAGGGCCTTGAGCGCCTCCTGGTCGGCGTCGGGCGGCAGGGTCCTGAGGACGTTGGTGAGGTTGAGGCCGGGGTTGCGGTACGCTATCTTCATCAGCACCTTCTGGAGGGCCCCCGCGCAGAGCCTGCGCGATTCGTCCGCCAGCTGCTTCGGGATCTTCTCCCGGAGTTGCTGGAGGGCCGTCGCCACGCCCTTGAAGAACAGAGTAAGCTTGGCGCTGGGGTGGAGTTGCTCGTCGGTAGAGTACCCGAGATACTCCGCCCCCAGCTCCGCCAGCTCCTTGTCGATGTCCGCGGCGGCGTTGACAAGACCTTCCGTCCATATCTCGACGTTCCGCCTGAAGTTATTCTGCGAGATGGCGGCACTGTCTAGCAACACCTTCTCGGCCCTGAGCTCCTCCTTCAGGACCGTCTCCCGCTCCCTGGCGCCGTCCAGCGTCGTGGTGAGAGTGGACAGCTTTAGCTCCAGATCGGCGATGGAGTCCTTGGTGACGGCAAGCTCTTCGCCCTTCTCGGAGAGGCGGACCTGCAGTCCAGAATGACTGTGGGCGTCCTTCTCCCTCTCGAGCTTGAGTGCGGCAACCTCCTCACCGCTCGTCTTGAGGTTGGCCTCCAGTTGGGCCACCCTCGCCTCCAACTCCCTCTTGGCAGTCTCGGCAGCTGCGGCAGCATCCTTCGCCTCCTGCAGAGCCCCGCCAAGCGATTGCTCGCGCGCGGCAAGCTCGTCCTCGTGGCTGTCGAGGTCGACCTTCCGCTGCGTCAGCTCACCTTCTCGCCTGGATAGCTCCTCGGCGGCAAGCCGCTGCTGCTCGTCCGCTTCAGCCTTCTCCAAGATGAAAGCCTGATGCGCCTCGGCAAGCTGCTCCCGCTCCTCCGCCAAGGATCGGAGAGCTGCTTGATTGGCGGCTAGGAGCTCTTATGCGCGCTTCTCCAAGTCAGCGCCCGCCTTGGCGGCCAGAGCCTCTCGGGAATCCAGCTTGGCCTGCCGGGCGCGGTACAAGGACAAAAGGTTGCGCAGCAGCCGCTCCTCCTTGGGCTCGCTGCTGCTGCTTGGCGCGTCGACGAACTTCAGTCTAGCGGAGGCGAGGACCTCCCCGTCGAAGACCTCTCCCTCGACTGGCGCCCTGGACGTGGACACCCACGGGAGCTGGATGAAGACACCGTTGCCGGCCTCCAGATAGGCGCCTGGCTCGGCTGTGGCAGCAGAGGGATCGGTAGCCGGCGCAGCGCCTGACGCTCTTGTGGCCTCAGGGCCATCAGTGCGACTGCCGGTCCCCTCCTCAGCTGCCGCGCCAGCGGCCTTGGCTGCCTCTTCGGCGGCGGGCTCGTCAGCACCAGCCGCCCCTTCAGTAGCGGCGGCGTCGCCGGTGTTGCCACGCGCGTCCTCCTCGAAGGCGACCTCCATCTCCATTGGCTCTGCTGCGGACGGATCTGAAGGCAAAATGAAGAAAGAAAAGGAAAACAGTCAAGCAAATATCCAAAAAGAAGAAATTCAGAGGAAGAAAAGTCCAAGGGTTTACCTGCGCGGGCCTCCTCCTCGGTGGAGTTCCTTGCCGGGGAGCTCTCCCTCGGCGGCGTGGTGGTAGCTCCCGCCGGCGGAGGGCCACTAGCGCCATCCCTTGGCGGAGTGCTCGCCCTTGGCGGGGTACTCTCCCTTGGCGGAGTGCTCGCCCTTGGCGGAGTGTTCTCCCTTGCCGGGGAGCTCCTCCTTGGCGGTGTGGTCGAGGCGTGCGGCTCATCGGGGGCGATCTCCTGGCGCTCCTGATGATGCTGCTCTGCTCCTGCACAGGTCGACAAACAAGATGTCAGCAAGGATAGAAGTAGCACCCACGCGCGCCCAACAAGCGGAAAGTGAACCACACTTACGCTGGGGGCTGCTCCGAAGAACAGTTGCCGGGTCCGGCAAGCTCATCTCGGGCGCACCCCCTGCAGTTGCGGCGGGCTCGTCCTCGAGGTCGATCACCGGGACCTTGGCCCTCTTCGCTGCCTTCTGAGCCAGAGTTCTGAAAAAGATAGGTTCACAGTTAGGCGAAAGAGATGCAAGACGAAGCAACAGAAGATCAAAGGAAAACAAGAATTGCGAAGACTTACTCTCCTTCCTCCTCGTCGTCGGAGCTGAGCGCCGAGAAATCAAAGTCCGGCTCGCACATCCCGGCGCGAGGAGCTGGGGGAGTGGGCTCCCTTGGCCGCTTGGCGGGAGCGGGGGCGGTGGTCTGAGAAGACCCCGCTCCGGTTGTCGCGGAGGCACGAGGGGCGGCAGGAGCAGTGGAGCCAGCCCGGGAAGATCCCCCTCCAGCCGCTGCGGAAGCGCGAGGAATTCCCGTGGCGGCCTTGCTTGCCGCGGTGACGCGTGTCGCGCGGCGCTGCGGCTGTTGGCCCGCTTGCCGCCCCGCCACGTCTGCGGCCTTGCAGAGGCGTCTTCTTGGAGCTGGAGGACTGGCTGGTAGTGGCGAGCTGCCCGAGGACGAAGAAGAGGAGCCAATCTCCAGTGAGCCGCTCGAGTCCTCGGCGGGCTCACTGGACCCGGCACCCTGCTCGGTGGGCCCGCTTGATTCGACGCCTGGCTCGATGGGCTCGTTTGTCTCGGCAAGTTGCCCAGCAAGCTGCCCCGCCTTGCGGAGCTCTTCCTCCTCGGCGAGGCTTGTCGCCTCCGCTGCCTCCGCCTCCTCCACCGTGTACCCGAACTCGCCCGCGGCCCTGGCTGCCGCTGCCTCTTCCAGTCTTGTGGCAATGTATGCCATCTCCTGGTCGGTGGTGTCGCGGGTGAGGCTTTTCTTCTCGTCGGGATCGACTGCCTGCTCCACCAAGTTGTCGAAGAAAGTTTGCATAGCTTTGTCGGAGGGCTCTTGCCAAGTGGGTTCGATCCCGTGGGAATCACACAGCGGCATCATTGCGCGGATGGCGCTGAGCGCAGAGCTGTTGCACAATGGAACTACACCCGGCGGCAACGTAAACCACTCAGTGTGGGCAGAGTCGTACTTGAACAACGCCTGGAGCATCGCGTTGAGCTCCAGGACAGTGAAATTCCAATTGAGACCCGGGCGCAGCCTCATGATGTCTGCCGCGTTCTCAAACTCCCAAGCAGCCCTCTTCCTATCCTCTAAAGGAGCGATGCGGCGGCGGAGGAAGTCTGCTCCTACTGCGCCCACGGTGAGCCTGGCGTGCCTGAGGCGAAGGATTCGGGTAGTGGCTATCTTCAATCTGCTATCCTCTGAGGCCAGGTCGCTCCAGTCGTTGCCGCGCACTACTGCGGCTTGGCGCCGGGAAGTGAATGGCTGCGGGTCATCTTCTACGATCCAACACCAGTTGGCTCTCCACTCGTCCCATTTGCCGCGGAGCTCTCCCGTCAAGTAATCTTCCTTCTTATGGGTCCTAGAGATCCAAGAGATTCTGCCAGACAAAGGCGACCCTGCCTCGACTCGGGGCGTGAAGTAATGGCGGAAAAGAGCTACATTGGGGTAGACTCCGACAAAGTTTTCGCACAGATGTACGAAAACGGCCATGGTCAAGATGGCGTTGGGGGTGAAGACAAGGAGATGAAACCCGTAGGTATTCATGATGTCACAGAAGAATTCGGAATATGGCGGGCAGAGCCCGCAGTAGAAGAACAGGGCAAAAAAGGCGTAGCCGTTCGGGAACATATCGCAGGCTACGGCGGGGAGTACATTGGTGCACGGATGCGCCTTCGTCTCCCTCGCCCAGAAGAGGTAAAAGGTATCCCTCAGCTCCTCCGCGCTAAGCTTTGGCGGGAAGACCGCCATCTTCTTCCGCATTGCTGCTAGCCGCAGCGCCTCGGCGGACTTCGCGGCGGCCTTCGCGGATTTCCCCTTCTCGCCCTTCGGAGCCGTGGCGAGGGTGGGGGAGGTCGATGGCGCTCGTGATGCTGGTGGTGGCGGAGGGAGGAACGCTGCTCTCTTTCGGCCTTCGGGAAGGAGGGGAGCGGCGGGGGTTTCTGAGGATTGAAGAAGCAATGGGTGAATGGAAGGAACTGCCCCTGTTTCCCCTGCTTTTAAGGGGAAGGAGGGGGACGTTCCGCATTTCCCATTAAAGAAATAGGTCACGATCTCTCCCACGACGCCGCATTGAACGCGTGTCATTAAGGGAGGGCGCGGTGGATACGGAGTGGGATACGGCGCGCCGCAGGCCGCGCGTGCCCGTGCACTATTTTTGGCCTGGCCCAACAGCGCTCGGCACCGTGTTTGGCCCAGCCCGGGGGCTCCTGTCGGTGTACTAAAGTAAGGGTACCTTAGTATCCTGAACTTGTGCACGGACAGTTGCAGCGTCCCGCGGCAAGGCTTGCCAGGCGACCGCCAAGACCCCTCGTGGTTCCACTAGAGCCATTCAAGAACAAAGTATCCAAGTCCAGAAGACAAGACCCCGGCAAGAGGAGCTTGCCGGGAAGACCACTCAAGGCGCAAAATCAATCAAGGCACGAGACCTCGGCGAGAGGAGCTTGCCGGGAAGGCCAACCAAGGCACCTCTAGAGAGCTTGCCACGACGCGCCATGCGTCCCGGCAAGGCCCGGTGAGCGACAAGCTCCGGGCATGACAAGCTAACCACCGCGGCTAGACACTTGCCACGGCAAGCTTCCACTCAGATCCCACGCTCCAGCTCATCCGCTACACGTCGCCCTGGGACCCTTCCAGGCGCACGTGGCGGAAGGCTGTGCAGCCAGGGGAACACGGTGGCAAGCGGCGATGACTAGGCTATCGTCGTGGCGGACGGTGGCATTCCTGACGGCCACTTTTTGCACTGTTTGGGGCGACGGCGACGGGCATTCAATGCCCTTGTCCCCTGCCGTCAGGGTTAGGCATAGAGCACTATGCAAACACTGTTCCAACTACCACTGTTTTTACTTTTTTACCCCCATCTGTGTTGCCACCTGTCGGTGACCCATTTGACCTATAAAAGGAGGCCCATGTGCAACGTAGAAGGGGTTCCGATCATCGATCACTCACCACGCTCGGTCTTGTTAGCGGTTAGACTGTACTGTTGCTCTCTTCGCTCCCGAGCCAAGAACTCAATAACAAACCAAAGCAGGAGTAGGGTTTTACGCATACGTGCGGCCCGAACCTGGGTAAACTGCTCGCGTGCTTGCCTCGATCTGCTCTTTGTGCATCCTCCGCCCCTTGCCATACCGAGAAGGGGCTCTGGTCCAATAGGTGTTCGTGGGCGATTAGTTTCCCCGACACCATGAGAGTCCACCATACCTACCTATGGATTGAGAAAGATCCTTCCAAGTAAGTTGTCATGTTGTAAACCCGCTAATATATGCATGATTTATCAGTGTGGGAGAAATTAGCTTTATACATGCTTGTGATATGGAAGTAATAAAAGCGACGGACTGCATAATAAAGGTCCTTATCACATGTGGCAATATAAAGCAAAGTTCTTCTATGCTAAGACTTTGTGCATCCAACCATAAAAAAACATGACAACCTCTGCTTCCCTCTGCGAAGGGCCTATCTTTTGTTCTTGTCTTATAAGTGTCAAGGTGAGCTCCACCTTTCCTTTTTCATTTTATCCTTTGGCAAGCACACTGTGTTGGAAAGATCCTGATATATATACCCACTTGGATGTAAGTTTTCATGATCTATTACTGTTGACATTACCCTTGAGGTAAAAGGTTGGGTGGCAACACTATAAGCCCATATGTTTCTCTGTGTCCGATTAAAACTCCATAAACATAAGTATTGCGTGAGTGTGAGAAATTATGAAAGACTATATGATAGTTGAGTATGTAGGCTTGCTGAAAGGCTCTTATATTGACTCTTTCCGATGTTACGATAAATTGCAATTGCTTCAATGACCGAGACCAAAGTTTGTTAGTTTCCAATGAAGTTTATGATGCATACTTGATATTGTCGATGAATTGTAACTTTTGCATAATGATCATATGCTTATATTTATATAAGTTGTTGTTATAAGAATGATCATGATGCCCTCATGTCCGTATTCTGTTTTTATCGACACCTCTATCTCTAAACATGTGGATATATTTTTCGATATCAGCTTTCGCTTGAGGACAAGCGAGGTCTAAGCTTGGGGGAGTTGATACGTCCATTTTGCATCATGGATATAAGTTGATATTTATTGCATTATGGGCTGTTCATACATGTTTTGTCACAATAGTTATGCCTTTTCCCTCTTATTTTGCAAGGTTTACATGAAGAAGAGGGAATGCCGGCAGGTGGAATTCTGGGCTGGAAAAGGAGCAAACTCTGGAAACCTATTCTGCACAACTCCAAAAGCCCCGAAACTCCACATAACATTTTTTTCGGAAAATATAAAAAATACCTGGCGGAAGAAACCCACGAGGGGGGCCACTGGTTGGCCTCGAGGGTGGGGGTCGCGCCCCCCTTCCCAGGGCGCCCCCCTGCATCGAGGGCCAGCCGGTGGGCCCCAGGTGACCATATTCTCCTATATGAAGCGTTTTGACCTAGAAAAAATCAAGAGGTGGCTTTCGAGACCAGACGCTGTCGTCTTGAGGCGGAACCGAGGTGGAAACCAATCTAGGGCTCCGGCAGAGCTGTTCTGCCAGGGATACTTCCCTCCGGGAGGGGGAAATCATCACCGCCGTCATCACCAACAACTCTCCCATCTTGGGGAGAGCTATCTTCATTGACATCTTCACCAGCACCATCTCCTCTCAAACCCTAGTTCATCTCTTGTATCCAATCTTTGTATCCAAACCTCAGATTGGTACCTGTGGGTTGCTAGTAGTGTTGATTACTCCTTGTAGTTGATTCTAGTTGATTTATTTGGTGGAAGATCATATGTTCAGATCCATTATGCATATTAATACCCCTCTGATCATGAACAATATTATGTCTTGTGAGTAGTTGCTTTTGTTCCTGAGGACATGGGAGAAGTCTTGCTATTGGTAGTCATGTCAGTTTGGTCTTCGTTCGATATTTTGATGAGATGTATGTTGTCTCTCCTCTAGTGGTATCATGTGAATGTCGACTACATGACACTTCACCATTGTTTGGGCCTAGAGGAAGGCATTGGGAAGTAATAAGTAGATGATGGGTTGCTAGAGTGACAGAAGCTTAAACCCTAGTTTATGCGTTGCTTCGTAAGGGGCTGATTTGGATCCATATGTTTCAGGCTATGGTTAGGTTTACCTTAATACTTCTTTGGTAGTTGCGGATGCTTGCATTAGATGTTAATCATAAGTGGGAGGCTGTCACATCCCCAGCTTCACCTTGCTTTAGGATAGCAGCTATCTGTGCATCATGTTTAATTTCCTCAGAAACTGGAAATGGTGGATGTTTAAACCCTAGCACCAATGAATTCAACTAGGGAAAAACTTAAAATCTTTTTCAATGAACCCAAAATGCCCTTGGAAAAGTTCATCATTTTTGGATTGATTAAAAACCTCTGCCAAAAATGTTGCTCATATTTCTAGGACCATTCTGGATTTTTGAATTAAATCATATCTTACTTGCATTTGGGCATTTAATTTTTATATATTATTTTAAATGCTCAAATAATCCTAAACTGAAATGTTCCATGTTGGTTATATGCTAAACAGAGGGCATGAGCAGTTTGGTGATTTTTGAAAGTGCCTAGGCATTTTTAGAAAAGCCACAAAGTTACAAAGAAATAAATAACAGAAACAGAAAGAAAAGACAGAGAGAGAGGAAGCCCACCTGAGCCACTTACCTGGTCTCCCTGTAGCCTGGTGGCCCAGCAGTTTCGGCCCAGCCCACCTGGCCCTCCCCCTGTCGTCTTCCTCGTGACAGAAGGACGAGGGCGTGTGCCCGGCGCCCGCAGCCACGCGCCGGCCACCTCCAGCCTGCCTGCCTCCTCCCCGACGCCCTGGATGAACGCCACGACACCCTGGAACCCCCACGACCCTCCCTGTGCTTCTTCCCTCTCCTCTGGCTCTCTCCCTCGCCCGTTCTTCACCTTGGCCGAACACCATCGCCGCCGCGCTCGCTGCCACCGCGGCCAGTGCCACTGTCTCGCCTCGCCAGCACGTCCACGAGCTTCGCCTCCGTCGCCTACGCCTTCTACACCAAGCCAATCAAGGCTGGGAGCCCCGCTTCGTCTTCTTGGGCATCGTCTTCAACCTCGGCCGCCCGAGATCGCCGGCGTTTGCCCGCCTTCTTCGATGCCTCCCCCGAGCCGCAGAGCACCCCTACGACACCGCGGTGAGCCCCTGGTTATTTCTCCCCTAGCCCCGCCGCCGATTTCTTCCTCTGCCGTGCTAACTACCGAAGCCGTGAGCTTCCACCCGCCGGCCATGGCGCAACCGCGGCCACAGCTGCTGCCGCCCGCGTCCGAGCCTTCCGTCATGCTCAGCATGCTCCTAGGAGCCCGTAGAGTCCCTTAGCTCACCTCCCCGTGCCCTGTATCACCCAAAACACCGAGGCCCGATTCCGGCCGCCGCCGTTGAGGTCGCCGCTGATGATTCCGGCCACCCCAGCTCCTCCCACCTGCGGGGATGGATGCGGAAGAGCACGAGCTCCCTCCTGGTGCCCTCAGCGTGCCCAGCCGCAGCCTGCAGCGCCGCACCCGCGCAAGCCTGACCGCTGCCGCCGCTGGACCTCGTCGTCGGCCACTTTTCCGGCCACCGCAGGGCCAACTACCGCCACCACTCGACGCGGAAGAGTGCTCGCGTCACGTTGATGCCTTCCGCCGGCCGTTTGGTTGCCGGAGGGCGATTTCCGAGCACTGCCGCCGCGTTTGGCCTCGCCGGCGTCGAGCCGCCGGTGGGCTTGACCTCTTTGTCCCGAGGTTTGACCCCCCCCCCCGGGTCTATGACATGTGGGGTCCCGCCCTGTTAATTAACCTGGTTTAGTTTTAATTATTAGGTTAGTTAGTGAGTCACTGACACATGGGGCCAACCCCTGTTAAATTAGTTTAGTTAAAACTAAACTTAATTAGGCCCTGAGAGACTGACATGCATGTGGGCCCAGGCCCCACCAGCAGTTTAGTTAGTGTTAGTTTAAAAACTAACTAACTCTGTTAGCTAGTGGGTCACTGACCAGTGGGCCCCACTAGTCAGGTTTGACCTGAACAGCCCCTGTTGACCTGCTGACGTCACACAGACGTCATGCTGAAGCAATAAAGCCTTTTCTGGAATTTTATATAAATCTACATGATTTATTTATTTCAGAAAATAGCCAAAATTTGTAAAAATCATATAAAATCAACCGTAGCTCAGATGAAAATAAGTTATATATGAAAAATGATCAGAAAAATTCAAGGAATCTGTTTATTGCATTTTCATGCATGTTTGAACAAGTTAAACCTGCTGATCAGGTCGAATCAATTAAATGGCATTTAAATAATCACATATGGAGTTTGAATTTGAATCTTGGATTCAAACCAACTTCATTTAATTGTGTTGCTAGTTGCATTAGCTCAATCAACAGCATATTGCCATGTCATGATCATGCATCATATTGTTGCATTGCATTGATTGTGTTCTTTCTCTGTTTGTCGGTTTTGTCCCCTCTCAGTAGACGACGTTCCGATGATGAGTTCGATGACACCGATGAAGACTCATTGTTATCTTTAGAAGTGCCAGGCAAGAAAACCCCATTGAGCATTCCGATACAATCCCACTCTCTCGCTCTTGCTCTCTTTTACTGCATTAGGACAACAACGCTTCAATTGTTACCTGCTGCGGTAGTTGAACCCCTTTCCACTGCATGACCCGTCATTGCCACAGTAAATAGTTGAAACCCACTAGTATGAGTAGGAGTTGTTTGAGCCATGTTGTGCCTACTCATTGATGCTTTCTGGTTATGCCTGCTATTGCTTAGAGTTGTGTCCGGTCTGATTCATCGGGGATGAATTGGAATGTGGTGAACATGTCCTACTGTTGAGAGCTAAGTGTGTGAACACGATTTGGTAAAGGTAGCGATGAGAGGCCATGTAGGAGTACATGGTGGGTTGTCTCATTGAAACCGTCCTCAGGAACTGAGTTCTGTGTTGGTTGATCCATGAAACAGCTACTACCACACATTGGGCCCTGAAATATGACCCCGCTCGACTTATTGACTGCCCTTGTTCTCTGTCCAGGAGTTGCAACTAGTTTCTGGTGTTTGTAGTTTACTGGAGGTCGTGCGCAGTGCTGACCCTCGGGGTGGGCTGTGACACGGCAGGTACGTGGCACGGTGTACCGGTCGCCCGTTTGGTGACGCGGGAACACTGTACACATCGTTTGGGACCGTGAGCGACACCCCGGCCGGATCTCCCCACGGATGGAACCCAAATAGGCGATAAACCTGGACGAGAGACTTGAGTGGTTGGTTAGGTCGTGGTCTACACCGACGTCGGCTTTCACTTGAAGTCTGCCGAGCACATGTCGTGTGCAGACGCTAAGTGGTGGAAACATGTGTGAAGAAGTACACCCCTGCAGGGTTAAATATAATCTATTCGAATAGCCGTGTCCGCGGAAATGGACTTCTGGGTTGCCTATTACAGTTCATTGACAAGTGAAAGTGGATACTCTAAAACGCGCAAGATAAGCGTGAGTGCTATGGATGGCCTTCTCGTAGGGAGACGGGAGCGGATCCATAGTGGTGTATTGATTGGTGAATATGTGGACTCGAGTGCGCCACCTCAAAAGAGTTACTTGCGGTCGTAGTTTAGGATAGCCACCGAGTCAAAGCTGGCTTGCTGCAGTCAAACTCCACCACCCCCTTTGTTGATACTAATGCATATGCAGCTAGTTCTGATGTAAGTCTTGCAGAGTACCTTTGTACTCACGTTTGCTTAATTTATGTTTTTGCAGAGAGACTTCAGTCTCGCTAGTGGTTCCGCGTGGACTTCGACGTCTAGCTTGTTACCTCAGCTACGATCTTGTACCTTGGGAGGGTCTGGTAGTTAGTCAGGCTTCTCAGCCTTTTTCATTTGTAGTTGTCTGTACCCAGACATGTTATGCTTCCGTTGCCTGTATGCTCTGTGTGTTGGGTCATGTGACCTCTGTCTGTAATAAATGCTATGATGGCTCTTCTGGGCCTTATCTATATGAGTTGTTGAGTTATGTTGTGATGCCATGTTGTATAGCACATACTTGCATGTTATGTGTACGTGTAATGTGTATTGCTATGTGTGGGATCCGACACCTAGCTGTTTACCTTTGGTAGCCTATCTTACTGGGAAATGTCTCCTGGTGCTTCCACTGAGCCTTGGTAGCTTGCTACTGCTCCGGAACACTTAGGCTGGCCGGCATGTGTCCTTCTTCGTTCCTGTGTCTGTCCCTTAGGGGAAATGTCACGCGTTGTTCCTTTAAGTCCTTGTAGCTTGCTACGACTTGGGTTCATACGTTGATGACCGACACGTTCGTTGCTGGGTCATGTATGCCTGTCTCTGTAATTTAGTGCCACTTTTGGTTTATAACTAGTCATGTCGGCCCGGGTTCTCTGTCATATGGATGCTAGCGACACTATCATATACGTGTGCCAAAATGCGCAAACGGTCCCGGGCCAGGTAAGGTGGCACCCGTGGGGATACCGTGCGTGAGGCCGCAAAGTGATATGATGTGTTACAGACTAGACCTGTGTGACTTAGGATCGGGGTCCCGACAGAGGCTTGTCCAAGTAAGGGCAGCACGTAAGCACGGGTCCACCCACATACCAAATTATCAAAGTACCGAACGCGAATCAGACAATCGTGATGAAAACTAGGTTGACTATAATTCCCATATGTCCTCGGGAGCGCTTTACCTTGCATAAGAGTTTGTCCAGGCTTGTCCTTTTCTACAAAAAGGATTGGGCCACCTTGCTGCACCTATTTACTTTTACCGTTTGTCCCTTGCTACCAATTATCTTATCACAAAACTATCTGTTACCTATAATTTTAGTGCTTGTAGAAAATACCTTACTGAAAACTGCCTATCATTTCCTTCTGCTCCTCGTTGGGTTCGACACACTTACTTATCGAAAGGACTACGATAGATCCCCTACAATTGTGGGTCATCAATACGCAGTCCCAATACTTCTTTCTTCACACACTGCATTGGTAAGTCGAATGGTTAATCTGGTAAGATGGTGCGTCCTTGATATGTTATATGAGGACGTGCAGTCAGACTAGTTGTAGCCACACACATCACACTGGCTTTTACTGTATATTTCATGCGATTACTTTTGGCATATTGAGATCTAAGCAATCTACAATAGGATGAAAAGACTGGCATCCTTCACATTATTGACAAACTCAGTTAATAGAAACAAGCAATTCAACCATTCTGTGGGTAAATCTAAAGCGCCACTGGAATATTTTTCACAACCCCTATCATACACGCAAAAAGGGAGCGGCGCCACCATAGGGGCTGGTATAGGCGGTCGCCTCGGGTGGCTCGAAAGTGTGCACCTAGTTTGAGTTGTCCAGGTTGGCCCATGCTAGTTTTATTCGTCCCAGCGCATGAGCAGGCAGTGTTAAAAATGAAGAAATTTTTTTGAATTTGGATAGGCCAATAACATAAGTGCAAGGCAGGCCCTATAGCAGGCTCGCGGCCCAAACGAGCTCCTCCCGTATCGATCGACATCATGAACAATCCCAATTCATCCGCTCCAGCCACCAGTGTGGTTCACTCCTAACCTAGCCACCGCTGGACAGACCAACATAGCACTTCCTCGCGCCCTCGTTGGAGGGTGGTCGCCGGGCTTCAAGCGAACAGAAGGACAAGAAGATGAAGATCCAACCCTGGGTGTAGCCTGTGTGGGAGGCAGCGGCGCCATCACGAGCATGGCATCGAGCTTGTGCAAATGGATAGTCACAGCTTGCAAGAGTAGCATGCACAACGAGTAGGTACATCACATCCCTGATTATTTCTAATTCAACTCTTCAATTTCTGGCCAATAGTTAAACCTGACGGTGATGTAAAACTGCTTGTATGTAGGGAATCTATGAGAAAATGAAACCAATTTCTACTTATTTTACAACTCCCCCAATCAATACTGAACTGACTGAATCTGATGAATCTAATCAAGTTTCTGGTGCAAACATCCAAGCTCATGTTGTTCTTGAGCCTGAAGTGTCTAATGAACAGACTGGTGATGAAGGATTTGATGCAAACATTTTACATGCTCCTGGTGATGAACATATAGTGTCTAATGAGGCATCTAATGCAAGCATTTTGCAAGCTTCCATTGAAGGATTTAGTCTCTAATGATGATCTGCTATGTTGAGAGAGACATAGAGATTTGCAGGCATTGATGACAAGCAAATTATAGTGCATTTTCATGGCTTGAGAAAACGTCGAGGCCATCTACCAGAAAGTCCCCGTATCATGACAACGTAGCACAAATACTTTTCTAATCTCTTGTTTGAAACTATTGGTATACTTGTGCAGGATAGATATATTGATAAGAAGTTTGCGCACTGGTTTTAGGTGCAATTACACTACAATATTTTGAGCCAGAGAACGAATAATTCAAGCAGTTACAGACCATGTTTGTAGTCCTTGTACACCATGTTTCATTTTGTGTTTTTTGGTGCTTGCATCATTTAGTGTTTATAATCTGAACTACTCTGGATCATTAGCTGGTTTTCAAAGTGCATGTAGCTTCACATTTCTCAAGTTATGTGGATTTCCGGAGTGCAAGTGCCTTCGTATTTTTTAAGTTAAATGTTCGCCCCTGGTAACTTTAATTCGTGGATCCGCCACTGCACACGAATTATAAACAAATGCGAGTACGAATTAAATTAAATGTGGGGACTTACGCTAGCTTGTTGTACACGCTCACTACAGCTCTGCTTGTTCTTGCAATGTTCCATGTACAAGTCCATGTTACCACTTGCTTGCATGTGCAGGCCTTGTGCTCCTTGCATCCCCCTCTGCATTTTTGACACGGTGAATGGCTAATCATATAAGAGGAATCGACCTTGTTGTTGTACCAGAGGACAGATACTTACAAGGTTATACGGGTGTGCAGGATGTCTACCAGATCCCCAACACCGTCATGCTTTGCTGAAAAATGGTTTGCTAGTTTCAGATGATATCTCCAGAAGAAATAAGAGTTAAAGTCAGAGTTGGATAGGCGTGTAAGCTAAGAGATCAATGAAAGGATATCCAAACATCGTTGGAACAGTGCACCAGCGAGTGATGTGTGGATACCTAGTTTGGGCCGGCGTTTGGGCATGCTCGCCTAGCTAGAGTGAGGGTCACTTCAGAGCCGTTGAGGGTGATGCGCTGGCATTGGCTGGCCATGCACGGATGCAGATCTTGAGTGGCAGCGCAGCGCTACTATGCGGTGGGCGACACCGTTGGTGAAGCCCCAACGACCTCAGGGGGCGGAGGCACGACGATGTGCTCAGTGAACTAGCCCCGGTGAGCTGGGAGACGGCGTCGGTGAAGCGCACCTGATGCGATGGAAGTCGATGGCTGTGAGGCACGTCGGTTGCGGCGGCCGACGTAGTTGGTGGACCACCCGGTGCGGTGGACGAGGGCATAGATGAGGTAGCTCCGGTGCAGTGGTGAAAGCGCGACCATCGTCTTCGTCATCGTCGTCCGGCACAGAGGTGGGGAAAGAGACGAGACGAGGGGCAATTCGAACTTTGCTTGGGTTGGCGGCAAATTAGGGATTTGAGCAATCTGGGTGCGGAAGGGGACGATTGAGAAGGGTGATTTTGCAAGGCTGGAATTCGGGCCGCCAGATATTTCAATCGAAAACGTGGAAGCGCGAACTTATTTTGTCGTCGTCTTTTTTTGGGGGGGAGGGGGGAGGGAGGGGCGTGGGTGGCTGGGTGCTAAGCGTCCGTCCAACACACGCGACCACCACGACACGACCCTGGCTGCCTAGTGCGCCTACATTCGAGAATGCAAACGAATCTTCTTTCATTTGCAAACGAATCTTCTTTCATTTGCAAACGAATCTGTATGTATTAACATGCCCGTGTTTTCCTTGCAATAATTAGTCATTCGAAACGAGATACTATAAATTAATTAATGAGGAGTTATTCGGAAAAAAATCAAAACGGTATCCATGCTAACGTGAATTAGAGTGTGTGTCACATAATTAGTTATTTGAATTAGAGTGTGTGTAACATAGCGATCTCCAATTCTAACATGGATTTCGCATTTCACTGTATCCACGCTACTTTTAAAATACAAATTCATATGTATATGATGAACACCATGGTAGTGAGAAAACTTTTGGATGGATTCAAACATATGACCTACAAAATAGCACAACAAATCGAGTCAATGTCAACTTTTCGAAACCTAGTATGGCACGAATGCGAAATAATTACCCATATGCATGGTCCTGAGTTCAAATCTTACAATGTACACCGAATTGAAACATCAATATTAAGTCTCGTACTATCTACATTCAAATGTTGTTCTTAGCCCCCCC
>LR738710.1:218425927-218521991 GCA_902687465.1 Secale cereale | reverse complement strand
CCCCCCCGCACACGCGCTACATACTTCCTGTATCGGTCAATTTTGCTCTCCTAACCACCTTAGAAAGCTATCGGTTTCCAACACACATCCATTCTTTCTCTCCATGTTTCGATCTCTAACTCTCTCAACTACACAACCCCCTTTTTCCACTCTGTTACGAAATGTATTTACCTAACACACCCACCATTGCACCCCATGCCGAGCTCTCTCTCTCCCTCTCCCTCTCACCCTATCGCGCAAAATACATGCATTGCCTATCTAGCCCCCCAACCTCTCGTGCGCACGCACGCACGTTGTCTATCTAGGTCACTCCCTCGAGACTGTCTCACTCTTTATTCCGCACGGCGGGCCACACTCGCTCAATCTTGCTCTCTTTATCTGAGTCTCGTTTAACCTCGGTTTCGTTCACACACACAAATGATATATCTCCCTGTTCGGGCCTCGGTCGACACACTCTATACTCTCTCACGCAGATTGTCTATCTAGGTCAGTCCAACTAAGCCTCCCCCTCTCTTTCGACCTCATGGCAGGCCACGCTCTCTCTCTCTCTCTCTCTCTCTCTCTCTCTCTCTCTCTCTCTCTCTCTCTCTGTATGTCTCGATTGACCTCGCTCTTTCTCGGACAAAAATGATATATCAGCATGTTTGAGCCCAATTCGACTTATTCACATTGTATACTCTCTCGCGCACATTGTCTATCTTGGTCACTCTCTCCAACCCATCTCACTCTTTCAATCACACAATGTTCCAATGTGATCGATTGACCTTGCTTCCTCCCGCGCACAAAATATATCTACACGTCTGTGACTGGATCATCTCTCAAGCTCTATCTTACAGCCCTCACCCTTGCCAAAAGCTCAATCGGACAATATCTCTCCAGAGCATATATATTTGTTCAATGAATGTCAGACCACACTCACTTTGTCTCTCTCTTTATATGTCTCTCGATTGACCTCGCTTTCTCACGCCGTATCTTCCACACATTGAAGCTACCTCTCCATCCCTCGCAAAGCCGGAGCTATTTACATTGTGAGGGGCAGTTATTCCGGTCGGTTTAGATTATATTTTTGTAGCATTCGGCCCACAACTACTCGAAACACCGTTGCAACCCCCGCAACTCCCCTAGTTGATTTCCATGTGGCTCGGTCATCGCTCTCTCGCACGTCCTTTCTCGCCTTCAACATCGCACCATGGTATTATTGCAAAAAACTCTGTTGTTCTCTTTAATTATTATAAATAAGCTACGAAACTACACACCAATAGTCCACTTGGAATGGAACAAATTTCGACCCACAAATTAAAGTGCTACAAACTACACACTGAGGGGCCCACATGTCATGAAACAAATTTGGATCCATATACAAATTAAAAAATAAAGGACGAGGATCAAACATGCGAACAGGGCCTTCAAGCCGCACGTCAATAGGTAACATACGTAGAACAGCAATGTTTGTTGTACCTCCCTTTGTTCAGGTAATGTTTTTATATTACCACAACCCATTTAATTGATAACATGTAATATTATTTTTAGTACTATTTGCCTTGACTTACTGGTGGGTTCCATGTGTGCTCTCTCTCTCTCTCCTCCCCTTCTGCGTTTAGACGCACGGGCAAACACGAAGAACTTGCGGGCGATGTTGCCGTTGACCATATCTGGACGCGTTCACAAGTTACGGCACCAGTTTCACGTGCTAGCAGCACTAGTGAGTGTTTACGTGCAATGCACGTTAATGTGGAAGTATATTAAGTGCATGCGGATATTAAGTAGGATATTATTTGCGTGTTATTATGTAATTAGCACTATTTTTTGTATGAAATTAACTGCACGCTAAACGTGTTGAGCGCTCGACATTGAAGCAGTCTAGGTTGTTGGATGACAAGGAATACATGTGGCTTGATGACGTTTTATATTTAATTTGATATGGCTCTAGCAGAACATTCAATCGATCAAACCATAGATTTCGTTCAGTATGATTCCGACTTTAAATTATATGACGATCGATCTAAAATAAACAGAAATGATAAACGTTCGGATTTTAAGCATGGCAATCCGAACGTTTTTCATGGCAAATTTAGATTACGCGGCGGCGGGGGCGTCTTGCGGTGGGAAGCGACTCCTCTGCCGTGCTCTGTGTGTCGTCGGGCCACTGACTGACGGCGATGGCGGCACCTTGCGCCGTTGTTGGCATACTCCTGGACGTTGGCCTAGCTTCAAGGAAGGCCAAAATATTCTGGACTTCGGAGCGAGTCAACTGGCGGGAGGAGGCGACTAGCGTTGGTGCAAGGAAGTGGTCGACGGCGGCCATCCATGCCGTTGAGGGGGGCACTCGCACCGCGCGGGGACAGGCGCTATCAACGGCGCGGCGGAGACATTCATGTGCACGGGCACAGGCACGGGTGCGCACGATAGTGCACGTGCAGGCGCATGCGCTGGCAAGTGCACGGGAACCGGCACGGGCGTGCGCGTCAGTGCACGCACAGGCGCATGCGCTAGCAGGTGCAGGGGAGCGTGAAAGTCGGCGGGGACCTCGTGAAACCCCGTGGCTTCAAGCTCGGCGACAATGTGCGGCTCCCAGGCCATCAATGCCACGGGGATGGGCGCTGGCGCAGTCAGGGCGACAGGAGCCTGAACGGGAGCGCGGACAGGCGCGGCGTCTTCCTGCAAGGCTAGTTCAAGCTCGCCCCAAAGCACCTTATGTTTTTGAGACTCCGGCTGGGTGTCTTCCTTAGGAAACTGGAAGACTAAGGGCAGACCATCGTGATGCGGCACAGGGTACGTTTAGGTCAGGCTGGTTGGAGGTAGACGACAGGAGAATCGGAGAGGAAGAGAGAAGATTGTAGCGATACTGGGTAGTGCGGGGTTGATTTTAAACTATGGCACCGACGACATAAAAAGTGGGAGCAGTCGGGACGAAGGTGGGCAGCGGAGGGCTCGCCTCCCGGTGAGCCCGCACAACGGTCTGCTCGCACGCCTCCCTGTCAGCCGGCACAGCGGTCTGCTCGCACGCCTCCCGTCGACTCACACGGCACCTGCCGATGAGAAGCGGGACTCATGGTGGCACGTAAACGCCCATGGTTTCAATAGAGAAAGCGTTCGCCTTTAACGTGACAGGTCTTTGTTCCAAAATACCTTGGCTCTTCATTTGTGCAACTTGTCATAAGCAGCTTGTCTCAAATTGAAAAAAAAGATTACGAATTAATATTTGTGTCATATCACGTGACCATGCTCAGTTTCAAGAATTTATGGTCACTTTTGGATTTTCTGAAATATAAGATCCAGGCTTCGGCACAATATCATAACCTGCATCATGCAATCAATTTTCAAGCCATACATCTATCCGGTTGTATTTCTTAAGAAAGGATTTGGTCAAACATTTTCCTTAGTTATACTTCAGACAAGTTATATATGCAGAGCAAAAGGATAATCCTTGTATACCAGTGTATTGCCTGATATATTAACTCAAGTACTAGGCACGAACAAATGGGCTCAATTATGTGCTCATCCTGGTGTAGTAGTAGTAGTACTAGGCAATGCAGTTGACGGGTGACATTGGCGAGCAGCGATTGAGGGAATTGAACCATGCTCGGCATGGTAGGTAACGTTGTCTAGTTACTAAAGCATCCCTCCATTGTTCATCGATAGTCATTATGGACCAGGGACATGAGGGGAATTTCCTAGGGCTGGAATTCTGGCCGCCAGATATTTTGACTCGAAATGCGGAGGCTCGACTGGTTGGGGATGCCTAATGTGCGTACCACGCACGCCACCAGAAGGACACGAGCTTGATTTTTTTTTACTCTTTTAGGATCAACACGAGCCAAGGTCTGGCTGGTACGCCGTTGGGTCCTACCATTCGAGAATACGAAAGGAACCTTTTAAATTTCCGACCGAATCAATGTGTATTACAATGGCCATATTTTCCTTGCAAATACTAATCTCAACGTGGTAATTAATTTATGACGAGTTGTTGAATTAGAGTGACTTTGTGATATAGTGATCTGAACGTTTATTTCACAATTCATGGTATCCCTGGTAAGTTTTTCAATGCAAATTCAAATTTAAAAGATGAACAATATGGAGGTGAGAAAACTTTGTATGTATCAAGCATATGACCACACACACACACACACACACACACACACAGACACCCACACACGAACACAACAACAATCCAATAAGTATAGTGCATCTATTTTTCCAAACCATGCATGTATGACACGAATTAAAAAATACTCCTCTTTTCCTAGATATTAGTCTTTTAGAGATTTCAACAAGCAACTACATACGGAGCAAAATGAGTGAATCTATACTCTAAAATATGTCTATACACATTCGTATGTGCCAGTCCACTTGAAATATCTAAAAAGACTAATATTTAGGAATGAAGGGAGTAAAATGTAAGACATGAATGGTCCTCAATTCAATGTTTAAAACGAACATGAAACTAAAACATGAATATTAGGTCTAGTACTACAGTACATGCAAATGGGGTGTTTAATTAGGCGGAGCTATGATTGTCGGCGGTCACCCCCTCGACCTTAGATAAAATTGTGAAGCTCTGTTTGGGGTTGTTTAGATTATATTTGTCCCCACCCTCCCAACTACCGATTGGTTGTGCACCCCCACCCCTCCTCCCCGGGAGAATATCATGTGCCCCCATACCTTAGATATGCCGATACGAGTTGCTTGGATCTTGTAGATCTGAGATATAGCCGCTCACATGATGTCTTAATATTTTTACAGGAAACCTTGATGAGTTTGAGAATTGCACACAATTTGTACAAAAACTACTCAGATGCCCTTGGATCCCTTATCCAACGACCTCAAATCTCGTATCATCGTAGCATCTAAGATGAAGGAGGACATCATATTCTCCTGTATGTAAGAATATCATGTGCCACCACACCTTAGATGCTTTGATGATAGAAGCTCTTCGGAGCCGCTGGATTTGTGACCCAACTCCTCCTCGGTGGTTTGAATGTTTTTTTGCAGAAAAGCCCCCAAAGAGTTCGGCCACTGCTTACAAGCACAAAGACTGCTCAGATGCCATTGGATCTCAGATCAAACGACCTCGAAGCTCGTATCACTGTAGCATCCAAGATGAAGGAGGACATCATATTCTCCTGTATGTAAGAATATCATGTGCTACCACACCTTAGATGCTTTGGTGATACAAGCTCCTCGGAACCGTTGGATTTGTGACCCAACACCTCCTCGGTGGTTCGAATGTTTTTATTTTGCAGAAAATCCCCCAAAGAGTTCGGCTACTGCTTACAAGCACAAAGAATGTTCAGATGCCATTGGATCTCAGATCAAACGACCTTGAAGCTTGTATCACCGTAGCATCCAAGCTGCGAGAGCACCTTATGTTTTCGCGCACGGGAGAATCTAATGGCCCACAATAGGAGGTTTGAATGTTTTTGCAATATACGTCTGAGACAGTTTGGGAATTGCGCAGAAAGTACAAGTACTACGCATGTGCCATCTGACCACTGATCATACGACCTAGATGCTCATATCACCATAGTGGGTAATTAAGCTACTGGGAGCACCTAATATGAGTAACGGGCAGCCATTGGATCCAAGATGTAGTGGCACACACGAGGCCTGAATGTTTTATTTGCAAAAAAAACTTTGGAGAGTTTGGAAATTGTGCATAATTACAAAGACTACTCCCAAGCCATTGGATCTCACTTCCAATGGTGTAAAAACTCGTATCACAATAGCATCTAAGCTACGGGGTGGATCTGATATTCTATGTCGCTGTCATTTTTGTTCGTCAACTTGCAAAATACGTGTAACTTGTGCCGTTACTTGTCTAACCGCGCAAAGTGTTTATTCAATCAAACCATCCTACACTGAAATATCGGAACAACACACGGGGGTCCCACTTGTCATTAATCAAATTTGGACCTAAAACTAACAAATATGAAAGACGAGATTCGAACTGGCAACCTGGACTTCAAAGCGTAAGTCGATAGCGTGAAACAAAACCGGTAGTTGGTTTTGTCCCATAACTCGATTTTAAAAAGTATTACGTTGAGTAGAGTAGAGGGACTGCCTCGTCAACACGTGCATGAACGTTGACTCACTTACTGGTGGGTCCCAGGTCTGCGATCTCTTTCTTCTCTCCATCGTCTAACCTTTGCACGGGCACACATGAAGAGCGGCGCTAGCTTGCCGTGGTGTTATTACAACTAAATAAAGCTTGGAAAATAGAAGAATCGCCTAGAACAAGAGACGTTGTGGCTGGTCGAGACGGAGCTAACCACACCTATCCTCCGTGCCATGTTAGCATGATGAAGCTGTGTGGCTAGTGGGGTGTTTTCGACCGACTGGCTAAGTCCCGAGGTCGAACCATAGGTACTACATCTGATACAGAAAAATTTACACGCACATTTTTCCTCCGTGCCGAGACATGGTACACCCTACCGCGCGGTTTCGGGGTCCTCCCGGGTGGTGCACACATACATTCTTCCTGACGTGGATGCCCTATCGCGCAATTTCGCTGAAGCAAGTAAATGAGTCGTCAAATCACGAAGGACCACTTTTCCCGCCGAGTACATCAGTGAAGCACGGTGGCTAGCTAGTTGGGCTAGTTTGACCGATTAGCTAGGCCGCCGCCACATTTTTTTTCACCCCTTTTTTATCTACTTGTCGGCAGGTAAATTTAAATATCCACTGTGGTGTTGATCTGGTGTTAGATTGCGGCATGATTTTTATTTTTTTGATTGATGGGAGCAGGCGTGGCAGCAATTAGTCACGATGACTCCGCCTGTAAAACCCACTGCTCCCTGATGTGAGAATTCGTCGACTTGTGTTTTACCATGATGAAAACCAAAAGATTCCCCGCTCCTCGGCTGGCTCCCTCCAGCTTCCCATAGATTGCATTGCCTTTCAGTCGTTTTGCCCCTGCATCACCAACGTCCTGTGCCTCGAGAAGTAGAGGGACTTCGGTGGTGTTTAGGCGCCCTCTACATGGGCATGTCCATGTCTCGGCGCAACATAACCATTGGATCAAACTCAGACGGTGCAGATCAGTCACTGTAGCACAAAGCGTGTGGGTGTGTTTGGTTGCATTCTCATCTCAATATACTCCTCTATCTAGGTTTGTAAGTCACCTTAGGAAAACCAAATAATCCCAAAACACTTAGGCACAGAACATTAACTCCATCTCTGTTTCTTGTTTTGTGACATATCAACCACATTAAGAGACGTGGGCCATGCATGCTTTCAATGACTTGAGACTAATAAACATGACATGCAGTGGTTAGTTCATTGCATGCAATGCTATTAATTAGCAAAAAGACATTAAGTTTTCTCGTTTTCCTCTCCGCCTTGGTCGTAGTGCACAACGTAAGATGACTTACACACCTAGATGGAGGGAGTAGTTGTTTCCTCTTCGTGTATATGTGTTAAACTACTAGTGTGGACTCATGCACCCTTCACGCCCTCTGCCAAACACCCAAAAGTGGGTCGAGAAGGGAACTTTTGCTCCCATCCCGTGCACCCTTCATACACCCTGCCTAACACTATTTGTGCTTCATATGGTTCATGTTTCGTGGAGTATTGTAGCACCGTACTCTCCGTGCGCTGTAGAACTAGTTCTGTTAACATTGATCTCACCGTTCATTCTCGACCGGACAGTCGAGAAAGCGGTACTACGTTACTACATTACTGATCATATAGTTGACATGCGCACAATATCATTTGTTGTCGTCATATCTTACTACACTAGCAACAAGATTATGTAGTACTGACGTATGAACCACTGCATATGCCTAGTAGTAGGAGCACTATGTATGTTCAAGTGGCTTCCGGGTTTCGCACTCCTCCGTCGTAAGAGTGGAAACACTTGCTGTGATCATTTTTTCTTCCAAAAAACAATGGACACGCTCTATGGTGCGGATCCTCCTCCAGGCATGCACTAAAGTACTCACTTTCGCCGACATGTGGGACAGCTAGCATCGGGGTCCACCAGCCATGCACTAGATAACTCCTTAGTACAGTGATGGTAGACTACCCCGATCGAAGCTCCGCAATAATGCCCAATGAGCCGTCAAATCCCAAAACCCCCTCCTTTCCAGCAGTAAGTTGGACGGACGAAGCAACCATCATTTCACTCTTCTCTCTCAGCTTCCTCTCTACCCAACTCGCTTCTCCCTCATCTTGTTCCTCATTTCTTCAAGAAAACCCCGACCTTCTTCTGCCATTGTTCTTCTCTCCCAAAGAAGGAAAGGTGAGCGCATCAATGGTGTTGATTCTGGCCAAGGCCCGGTCTTGCAACCCCGAGACTGATCCTATAACTCCCTCTCTTTTCTTCTTTTGGGTTTGTGATTATGGTTTCTTTTCTTTTATTTCTATTTGACGGTTTCTTGATGGACGCTGGAGCACCGGCCAAAGTGATGTCTATGGCTCTGGCCAAAACCGTCGAGGCTCATGGTACGAAGAAGCGCAAGCACCCCGCCGAGACTACCGCTGACAAGCTCAAAGCCATCGCCTTGTCCAAGCCCCCCTCTTCGGGATCCCTCATTAAGCAAGTCCAGGTAATATCTCATCTTGGCGATCTTTTTCTCGATCTTGATCGTGTTTTTTCATCTAACATGCAGTACTAGTACTAGTAGTACAACTTTTTGGGTGATCTTGCATGTGATTTTTGTGTGCCAAATGACGGTTCTAAATTCCTCTTTTGACCAAATCATGGGAGAGGTTGACACTGATTTCTTATAGATTACTTTCAATTACTCCCTCTGTCCAAAAATTTTTGTCTTAGATTTGTCTAGATACGGATGTATCTAATACTAAAATGTGACTTGATACATCCGTATCTAGACAAATCTAAGACAAGAATTTTGGGACGGAGGGAGTACTTTATGAGCATCAATGCTACTGTACCTTTGAAGAGGGTATATTTGCCTCAGTAACTTGTATTATGGATATTGCAAGTAATCACTCTGCTCCCATGCCTTTGAAGACATGTTCTAGTGTCTTTGTTCACTCATTTCTGTGCGTATCTGTAGTCATATATGGAGTATAATATCGAAAATCATCTTATATTTCTGAACGGAGGTAGTAATAAAATATGGTTTCTGTTTGAATTAGAACCAGGTCAGTGGTGGAGATGAAGTTCTCAAAGTCATGCCGTGTGAACTGGAAGACCTGAGGATGAGTTCTACTTCTAAACTATCTAGCTGTTGTGTCCTTGTCACCACGTGTCCTAAACTAGCGTTTTCATGTAGCATTGTTGTTAGGCGTGTTCTCGAGGCTGTACTTGACCACAACAATTTCCTGGCTGTGCCTTCGATTACGAAGGGTGTCGTTCTTGTAAAGCTTCCCAACAAATCTGATACAGCATGTCTTCATCATCATGTTTATGAGTGGAAACACCACTCTGTTAGGTTCTCCAAGGTTGTCGAGATGTTGATGGTGCATGTAGACATCTCTCACGAAGTCCATGGCCTAGTCAGTTATGCGGGGTTCATCCCGTAGGTCGGTGGCAAGAAATAGTCAGCAGAGTTTAATTAGTGCAACTTTGCTTGTCTGTAGTAAG
Source organism: Secale cereale (assembly GCA_902687465.1). NCBI lineage: Eukaryota > Viridiplantae > Streptophyta > Magnoliopsida > Poales > Poaceae > Secale > Secale cereale. The sequence continues at coordinate 218,512,441 of LR738710.1, read as the reverse complement.
TACTATTGTTCAGTACTTGATTTGTGTTTGTGAACCATGTATTGTTTATTAGTACTGCTGCTTTTGGTGTGTGGTCAGTCATGAGAACGGTCTATGTTAATGTCTGTCCACTCAATTCAGTCTGTATATTTTGAAGTATCCAGATCATCTTTTTTGTGAGGATGATTTATCAATTATGGTTACACTCCAATATCTATATGCATTGCAGAGTTTATCGCACCCACCAGGATTTCCAGTCCCATGGATGTTCGGCCCATACGATTTGTCACGACCTTTGGACTGTCCTGCTTGTGGGAGTAGGTGGGGCCCCTGCATGCCACCCATAGTTGGACGATCAAACTTCTGCTTAGTACTTCAACATAGTGATTTCCTGGTAAGGATTCACTCGTGTCACATCAAGTAAATCTTATCGATTTACTGTCTAAATCTTATTGATTTAATGTCATGTTTTCTTTCTTTTCCTGCAATTTTACGATGCAGGTTTTGCCATGTGACATTCATCACAGAATAAACCGTTTGGTTTGCTCTACGATGGCTATTTTTGTAGGTTTCACTTCTTATGTCGTGTCAGTAACGAAGACACTATCCATCACTTATATTATTGGAAAAAATTGTATCGGTCTATTGTCTGAGTACAAGCTGAATCCCTATGATGAACAGCAGTTTGGTTTAACAAAAACGCCACAATTAGTCCTTCTCGCGTTTAAAAGAAATGAAGAAAAAAACTGGATCAGGGTCACGAAGCCTAGTCAAGTTAGAAAGCTGATCATAGCAGACCAGACACGATCGCCGTTGTCTCGCACATCGGTACCACCTTCAGCAACGGATCGAGCATCGGCAGTTGCTCTAGCACCGACAGCGGCAACAGCTCAGTCTGATCCAGCTGAGGATTGGGCACCGACCGCGTCAGCGGATCAGGCTGGTCTACCGGAGGATCGGGCCTCGACACCGGCACCTGCTCCGACACCGGCACCAGCTCTACAAGGAGCACCATCTTCAGCAGCAGCAATGGCTTCGGCACCTGCACCAACACTTGCACTTGCATCTGCTCCGGCCCATGTAGCGGCAACAGACTGGGCTGCAGTTCGCACTTCATATACCAAAGTCCTTACAGAAACCGACATGTCCACCTTCTTGGTAAGCATTGGCCGCCCAAGTGTTTTGTTCTTTTTTCTTTCCATGTTGTTTCGCATGATGCACTGTGTTGATCTAACTGTTTGGGTATGTCTTCTTGTTTGCAAACAGAGAATTCCTATAGCTACGAGGGAGTCATTCAACAATCCGGACGATAGCGGCCAAGTTTCTCTTACCATGCGCAGCCTTGGTGTGAATGAACCTGCTCAATATATCATAAGTACAAAGGATGGTCGCATGATGATTGATGCTAAAGGATGGTCAGGGTTCAAATCTAAATCATATCTTGCGGTAGGGGATGATCTCAAAATCGAACTTTCTCGGCAAGGAGACCTGGTCCAAATCAACTTTTAAATTCTTCAGTAGCAGCACGCAACTGTCGAACTGATCTATCCTACGAGAGATTTTGATGTAATAATCTGGCATGGTGAAACAAGTGTCCTGTGTGTATGAGTAATACGACAGTATTATTTATCACATGGTATATCGTTGACAGAATTGCAACTCTCATCTTCTGCAGTGGTTGGGCATTGAGTCTTACTCGACTTCACACCTTGTAACACAGGCAAGAACCCTTTCTTTGACTGATCCATTTTGAACTTCTTCAAAACTTTATCAAGGTAGGTGCTTTGTCAAAGTCCAATTAAGCGTCTTGATCTATCTCTATAGATCTTGATGCCTAATATGTAAACAGCTTCACCGAGGTCTTTCATTGAAAAATTCGTATTCAAGTATCCTTTTATGCTATCCAGAAATTCTAAATCATTTCGAATCAACAATATGTCATCCACATATAATATTAGAAATGCTATAGAACTCCCACTCACTTTCTTGTAAATACAGGCTTCTCCAAAAGTCTTTATAAAACCATATGCTTTGATCACCTAATCAAAGCGTATATTCCAACTCCGAGATGCTTGCACCAGTCCATAGATGAATCGCTGGAGCTTGCACACTTTGTTAGCACCTTTGCGATTGACAAAACGTTCTGGCAGCATCATATACAACTCTTCTTTGAGATATCCATTCAGGAATGCAGTTTTGACATCCATTTGCCAGATTTCATAATCATAAAATGCGGCAATTGCTAACATGATTCGGACAGACTTAAGCATCGCTGTGGGTGAGAAAGTCTCATCGTTGTCAACTCCTTGAACTTGTCGAAACCCTTTCGCAACAAGTCGAGCTTTGTAAACAGTAACATTACCGTCTGTTTCGGTCCTCTTGAAGATCCATTTATTTTTTATGGCGTGCCGATTATCGGGCAAGTCAACCAAAGTCCACACTTTGTTCTCATACATGGATCCCATCTCAGATTTCATGGCCTCAAGCCATTTTGTGGAATCTGGGCTCTTCATCGCTTCCTCATAGTTCGTAGGTTCATCATGGTCTAGTAACATGACTTCCAGAATTGGGTTGCCGTACCACTCTGGCGTGGAACGTACTGTGGTTGATCTACGAAGTTTAGCAGAAACTTGATCTGAAGCTTCATGATCATCATCATTGGCTTCCTCACTAATTGGTGTAGGAATCACTGGAACTAGTTTCTATGATGTACTACTTTCCAATTCGGGAGAAGGTACATTACCTCATTAAGTTCCACTTTCCTCCCACTCACTTCTTTCGAGAGAAACTCCTTCTCTAGAAAGGATCCATTCTTAGCAATGAAATCTTGCCTTCGGATCTATGATAGAAGGTGTTCCCAAAAGTCTCTTTTGGGTATCCTATGAAGACACATTTCTCCGACTTGGGTTCGAGCTTATGAGGTTGAAGCTTTTTCACATAAGCATCGTAGCCCCAAACTTTAAGAAACGACAACTTTGGTTTCTTGCCAAACCACAGTTCATAAGGCGTCGTCTCAACGGATTTAGATGGTGCCATATTTAACGTGAATGCAGCTGTCTCTAAAGCATAACCCCAAAACGATAGTGCTAAATCGGTAAGAGACATCATAGACCGCACCATATCTAATAAAGTACGGTTACGACGTTCGGACACACCATTACGATGTGGTGTTCCGGGTGGCGTGAGTTGTGAAACTGTTCCACATTGTTTCAAATGAAGACCAAACTCGTAAATCAAATATTCACCTCCACGATCAGATCGTAGGAACTTTATTTTCTTGTTACGATGATTCTCTACTTCACTCTGAAATTCCTTGAACTTTTCAAATGTTTCAGACTTGAGTTTCATCAAGTAGATATTCCCATATCTGCTCAAATCATCAGTGAAGGTCAGAAAATAACGATACCCGCCACGAGCTTCAACACTCATCGGTCCACATACATCAGTATGTATGATTTCCAACAAATCTGTTGCTCGCTCCATTGTTCCGGAGAACGGAGTTTTAGTCATCTTGCCCATGAGGCATGGTTCGCAAGCACCAAGTGATTCATAATCAAGTGATTCCAAAAGTCCATCACTATGGAGTTTCTTCATGCGCTTTACACTAATATGACCTAAACGGCAGTGCCACAAATAAGTTGCACTATCATTATTAACCTTGCATCTTTTGGCTTCAATATTACGAATATGTGTATCACTACAATCGAGATCCAACAAGAATAGACCACTCTTCAAGGGTGCATGACCATAAAAGATATTATTATAAAAATAGGACAACCATTATTCTCAGATTTAAATGAATAACCGTCTCGCACCAAACAAGATCCAGATATAATGTTCATGCTTAACGCTGGCACCAAATAACAATTATTCAGGTCTAAAACTAATCCCGAAGGTAGATGTAGAGGTAGCGTGCCGATGGCGATCACATCGACTTTGGAACCATTTCCCACGCGCATCGTCACCTCGTCCTCAGCCAATCTTCGTTTAATCCGTAGTCCCTGTTTCGAGTTACAAATATTAGCAACCGAACCAGTATCAAATACCCAGGTACTACTATGAGCATTAGTAAGGTACACATCAATAACATGTATATCACATATACCTTTGTTCACTTTGCCATCCTTCTTATCCGCCAAATACTTGGGGCAGTTCCGCTTCCAGTGTCCAGTCCCTTTGAAGTAGAAGCACTCAGTTTCAGGCTTGGCTCCAGACTTGGGTTTCTTCGCGGGAGTAGCAACAGTCTTGCTATTCTTCTTGAAGTTCCCCTTCTTTCTCTTGCCCTTTTTCTTAAAACTAGTGGTCTTGTTAACCATCAACACTTGATGCTCCTTTTTGATTTCTACCTCCGCAACCTTGAGCATAGCGAAGAGCTCGGGAATTGTCTTTTGCATCCCTTGCATATGATAGTTCATCACGAAGCCTTTATAGCTTGGTGGCAGTGATTGAAGAACTCTATCAATAACACTATCTACATCAACTTTGCAACCAAGTTGAGTCATATGATTGTAGTACCCAGACATTCTGAACAAGTGTTCACTGATAGAACTATTCTCCTCCATCTTGCAGCTGTAGAACTTATTGGAAAGATCATATTTCTCAATCCGGGCATTTGCTTGAAATATTAACTTCAACTCCTGGGACATCTCATATGGTCCATGGCGTTCAAAACGTCGTTGAAGTCTCAGTTCTAAGTTGTAAAGCATGGCACACTGAACTATCGTGTAGTCATCAGGCCACGTCTGCCAGACGTTCAAAGTGTCTACATTAGCGGGAGGGGTCTTGTCACCTAGTGGCGCTTCAAGGACATAATTCTTCTGTGCAGCAATGAGCATAATCCTCAAGTTACGGACCCAGTCCGTGTAATTGCTACCATCATCTTTCAACTTAGCTTTCTCTAGGAATGCATTAAAATTCAAAGGAACGGTAGCACGGGCCATTGATCTACAACATCATAGATATGCAAAAAAACTATCAAGACTAAGTTCATGATAAATTAAAGTTCAATTAATCATATTACTTAAAGAACTCCCACTTAGATAAACATCCCTCTGGTCATCTAAATGATCACGTGATCCAAATCAACTAAACCATGTCCGATCATCACGTGAGATGGAGTAGTTTTCAATGGTGAACATCTTATGTTGATCATATCTACTATATGATTCACGCTCGACATTTTGGTCTCTAGTGTTCCGAGGCCATATCTGCATATGTTAGGCTCGTCAAGTTTAACCCGAGTATTCTGCGTGTGCAAAACTGGCTTACACCCGTTGTATTTGAACGTAGAGCTTATCACACCCGATCATCACGTGGTGTCTCGGCACGACGAACTTTCGCAACGGTGCATACTCAGGGAGAACACTTATACCTTGAAATTTTGTAAGGGATCATCTTATAATGCTACCGCCGTACTAAGCAAAGTAAGAAGCATAATAAGATAAACATCACATGCAATCAAAATATGTGACATGATATGGCCATCATCATCTTGTGCTTTTGATCTCCATCTCCAAAGCATCGTCGTGATCACCTTCGTCACCAGCGCGACACCTTGATCTCCATCGTAGCATCGTTGTCGTCTCGCCAACTATTGCCTCCACGACTATCGCTACCGCTTAGTGATAAAGTAAAGCAATTGCATGGCGACTGTATTTCATACAATAAAGCGACAACCATGTGGCTCCTGCCAGTTGCCGATAACTTTACAAAACATGATCATCTCATAAAATAACGTATAACTCAACATGTCTTGACCATATCACATCACAACATGCCCTGCAAAAACAAGTTAGACTTCCTCTACTTTGTTGTTGCAAGTTATACTTGGCTGCTACGGGCTTAGCAAGAACCGTTCTTACCTACGCATACAAAACCACAATGATTTTTCGTCAAGTATGTGTTGTTTTAACCTTCACAAGGACCGGGCGTAGCCATACTCGATTCAGCTAAAGTGAGAGAGACAAACACCCGCCAGTCACCTTTAAGCAACGAGTGCTCATAACGGTGAAACCAGTCTCGCTTAAGTGTACGCGTAATGTCGGTCCGGGCCGCTTCATCTCATAATACCACCGAACCAAAGTATGACATGCTGGTAAGCAGTATGACTATTATCGTCCACAACTCACTTGTGTTCTACTCGTGCATATCATCGACGCATAGACCTGGCTCATGATGCCACCATTGGGGAACGTAGTATTTCAAAAAAAATCCTACAATCACGCAAGATCTATCTACCAGATGCATAGCAACGAGGGGGAGAGTGTGTCTACATACCCTCGTAGACCGAAAGCAGAAGCATCTAGTGACGCGGTTGATGTAGTCGAACTTCTTCGCGATCCAACCGATCAAGCATCGAACGTAGAGAGCCTCCGCGTTCAGCCACGTTCAGCTTGATGATGTTCCACGAGCTCTTGATCTACTAGAACCTCGCGGGAGAGTTTTGTCAGCACGATGGCGTGGTGACAGAGATGATGAAGTTACCGGCACAGGGCTTCGCCTAAGCACTGCAACGGTATGACCGAGGTGTGTTTCTGTGGATGGGGCACCGCACACGGCTGGAGAGATCAACTTGTGTGTCTAGATGTGCCCCAGCCCCTGCATACAAAGGAGCAAGGGGGAGGCCGGCCGGCTCCCTATGGCGTGCCCTAGAGAGGCAATCCTACTAGGAATAGGATTCCAATCCTATTCCTAGTAGGAATCCACCAAGAAGGAGAGAGGGGGAAGGAAGGAGAGGGAGAGGGAGAAGGAAAGGGGCGTCGCCCTCCTCCTTTCCTTGTCCAATTCGGACCAAGGGGGAGGGGCGTGCGGCCCAGCCCTGGCCGGCCCTCTCTCTTTCCAGTAAAGCCCATTAGGGCCCATAGCTTCCCCGGGGGTTCCGGTAACCCCTCCGGCACTCCGGTTTATTCCGAAACTTTCCGGAACACTTCCGGTGTCCGAATATAGTCGTCCAATATATCAATCTTTACGTCTCCAACATTCCGAGACTCCTCGTCATGTCTGTGATCTCATCTGGGACTCCGAACTACCTTCGGTACATCAAAACTCATAAACTCATAATACCGATCGTCATCAAACGTTAAGCGTGCGGACCCTACGGGTTCGAGAACTATGTAGACATGACCGAGACTCATCTCCGGTCAATAACCAATAGCGGAACCTGGATGCTCATATTGGCTCCTACATATTATACGAAGATCTTTATCGGTCAAACCGCATAACAACATACGTTGTTCCCTTTGTCATCGGTATGTTACTTGCCCGAGATTCTATCGTCGGTATCTCAATGCCTAGTTCAATCTCATTACCGGCAAATCTCTTTACTCGTTCCGTAATACATCATCCTGTGACTAACTCATTAGTCATTTGCTTGCAAGGCTTATTATGATTTGTATTACCGAGAGGGCCCAGAGATACCTCTCCGACACTCGGAGTGACAAACCCTATTCTTGATCTATGCCAACACCACAAACACCTTTGGAGACACATGTAGAGCATCTTTATAATCACCCAGTTACGTTGTGACGTTTGATAGCACACAAGGTGTTCTTCCGGTATACGGGAGTTGCATAATCTCATAGTCATAGGAACATGTATAAGTCATGAAGAAAGTAATAGCAGTAAAACTAAACGATCAAGTGCTAAGCTAACGGAATGGGTCAAGTCAATCACATCATTCTCCTAATGATGTGATCCCGTTAATCAAATGACAACTCATGTCTATGGTTAGGAAACATAACCATCTTTGATCAACGAGCTAGTCAAGTAGAGGCAAACTAGTGACACTCTGTTTTGTCTAGGTATTCACACATGTATTATGTTTCCGGTTAATACATTTCTAGCATGAATAATAAACATTTATCATGATATAAGGAAGTAAATAATAACTTTATTATTGCCTCTAGAGCATATTTCCTTCAAATTCTTCATCCATCCCCGATAAATCCAAGACCCATGGTCGCGGGTAATCCTAGGATGGCAGCCGCCACCGTTGATGCATTTTTCTTCCTACTGAATCTAGTGTTTCATTTGCAGTGCCCAAAGTGCGAGGACCCTACAGGTTTCCGCACCCTCGGCGAGACTCCACACATGTTCCTTTTCATCCTAACACAGGATTTTAAAACGCGCACAATATGTTCCTAGAATCCTCTTTTCTATCCGACAGGGTGGGTTTTTTTTGAACATGCTGTCGACTACTCCCTCCGTCCGGGTTTATTAGGCCTAAAGACAACTTCCCTTATACCAAGACACATCGTAATTTGCTTACATTAATTCTTCCATTCCACTCCCAATGCACTCTCTCACATGCATGCAGCCAATCAAAAAGCACGCATGAAGTGTATTAATTTTCTAGCCATGGTACCAACAACAATGGCTTTCAATGCAACCAATGAAATGGTCGCATGCATGCATCTTTCCAAAGCGCGGCCTATAAAAAGGGACATGCTTGTGATGCTAAGAGGCCTAATAAACCCGGACGGAGGGAGTAATTTGGAAATTTGGATTGCTATATTTGGATAAAAGGTACTACCAGTACGATGGTTAACACTAACGTGAAGGAGGACGTTATTTCTAGTTTTGGATAGGGAATACATTGTGTTCTCATATATTTTTCCTGAAGTGCATTATTTGCTCTGCCAGAACACATGTACTCAAGATGCTCGGCCTTGCCATAACTGAATACACCAGTTTAATGGTCACGGTGAAGACAAGCCATGGATATAAGTTCCGAGTTTGGTTCATGAACCAAGAAGATCGCTGCTTTTTTATGGCCGAACTTGGATAAAATTTCTCAAGTGTTACGGACTAAAAGTTGGCGCACGAATGTTGATGGAAATAGCAGAACCTGGTCTCATCTTCACTGCGATCTTCCACCCTGACGTCGTTCCAATTGTTCATCCATGTTAATATCTGGTTCTTGCTTGTTGCCTCGATTACTTCTTAATCCACCTATTCTATCTAACTAATCACAATTTAACTTTAGAATTAGCAACGAATCTCTCACGAAGATGCTACTTCTAACTAATATTTTCTTATAATTGGTGGCACGTGTAGGTTTTTTTAGAGTTAAGCAGGATACTCGTTTGTTATTCTGTAACAACTCGGCTATTACTGATGGCACTGAAGTTGACTGGGATGACATCCACAAGTTCCTACACTTTACTGATCGTCTTGAGGCCTTGTGGGGCATTTCAATGGTGGAAGGCCACGTGGGATATGTGTGCCACTGCTGCACTCGTTGAAGAGGTCCAACTGTGTCGAGAAACTTATGGTACGAGCTATTTTCTGTTATATATGTTGTTCATAACTATTGCTTATACACAGTTTTACAGCTGTGATCATCTTGAAACAGAAACTGCCCAGTTCTATTGTTCCTATACAGATGCATGACCATGGTCGGGTCAGACTTGCGCTTGGTCACAACATGATGTTTATATTGACCTACTCCATTCCCCTTGGAGGTGAAAAGATACTTATTCATGTGTGGTCCCAAATAATGAAGGCTCGTCCATCTTGGAGAATAGGACAGAACATTATGTTCCTGCTTTTCCATGGCTCTAAAGCGAATATCCTGTTTATTGACCACATTGCGAGATGAAGCCGCTTTCAGAAGGTTGTGGATGCGCGGGGTGGCGCCTGGGCCTTGTCCTGGGGCTTGGTGGCCTCACCCTTGGTTAACTATAGGCAAAGTAGCACTCTTCGAGGCGCGCTTTGTACGGTTGAACTTGTATAAGTACTTATACTGCTTTCAGCTATGGTTGTTAAGTGCCCTTGCTGGTTTCAGTTAAGGATGTTAAGCACTCCTGCTGCTTTTACAGTCTCTCGTGTTTCTTCAGTCCTCTCTTCCTCCAGCCGCCAAAACCAAACCAGCGCCGGCGGGGCCGCCTGCATCCGCCTCCCACGGCTGGCTGCGCCTCAGCGCACGCATTGCCGCCCCACCGTCTCCTAAATTGTTAAGGCCGACTTCCGAGGCCTCGCCATCGTCCTCCGCGCGCTTTGGTGCGCTCGCTGCGGCGCCGCCCTCTCGCGTTGTCAACATGGTCAACAAACAACAGGAATCGGCAGATGTACGTGGAGAGGATGACAGTACGGGCCCACCATGTCAGCATATGGAAAAATAAATGCTTCCTCCTAGTGTTTTCCTCACATCTGGGACCCACGACATTGTGAGCGTATATAGTCAATAGACAAGAGAACACCACAAGATCGGCTGACACCTGGGACGTAGCTGCTCGAGCAGTATTTTTTTTTTGTTATTGTTGAGACGGAGCAGGGTTTGAACTGGGTTGTGCCCGTCTAGCCCAGGCTTATATTTTATGTTCACCATGTGACCAGCCCAGCTATTTTTTCTTTGTGAAAATTAGCCCAGTATATTTTCTCTGAAGAATACCCAATCTAGGTCTATTTATTTTTCTACGCCCTAATGGGCTGCAACTCTTTCAAGACGCCTGCAAATCTTGAAAGTAATATGAAATTGGCTGTAAATATAAAAACATATGCCAAATTGGCAATTACTTTATAATTTCTCAATTTTTTCACATTTTCAGATTCCTATTTCACTCGGCATTAACCTAATTTAAATATATCTTCAAAGTACTTTAAATTTGGCTCGACATTTCGGTATTAAAAAGAGTTTGGAACCCACAGAAATATGCGAAATTGGCCCTGGCCAACCAAAAAACGGACTACAATAAATTGCATAAGAAGTCTGACTTATGGGCCTATTAAGTTGACGCGTATGCAATATTTTTTTAGTTATTATATACGTCAACAAACGATTCTAGCAGACGTAACCGTTGGATGTCAATCCAACGGCCGTCGTGTTTCTTCAATCTCTGATCTTCTTGCTCCAGCCGCCAAATCCAGCACCGGCGGGACCGCCTGCTCCTGCCTCTCGTGCAGGCCTCACCGCCCCTACTACTCCCAACGCTGGCCAGGGCATCCCTCTACTCACCCACACCCCCTGTTATTTTGCGGCAACGGCAGTCTCACGCCGCAGCCAAACTAGTGAACCCTCGTACTCCTCTCCGCGTGAGCATCCACTGCCGCGTCTTCCCTGGCTTTGCGTCGTCCCCTTCCTAGGCCTTGCCGTCGTCCATCGCCTTGGTGCTCTCGGCGCGGCGTGGTCAACGTGGTCAAGGAACGACTTCCATCGGAAGAGTACTGTTGTGGAGAGGCTGACAGCTGGGTTCACGGCAACCGCAAGGAAGTGCCTCCTTATTACGTGGAAAATAATTATTCCTCCACCTAACACCAGGGACCCACCGGACGGGCCACTGTATTTGGCGAAAAAATGTTTCCCCCTGACTGCTGGGACCCACCAGACGGGCCACCGTATTTCGAGAAAAAAAACGTTCCCCCCGCTGTCAGCTCGGACCCATCGGAAGTGCCTCCTTATTATGCACAAAAAATGAATAATCCCCCTGCTAGATGGGACCTAGTATAGAGGGAGGCTGACTTGTGGGCCTACTAAGTTGACGGGGACGGAGGGCTTTGTCAACTTAGTCAATATGCACGATTCTAGCTCCATTGACCATACGATGTCCATCCAACGGCCGTGGTGCTTCTTCAACCTCTAGTCTTCTTTCTCCAGCCGCCCAAACCAGCACCGGTCGTGCCTCGTGCTCCTGCCTCCCGTGGCCGGATGCGATGCCGCGGAGGCCTCACCGCCCCCTACTACTCCCACCGCTGGCCAGGCCATCCCTCTACTCACCCACACCCCTGTTATTCTGCGGTGGCGGCAGCCTCACACCGCAAGGAACCAGTGAACCCTCATACTCCTCTACGCGTGGGCATCCACTGCCGCGTCTTCCCCGGCTCCACGTCGTCCCCTTCCTAGGCCTCGCAGTCGTCCACCGCCCTGGTGCTCTCGGCGGGCGTGGTCAACGTGGTCAAGGAACGTCTTCCATCGGACGTGGACTCTACGTGGAGAGGCTGACAGCTGCGTCCACGACCGCAGCAAGGAAGTGCCTCCTTATTACGTGCAAAATAATTATTCCTCCACCTAACAGCGGGGACCCACCGGACGGGACACCGTACTTTGCGAAAAAAATGTTTCCCCTTGACTGCTGGGACCCACTGGACGGGTCACCGTATTTCGTAAAAAAATGTTCCCCCCGCTATCAGCTCGGACCCACCGGAAGTGCCTCCTTATTACGCACAAAAAATGAATAGTCCCCTGCTAGTTGGGACCCACCTTGGTGGGTGGCTGACTTGTGGGCCTACTAAGTTGACGGGGACGGAGTGCTTTGCCAACTTAGTCAATATGAACGATTCTAGCTCCAGTGTGTTCGCACACGAACACATCACCGTGTATCTCCAACGCCGAGGGTGATGCACCACAGCTCATGTCGAAGGAGACCCGTCCGGAAGCGCGGTACGCAAGCAATCCAGCGGGGGCTTTTGAGGACCCGAAGCCCCTCATGCCCGGGAAGGGCCCCGTCGGGGCACGCAGCGGCTATGGGCTTCCCTAGGTCGGCCTGACCGCCCCTAGGGCCTCGAGGTTCGCCCCCCTGCAATAAGAAGAACAGACGAAGAACGCGGAAGAAGAAGAACTAGGGTTAAGGAGAAAAAGTAAAAGCTAAAAAGTGGTAGATGAATTGATCGATTGTGTGTTGTTCAATTGGCCGTCACCCCTTAGGTATATAAGAGGCGGCTGGACTTCCCGTGCAAGGAAAATGCTTGGATTCACGTCCAAAACCTAGCCAAATTTGGATTGGTTTTGTCGAAACTTTCCAAAACTGTTCAGTTTAAACTGGCTGCACCTTGCAGGTAATTTTTGAGGTGGTAAACGATCTCGGATGGAAAAGAGCCCAAAAGCAATCTTGATGTTTCAATGAGGCGAACAACTTTCATGTTGTACGTTCTTCGATTTGAAGCCATCTTCTAGGCCAAAAAGGTCACGCAAAACAGGTTGTTAGTCGCGCTACCCATCAGACACGTGGCTGGTGGGGCGCGCCACTTATGGCTCCGTGACAGGGCTGCATTAGGATGGCTGTATCTTTTGCATACGAACTATGATTAGGATGGTTTATATATCAAAATCGACCATTTCGACGAGACGAAGACAATTCATGTAGAATGTTTTTCCATATGAGGCAGTTTTGGTGGTTGTCGTGGTTTTGTCACGGCAGATGTCCTAGCAAAAGGACTTAGTCGTGAGGCCATCGCTACGAGTTAGCTTAAAGGGGTTAAAGCGGACAAGGACACAGGGATTTTATACTAGTTTGGCCCCTTCGATGAAGGTAAAATCCTACGTCTAGTTTGGTGTAGTATTGCTAGGGTTTCGATGACCAGGGAGCGAATCCGCTTTGCCTGTGTCTCGAGTGGTTGTTCTCTCTCTTTGAACCGTCGTTGGGTCGTCTCTTTATATAAGAGGTGACGCCCGGTCCGGTTTACAAAGTCCCGAGGACGGCTTATAAATGTATCCGGCTCGGTCTCTATTCTTTCTAACCTATATTACAAGTTACACATCATATGGCGGTTTACAAATCATGGGCCATAACGCCTCTTGGGCTCTAAACCTCCTGGGCTAAAGTCTCTCGCTCCATGCCCTGCTGGGCTTCAGTAAAGGTAATCTCCATAGGCATAAACCGGCCCCTCCTAGGCGGTTTATACCTAGTAATAATATCCCTGACATTAGGCCCCAGATTGATTTGAACCTGTTCATGTCAATCTTCAACGTCTTGTACAGATTTCCCTTTCCACGGCTTCAAATGCTTCATAAACCGGCGTGACGTCATCTTCTCAGATCGCTTTTAACCACCGTGACGTCATCTGCGCATTTAATACTTGTACCTATTTTTTTATCTTTTATTCCTTAAAGCTCCGAAGATCGAGGTGATAGTATCATCCCATATCCACTTTTTCGGCTCCTCGATTCCCGCGCCTGGTGGCATATCCTTCGGCTTATAAATAGGGCAGAGGGGCATCTCTTTTTTCCCCTTGCCTCTTCTTCTTCTTCCTCCGTCCGTTCGCGCTCGAGCTTCGCCGCCATCGTCAAGCTCTGCATCCTTGTCAAGTCTGGCCGCTGCATAAACCTGATTGTTCCAGAGACTCGTCGGCGCTTCTCCGCACCCGTCACCTCAGGTACACCCTCTCCTTATCCTACTTATAGATCTTACTCTAGGGTTCCATGATACGAACTTTCGGGTAGGCGTTGTTCTTCATGGTTCTTCCTCACAGCCCTATGAATCAACGTAGATCTAATCTTCCTGTCTCCATATCGTAGCAGTAATCCCGCTTCGTTAGCCTACTTGTTTTTCTCCCTGCAATAACTAGTTCAGATTGCATCTGCTAGATCTTTCGTCAGTCCGCCGAATATAACCTGAATATCTCTGAATTTTCTAGCATGCTGTAGATCCATATTTCACTGTTGTCTATGCGAAAGCTGATTCTTCATAACTTCAGATATGCGTCTTGTTTACCTTTGCTGGCGGTTTAGCTTTTTCAGACTCTATAATCCGGTAGATGTCATTGTTATAGCTGTTCCAGATACTTTAACCCGGTAGATACCATTAAGCCCCTGCCTAAACCGCCATTTAGACCAGTACCTTTATAAAGCATGCAGGTTTAAACTTGCTTTAGATAGTAAACCGGCTCTTCATTGTATTTCCATACTTTTCCTTCCGAAAAAATGACCACTCAAGCCAAGCAGTTTGTCTCCTGCAACTGGGTCCAATCCCGGATTACTGAGGAGGATTTGGATAAAACGGCCAAAATTGGTGGTTTAGGCCCAAAAAATGTCCTTCACTGGAGGGTTCCCGGATCAGAATATCCTCCAAAACCCAAAGAGGGAGAGTTTGTCGTCTTCTTTGATCATTTAGCCCGGGGATTTAGCCCTCCCGGGTCAAAGTTCTTCTGTGACGTGTTAGCAAGTTTCCAGCTTCATCCACAAGATCTTGGTCCCAACTCTATGTCAAACATTTGCAATTTCCAAGTCTTTTGTGAAGTTTATGTGCAAGAGGAGCTGTCAATTGAGTTATTCCGGGATTACTTCCATTTAAACCGCCGCACTGAATTTCATGATGGTCCAAATACAGAACTCGGCGGGATGTCTATTCAGAAAAGGAAGGATGTTAGATTTCCTCACGTCAGTCTTCACAGCCACCCAAAGGACTGGAATCAGACTTAGTTCTACTTCCTAGATACTTCCCCTGCCGAGGAGAATCCATTGCCAGGTTATCGCTCTCACCGTCTTCTAGAAAACCACCCTTTTCCACAGCGGCAAAGTGCCCAGGAACGAGCTTAGTACGCCCCTCAGCTTTCAAAGCTCAGGGCCTTTATGGCCAATGGTCTGATAGGGGTTGACTTCGTCCGCTGCTAGATTTCTTGGAGTGTTCTCCCGCTAAGCCGGCATTCCGGTTTAATGTATGAGTATACTCGGAATCCAAAAGATCCTTTGCGCCACACAGAAGCGGTGTTATCAGAAAACGAGGTCAATGAATCCGTCAAGAAGCTGCTGTATTTACCTATAGAAGCTTGAAGTCAGACCGGCTTGGCACCCTTCTGTGTGACCAACAAACCACCATCGGTAAAAATCTCTTCCCTATTGTTTTGCTTCGTTTTAATCCGTCTGCAACACTTGTCTTGAAATGTCTTTATTTCTTTCAACAGGACAATGACCCTTTCTGAAAAAGGAAGGCCCAGGATAAACCGGAGAAAGCACCTCGCCAAAGGACCCAGGCTGTCAAGAAAAAGAAGAAGAAGAACACTGCCGCGTCGGGATCCAATGAGGAAGAAGATAAACCGGCCTCTGATACGTCCAAAACGTATCTATAATTTCTGCTTGCTCCATGCCACTTTTGGGTGATATTGCTATGATAAGCATACACTTCCATACACTATTGATCATATTTGGACTAACCTACTAATCTAGTGCACCCCGGTGCCAGTTTCTGTTTTCGGCTGTTTTTTGTATTTCAGGTTTTCACGATACGAGAACTGCCAGGAAAAATCCAGAAAAATTATATAAAAAATCAGCATTCCAGAACCTACCTTGCACCCGAAGGACAGCCGGGGGGGCACCAGGGCCCCAGGCGCCCTGGCGGCGCCCCCCCCCCTGGGCCGCGCCGGGGGGGCGCCTGGGCCCCCCCGAGCCCCGTCTGGTGCCCCCCTTCGGCATATATTTAGAGCGTCCTTCGAAACCCTCGGAACAGGAACTCTTTTTCGCGATCTCATCTCTGTTCCGCCGCCGCCGCCGCTTCCAAGATCGGGAGCACCAGGAGAACTATTCCCGGCACCCTGCCGGAGGGGAGGATCACCATCGGGAGCCTCTCCACCACCATGGACGCCTCCTGGATGAGTTGTGAGTAGTCTCCCTTGGACCATGAGTCCATGACCAGTAGCTATGTGATGTTCTCCTCCCATTCTTGTGCTTCACTAATTAGTCCTCGTGAGCTTCCCTACATGATCGAGGCACATATGTAATCCTTATGCTGTTGCTATGATGAGTTTGCTGGGATCCGATGGATTATGAGATTATGTTCAGATTGTGATTGAGTAATATATTTGATCTACCTCTTTTATATTTATGTTCATAAGTAATTCTTGCGTGTTCTCCGTTGTTATTTATTGCTTTGGCCAAGTAATACGTAGTGACTCCAAGAGGGAACGTTATGCTCGATT
Source organism: Secale cereale (assembly GCA_902687465.1). NCBI lineage: Eukaryota > Viridiplantae > Streptophyta > Magnoliopsida > Poales > Poaceae > Secale > Secale cereale. The sequence continues at coordinate 218,495,836 of LR738710.1, read as the reverse complement.
GTGGGTTCATGCCCCTCGATGACTAGCTTGAGTGACAGAAACATGAGTCTAGGGGATGTGCTGTTGCCACAAGGGGGAAAACAACGGTGCTTGTGCCCGCGGGTGCAAGGATTGTTTACTTTACGCAAAGTTCTTTTAATGCAGTTGTCTGTTGCATTGAGTTTACACTATGGGTGGGACTCGCAACTTAATACCAGCGAGATGTTCTGGATAGATATCTCAAGGTGGATGATTTGTAGTAGATATTGATGGATTTCGGTCTACTTACTTTGGCGTACCGCCCATGCTTTGAACCTCAACCTTTCTTGCAATGTAGTCAGCATTGGTTTGCGTTCATGGTCCTGTCAATTGCCCAGCTGTAATTCGTTTACCTCACATAGCTGTTTTATCGTCTTTTGGGAGAGAGACATCACTAGTGAACATCATGAGACTCCGGTCCATATTACAATCATTGATCACATCCGCTATTTACTTTTCGCTTTTACTTACTATTGCAAACATTATCTATCACTACTATCATTTGCGTTTAATCCTTTGTAAACTACAAGGCCGGAGGGATTGACAACCTCTCTGTACTCGCTGGGAGCAAAGTTATTTGTATCTGTGTGCAGGTCCACGTTGATTGCTAATCCGGCGCCGTTAGCAGTTGACACCTACTTGTTGAACCTAGGAGTCTCTGGGGATTCGATCCTTGGCATCTTTGCTAAGGGAAAAACTTCCACAACACTGCATCTCACACCTTCCACTTGGGGTAACCAACGAGGGGTTAGAGGCCCATCAAGGAGTTTTTCTGGCGCCGTTGCCGGGGACTCCACTCTTCAGGATAGGGGAGTTGCATGCTATCTTTCACCTTTGCTTTTAGTCTTGTTAGTTTACCTTTCAGTTTTTTGCTTTACTATCCTTTATCAAAAATCACAAAAACAGTTATCTCGTTCTTTAGTTGTCATTATGTTGGGTCCTTTTGTCTTTGACGTGGCAGAAGTTCTCAACTTTAAACAAAGAGGTGGGGAAAGTTTGAAAGATGCTTGGTATTGAATTAATGATTCACAAAAAAGAGCCACCAAGAAGCAACCTACTACTATCTTGCTTAGAAATTTTTATGTTGGAATTACTTCTTGGAATAGGTTTATTCTAGATACTGCTATCAATGGGAATTTCCTAGAGGCCCCAGTTTGGGAGTCTCTTAGTATTATTGAAAATCTTGTTGGGAATCTCCCTGTTGTTAGCATTCGAGAGGACATCACCCTAGCTCACATTATGAAAAAACTTGAAAAGATAGAGCTAGAGATGCCAAGCATTAATAAGATAAATGAGTTGGATCGTAAGATCCAAGGGAATTTGAATAGACTTGATAGCTCCATGCATAAAAATTTTAAATTTTTGGAGACCGTCAAATTCCATGACTTGGACTCTTCTAGGATAGACAAGATTGAGGAAATATTTGATACCCTAGGAACTACCTTCTCCTCGATCAAAACCAAAAAGGTAGAAACTCCGGCAAAGAGGGAGCCTAAGTTCGTTCACGTTCCAAAGGCTCCCCGTTCTAAAAGTAATCCACCTATTGCCAAAGGGATTGAAACTATAAAGACTTTGGAAGAAACACCTGTCTTTGAATCTTCCCTTGACTTTTATCCTTTTGGTCTTCTACCTAGAAGTATCTCTATGAGGCCTTTATTTGAAAGTCCTCTTAAGACTAGTTGTATTATTTAAGAGCTTTTTCATGATCTTGATGATGGTTCAATTGATACAACTTGATCTCTATGCATTATGCCTAGCTTAAAGGCATAAAAAAAAGCGCTTTTGGGAGGCAGCCCACATGAATAAATTTTTATATTTTGCTTTTGTTGTGTCTTGATGTTGTTTACTACAGTAGCATCATCATTGTATCTTTGCTTTTCATATTTGTGCCAAGTATAGCCTCTGATTGCTAGAAAGTTCAAAAGTTGTGAGGTGCTGTCCAGGAAACAGATTCTGTCATTGGATAGAAAAATTCGTATAAAATCACCAGATCATCTTTTTGGTCTGAATTTTTCCGACAGCGTTCTCTATATAATTTTATTTCGTGCGTCTGTTCTGAGTTTTTTGATTTGAGTGGCAGAAGTGACCCGAACAAATCAATTACTACCTGCTGTTCTGTTTTTCACATATTCTGTCCTGTTTTGCCTTTCCTTCATTTTGCAAATCAAGAGCTTGCTTTTTCTTTGCAAAAACCTTTTGACAATCTTGAGAAACAGTAGACCTTCAAGAATATCTTTATTTCCACCAAGGTATAATTATTTTATTAAGGGTACTAACCTCGCTAATCAGATTATGATGAGTTATGTATGAAGGGAGTTTTCAAGTGTGCGAGGGAAGATGATAAAAAGATTCAGGAGTGTCAAGCGCTCAAGCTTGGGGATGCCCCCATGCACCCCCAAGAAATATTCAAGCAGACTCAAGCGTCTAAGCTTGGGGATGCCCCCGTGCATCCCCTTCTCCATCAACATTATCAGTTCGTCTTTCATTCCGCTATATTTTTATCACTTCATGTGTTAAGTGCTATGCTTGGAGCGTCTTGCTTTTAGTTTTCTTTTTAGTTTTTCATAACGAGTCGGAACTCAGCGTTCTTTATGTGGGAGAGAAACACGCTCCACTTCTACCTAGAACATAACATAGAATTTTCATGTCTATCTTTGCTGTGTGTGTTCTTCGTCTTTTAAAATAGCTACTATCATGCTCTGCTCTTAGTATTCATGCTTATCTTTTCAAAGAGCTTTTGTTTAGTTGGTTGCTTGAACTCTCTTTAATTATCATGCTTATCTAATTAAGAGAGTTTGCTTCCGTTGCATTGGTTGATATGTCTGTGATAAAGATGCTACGTGCATAATGGTGCTTAGTAGTTCTGGTTTTCTTATGGTTAGTCTCAAATAGCTGGGGGATTCCCAATGTGTTATTGGAGTACCAACTTGATTTGTTTGCCTATGATGTGGTATGTTTTAGTAATATCTTCCTTCGAGAATTTATTTTGATTGACTTGGCGTATGCTCACGCATATTTAAGACTGTAAAGAAAGTCTGTCAAGCCTTGATGATCTTTTATTTCTGAGTAGCGATATAACTACCATGCCTGATTCAATGTTGCTTTGTCGCTCTGCATGATTATGACCGTCATTGCTCTCTTAGTTGGTCGCTCCCAGTCTTTTGCTAACCTCCACCTGTACTAAGCAGACTAACTTTGCAATACATAGCTCATGGGAAAGTAGCTTAAAAACTATTGTGGTAAAGAATATGTTGCTTATGTATCTTATTTCTTATAAGTTGCTTGCTGAGCGGTAACCATGTTTCTGGGGACGCCATCAACTGTCACACTTTTGTTGAATATCATGTGAGTTGCTATGCATGTTTTTCTTGTCTGAAGTAAGGGTGATTTGCCATGGGTTGAATGAGTATGCATATTGTTAGAGAAGAACATTGGGCCGCCAACCAAAGCCATGTATCATGGTGGAAGTTTTAGCTTGGACAATAATCCTCAATCTCTTATGAGAATATGCTTATGCATTAAAGAGGAGTCCATCATCTATTTTCTATGTTGTCCCGGTATGGATGTCCTCAAGTTGAGATCTATCAAAAACGAGAAATCAAATGCGATTTATCTCCTTGGACCTTTGTACAAGTGGCATAGAGGTACCCCTTTGTGACACTTGGTTGAAACATATGTAATGCAATGATAACCCATGGAAATCCGAGCTAATTAGGACAAGGTGCGAGCACTATTGGTATTCGATGCATGAGGCTTGCAACTTATAGGATGTCTTATGCATGACACATATGAAGTACTACTACCGTTGACAAAATTGCTTCTATGTTTTCAAAATAAAAAGCTCTAGCACATAACCATTCTTTTACTTTTCGAGTCTCCACCTTCTTTCTTCAAGCACCAACTACTGAGAGCATGATTGTCATTCTGAGTGTAATGTGCATTGTCCCAAAGTAGCATTGTCTTTTGCATGATTGTGATATCGTTTATTTTGAAATCATTGTATCTAGTCATCACTTAAACCTTGAAGGTGCCCCTGCATTTATGTTTTGCTTCACTAAAGGGGGCAAGCTAGATATCACTTTATCATATTTGCACATCATGTTCATTGCAAATCTATTTGATGCTTCAATGCCATGTTGTAAAACTTTCAGTCATTTGTGATTTTCTCATGAGGCAACTTAATTACTATAGAATCATTGTCTCAGTAAGCTTTTGTCATATGACTATGAAAAAGTCCTATATGGTTAATAGCATGTCACCACAGAAATTATTCTTGTTATCATTTACCTACTCGAGGACGAGCAGGAATTAAGCTTGGGGATGTTGATACGTCCAAAACGTATCTATAATTTCTGCTTGCTCCATGCCACTTTTGGGTGATATTGCTATGATATTCATACACTTCCATACACTTTTGATCATATTTGGACTAACTTACTAATCCAGTGCACCCCAGTGCCAGTTTCTGTTTTCGGCTGTTTTTGTATTTCAGGTTTTCACGTTACGAGAACTGCCAGGAAAAATCCAGAAAAATTATATAAAAAATCAGCGTTCCGGAAACTTCCGTGCGTCCGAAGGGCAGCCGGGGGGGGGGGGCACCAGGGCTCTAGGCGACCTGGCGGAGCGCCCCCCCTGGGCCGCGCCGGGGGGGTGCCTGGGCCCCCCGAAGCTTCCCCGATGCTCCCCTTTGGCATATATTTAAAGCATCCTCCGAAACCCTCGGAACAGGAACTTTTTTCGCGATCCCATCTCTGTTCCGCCGCCGCCGCCGCTTCCAAGATCTGGCTTTTGTTGAATATCATGTGAGTTGCTATGCATGTTCGTCTTGTCTGAAGTAAGGGTGATTTGCCGTGGGTTGAATGAGTATGCATATTGTTAGAGAAGAACATTGGGCCGCCAACCAAAGCCATGTATCATGGTGGAAGTTTTAGCTTGGACGTTAATCCTCAATCTCTTATGAGAATATGCTTATGCATTTAAGAGGAGTCCATCATCTATTTTCTATGTTGTCCCGGTATGGATGTCCTCAAGTTGAGATCTATCAAAAACGAGAAATCAAATGCGATTTATCTCCTTGGACCTTTGTACAGGTGGCATAGAGGTACCCCTTTGTGACACTTGGTTGAAACATATGTAATGCAATGATAACCCATGGAAATCCGAGCTAATTAGGACAAGGTGCGAGCACTATTGGTATTCGATGTATGAGGCTTGCAACTTATAGGATGTCTTATGCATGACACATATGAAGTACTACTACCGTTGACAAAATTGCTTCTATGTTTTCAAAATAAAAAGCTCTAGCACATAACCATTCTTTTACTTTTATGTTGAGTCTCCACCTTCTTTTAAAAGCACCAACTACTGAGAGCATGATTGTCATTCTGAGTGTAATGTGCATTGTCCCAAAGTAGCATTGTCTTTTGCATGATTGTGATATCGTTATTTCTGAAATCATTGTATCTAGTCATCACTTAAACCTTGAAGGTGCCCCTGCATTTATGTTTTGCTTCACTAAAGGGGGCAAGCTAGATATCACTTTATCATATTTGCACATCATGTTCATTGCAAATCTTTTTGATGCTTCAATGTCATGTTGTAAAACTTTCAGTCATTTGTGATTTTCTCATGAGGCAACTTAATTACTATAGAATCATTGTCTCAGTAAGCTTTTGTCATATGACTATAAAAAGTCCTATATGGTTAATAGCATGTCACCACAAAAATTATTCTTGTTATCATTTACCTACTCGAGGACGAGCGGAAATTAAGCTTGGGGATGTTGATACGTCCAAAACGTATCTATAATTTCTGCTTGCTCCATGCCACTTTTGGGTGATATTGCTATGATATTCATACACTTCCATACACTTTTGATCATATTTGGACTAACCTACTAATCCAGTGCACCCCGGTGCCAGTTTCTGTTTTCGGCTGTTTTTGTATTTCAGGTTTTCACGTTACAAGAACTGCCAGGAAAAATCCAGAAAAATTATATAAAAAATCAGCGTTCCAGAACCTACCTTGCGCCCGAAGGACAGCTGGGGGGGGGGGCACTAGGGCCCCTGGCGCCCTGGCGGCGCGCCCCCTCCCTGGGCCGCGCCGGGGGGGCGCCTGGGCCCCCTGAGCCCCGTCTGGTGCCCCCCTTCGGCATATATTTAGAGCGTCCTTCGAAACCCTCGGAACGGGAACTCTTTTTCGCGATCTCATCTCTGTTCCGCCGCCGCCGCCGCTTCCAAGATCGGGAGCACCAGGAGAACTCTTCCCGGCACCCTGCCGGAGGGAAGGATCACCATCGGGAGCCTCTCCACCACCATGGACGCCTCCCGGATGAGTTATGAGTAGTCTCCCTTGGACCATGGGTCCATGACCAATAGCTATGTGATGTTCTCCTCCCCTTCTTGTGCTTCACTAATTAGACCTCGTGAGCTGCCCTACATGATCGAGGCACATATGTAATCCTTATGCTGTTGCTATGATGAGTTTGCTGGGATCCGATGGATTGTGAGATTATGTTCAGATTGTGTTTGAGTAATATATTTGATTTACCTCTTTTATATTTATGTTCTTAAGTAATTCTTGCATGTTCTCCGTTGCTATTTATTGCTTTGGCCAAGTAGTAGGTAGTGACTCCAAGAGGGAACGTTATGCTCGATTGTGGGTTCATGCCCCTCGATGACGAGCTTGAGTGACAGAAACATGAGTCTAGGGGATGTGCTGTTGCCACAAGGGGGAAAACAACGGTGCTTGTGCCCGCGGGTGCAAGGATTGTTTACTTTACACAAAGTTCTTTTAATGCAGTTGTCTGTTGCATTGAGTTTACACTATGGGTGGGACTCGCAACTTAATACCAGCGAGATGTTCTGGATAGATATCTCAAGGTGGATGATTAGTAGTAGATATTGATGGATTTCATTCTACTTACTTTGGCGTACCGCCCATGCTTTGAACCTCAACCTTTCTTGCAATGTAGTCAGCATTGGTTTGCGTTCGTGGTCCTGTCAATTGCCCAGCTGTAATTCGTTTACCTCACATAGTTGTTTTATCGTCTTTTGGGAGAGAGACATCACTAGTGAACATCATCAGACTCCGGTCCATATTATCATCATTGATCACATCCGCTATTTACTTTTCGCTTTTACTTACTATTGCAAACATTATCTATCACTACTATTATTTGCGTTTAATCCTTTGTAAACTACAAGGCCGGAGGGATTGACAACCTCTCTGTACTCGTTGGGAGCAAAGTTATTTGTATCTGTGTGCAGGTCCACGTTGATTGCTAATCCGGCGCCGTTAGCAGTTGACACCTACTTGTTGAACCTAGGAGTCTCTGGGGATTCGATCCTTGGCATCTTTGCTAAGGGAAAAACTTCCACAACACTGCATCTCACACCTTCCACTTGGGGTAACCAACGAGGGGTTAGAGGCCCATCATCCTCCAAGGTACCACCTGATTTTTTTGACTTCCTTGTCTTTTCTTTATCTGCATTTTTATTAACAATGACTGCTCCCAGGGACACGCCGAAGGCAGTAAAGCGGACGATGTTGAGGTAATTACTCTTTCTTCCGGTTCAGATCCACTGCCATCACAAAAAGTTCGTCGGACAATCCGGAAAGTATAGTTTTCTCATCCTTTCGCTTATTTGGATCCAAACTTTCTTTTTGAAGAAACATCAACATGAAGCTCGCCGCACCACTCGTCATAGTAGTCATGCTATTGAGTCCACCGGATTACCGCACACTCCAGCCCGGAGGTGTCGTTCCGAGGTTTTACTCACTCCAGATGCTCTTTACCCCAAAGCAGGTCTTATTCGACAACCCTTAATCCGTCTGATTCGAATTATCAGGAAACTCCTCATTCATCTACTGGTGAGTCAACAGCCACTCAGATTCCTCCCCTCAAGACTGTTCCTAGGTAAGCTGCTTTTCATTGTCCGGTTTAACTTTTGTCTTGACTCTTCTGATTTTTATTATCTTTATCTTTCGCAGTAAACCTACGCCTAGCAAAAAGGCCAAACTGAGTAAACCGGTAGTCGATAATACCACTCCTGAACCCGTGGAAAATCCTGAACTTGCTGAACCTTTTGAAGACAATGCTGAGATTCCGCATGATGATCCTCCTCCCATGGATCATGAAGTCTTTGTTGATCAAGGGAGCGATCCAGTGGACCGTGACCTTGAACCGGCCTGTCCTTCCCGAGCTAGCCCTGCTCCTGCTAGTCCCACCAAGCAAACGGCCGCTTCACCTGGCGATGTTGAAATCACTAGGACTCGTGTTACTACTCCAGGGGAGCCTATCGCTTTGTCCAAGCATACTGCCAAGGAAGGAGTTCTCAGCAAGGACAAAGGCAAGTGGAGTACTGATTTGTCCAGCTACGCTCAACTCAGCGCCCAAGAACTCCATTCCGGCTATCTAAACCGGTTGTACACCAGCCGTGACCATGAAGCTGGATTGGTAAATTTGATGAAGGAGCGCTATGAGGTAACCTCTCTACCTTTGTCTTGTCCTCTATTTCTGCTTGCATCTTGTAACTGTATCCTTACTCCATCGTAGCCCCCAAGTGTCGGTTTAGCCTTTTAGGGTGAACCGGGACTTTAGTAGATCCAGTAGACAATTTGTTTTGCATATGTGTAGCCTCCAAGGGCCGGTTTACTCCTGTAGGATGAACCGGGACTTCAGCTTGTATTTTGTTTTGAATGATGTCACATTAGCCCCCAAGTGTCCAGCGTATAACTTGTTATGTTCTTGGGACTTGTCTGAGAAAAGGGTCTGTTTAACTACAAATATACATTAGCCCCCAAGGGCCAAGTGTATAACTTGTTATGTGCTTGGGACTTGTCCGAGAAATATATAATGTACTTTCCTTTTGCCAGGCTGACTTAAACCGGAAGACCTCTGAAGTAATCGAGCTCCGGGATACCTTGAAGTTCCAAGAAACTACTGCTCTTAAGATCAAGGACGAGCTGACACTTGCTTTAGCAAATATAGAAAAACTGAAGAATGACTTTGAGATAGAGCGGCCAGACTGGGATGCTGAGAAAGCTACCCTGGAGAAGAGGGCCATTAATGTAGAGGCTGCTCTTAATCCGGTGACAGAGTAATTGTCCGGATTAAAGTAGCAAATCAATGCCATGACGACTGCCATCTTTGGTAAGTACTATGAACATATCCCTAAATATTGCAATCATGTACCATTCTGGTTTAACTCATACTTTTGAATGTAGGACGACGCATTGCTCATCTTGGCGATGACATGCAAAAGAAACTAAAGGCCGCATATACTCTGGTGGAGCAGTTATATTCCGGCGCTCAGAGGGTTGTCAATGCTATCTTGCATAATAAACCGGCTCCCACCACAATCAAGGGTACTTTGGAAAAGTTGTCCATTCTGCCTGCCCGCCTAGTGGAGGTGAAGAAGTCGTCTGCAAGGGCGGGTGCTCTGATGGCTTTAACTCGAGCGAAAGCTTGGGTGCATGATTTTGATCCGGCAGAGGCGATGAACGGCTACCCAAGTATGAAGGAAGACAGATCAGCCTTTTCCATTGATGACTTACGTGCATTAACCAAGGATATGCGGCCTCTGGCTAGCAAACTTGCTGACGAGGCTGATCTGTCTAGATATCATCCGGGATACGATGCTGAGAACGTGCGGGCAGAGCATCCGGCTTATGAGATTGAAAATCTTATTCCGCCCGTCCGTAAGCACACTTTTGCTCGTCACATTGATCCGTCAGACCTCGTGAATGATGAAGTTTATTTCCGAGCGCTGACCAAGATTGACTGGACCACTACTGACTTCCAGCAGCTGGAAGAGACCGTCAAAGAACCGGAGCAAATTGATCCTCAATCTTCACGGCAGGCTGACGTAGAGTCTTAAACCGGTGTCGGTTTAACTTGGGCTTGAGAAAAAACTGATTCTTTTGGTCTCTCCAGCGCCCTGTAATAGGATAGCTGAAATACTTTATGTTGTCACATATTATCCTTTGCATTAGATTGCTTCAGTTGGCACTTCTTAATAATGTCTTGCTTATAATGCTTTTGATGGTTTATTTCACTTGCTTATGCATAAAACAATGTTGAAAATGTCCTGTGATTAAGTGTGTCACGATGAACCTTAATCCGGTAGGAAGAGATAATGATCCAAGGTGCAAGTGCTGATGACTCCCTTGATTATTTGTCGGTTCATCATGAAAACCGAACCGGGTTACGATGAACTCCGGTTTAACTATAGTTAGTACTGGTGTTTGTAACCCAGACTAAAGCTCTGTAAACGCAGGTGTAGTGGCAACTTATAGTCATCCACTCCCTGAATTAATGGACTTGGATGAATACCAATGACCTTGAAGATAAAGATTTATAAAACATAAAAAAATGGGCAAATAAGACCATGTAGTCGAGGCTTTTTATGAGCTGCCAGGCTCCAAATTCGAGGCTTTTTATGAGCTGCCAGGCTACTGTCATTAACCATTTTGCAAAGCCTGTTAAGATGGTCCTCAATCCTTAACCAAATCATCAATGTTTAATGCTACCAAGTTCAAAATCTGTAAAGATTGACTTGTGTAATCACTTGATGATCGTCAATTTACCGTTACCAAGTTCAGGGTCTGTAAAGATTGACTTGTGTATACGTTCGACGGGTCGTACCAGGTTTACCTGGACGGAGTGACTTACTTAATGCAGGCAGGCTAATTCGGGGTTTTAGGTGTATACACCAGGCTTCTAAGCCGTGACTACTACAAGGGTTGTCAACTCGTTGATGCTTTGCATCAGGAGCCCCCAGGTAGCATTTGAGCTATGCTCGTCGGGGCCTATATTTGAGTTGTGCTAGGCATCAAAACTCTCTTTTGCCCCTCATCATCATGTGGGAATTGCCGAAGCAACCAGAGCTATGCTCTTATGATGGCCTTGACGTGGTCGCCGGTTTAAGGAGCCATAGGAACTCCCTTGCCCACAGAAGCCCCCATGTGATAAACTCTTATGAAAAAAGGCGGCTGATACCCCGCTTTATCGGGGGCACCGGTTTATTGTAAAGATATGTACATAAAGCGGAGCCTATGGCTCAGGTGTAGTAAGGTGGAAGAAGAGTGATGTTCCACGTCCGTCTGGTCCCCTCCTCCGCCGTACGTGAGTCCTTATGTTCTCGAATGTCAACGAGGTAGTATGATCCGTTGTGCAGGTTCTTGCTGACCACAAAGGGTCCTTCCCAAGGCGGGGACAACTTGTGCATGTCTGTCTGGTCTTGGATGAGCCGGAGCACCAGATCTCTTTCTTGAAATGTTCTGGTTTTAACCCGACGACTGTGGTACCAGCGCAGATCTTGCTGATAAATCGCCGATCGAGCTGTTGGCGTGACTCGTTATTCATCTAGTCGGTCCAATGCATCTTGTCTTGCTTTTTTGTTATCGGCTTCGACATAAGCCGCCACCTGTGGTGAGTCATGACGGATATCACTAGGGAGGACCGCTTCAGCCCCATATAGCATGAAGAAAGGCGTGTACCCTGTGGATCTGTTAGGTGTAGTGTTGATGCTCCATAGCATAGATGGTAACTCATCCACCCAACAACCCGGTGTCCTATGCAAAGGAACCATAACCGGGGTTTGATGCCTCTCAAGATCTCTTGATTGGCTCTTTCAGCTTGGCCATTACACTGAGGGTGAGCTACTGATGATACATCAAGGCGGATGTGCTCTCGTTGACAGAACTCCTCCATAGCCCCCTTGGATAGATTGGTACCATTATCAGTTATAATGTTGTGTGGAAAGCCAAACCGGAAAATCACCTTTTTGATGAACTGAACTGCCGTTGCTGCATCACACTTACTGACTGGTTCCGCTTCAACCCATTTGGTAAACTTATCGACCGCCACCAAAAGGTGGGTCTTCTTATCTTGGGATCTCTTGAAGGGTCCAACCATATCAAGCCCCCAAGTCGCAAACGGCCAAGTAATTGGAATCATCCACAACTCCTGCGCCGGTATATGAGCACGCCTTGAGAACTTCTGGCAAGCATCACATTTTCTGACCAAGTCCTCTGCGTTGGCATGAGCCGTCAACCAGTAGAACCCATGACGAAACGCTTCAGCCACCAAAGATTTTGAACCTGCATGATGACCACAATCTCCCTCGTGGATCTCCCTAAGAATATCACAGCCTTCATCTGGTGATACACACCGCTGAAACGCCCCAGAAACGCTGCGATGATGTAGCTCTTCATTGACAATAGTCATTGACTTGGATCGCCGGACTATCTGTCTAGCCAAGACTTCATCCTCTGGTAACTCATCTCAGTTCATGTACGCTAGGTAGGGGAGCGTCCAATCCGGAATCACATGAAGCGCCGCCACCAATTGAGCCTCCGGATCAGGAATAGCCAAGTCCTCTTCTGAAGGTAACTGCACCGATGTATTGTTTAATACATCCAGGAAGGATTGGGTGGAACCAGTTTACGTTGAGAACCCAGCCGGCTTAATGCATCAGCTGCTTCATTCTTTCACAGGTCTATATGATCCACTTGATAACCCTTGAAGTGCCCAGCAACAGCGTCTACCTCTCGTCGATATGCTGCCATAAGTGGATCTTTGGAATCCCACTTGCCAGACACTTGCTGCACCACCAGGTCTGAATCACCAAAGCATTTAACCCGGCTTAGATTCATCTCCTTGGACATCCGTAGACCATGGAGGAGAGTTTCGTACTCAGCTGCATTGTTAGTACAAGGGAACATTAAAGGGAGGACATAGCAGAACTTATCACCTCATGGGGAAGTTAATACGACTCCAGCCCCCGAGCCCTCCAATTGCCTGGATCCATCAAAGTGAATAGTCCAATAAGTATGATCCGGCTTTTCCTCGGGTGCTTGCAATTCTGTCCAATCGTCGATGAAATCCACCAATGCTTGGGATTTTATTGCAGTACGGGGCACATAATTCAATCCGTGCGGCCTAAGCTCAATGGCCCACTTTGCAACCCGACTAGTAGCCACTCTGTTCTGGATTATATCCCCCAACGGAGCTGAACTGACCACAGTGATTGGATGGCCTTGAAAATAGTGCTTTTGCTTCCAGTTTGCCATGAAGACTCCATACACCAATTTCTGACAATGCGGATATCTCTGTTTTGATTCAATGAGCACCTCACTGATGTAATAAACCGGCCGTTGAACCGGATATTCTTTGCCTGCCTCCTTACGCTCAACCACAATGGCAACGCTTACTGCACGGGCATTAGCAGCCACATATAACAACAACGGCTCATTATCAACTGGTGCAGCAAGGACGGGCGGTTCTGCTAATTGATTCATCAACTCTTCGAACGCAGCATCAGCAACATCACTCCAAACAAAGCGGTCTGTCTTTTTCATCATCTGATAAAGCGGGATAGCCTTCTCCCCCAAACGGCTGATAAATCGGCTGAGCGCCGCAATACGGCCCGCCACGCGTTGGACATCGTTGATGCATGCCGGTTTAGCCAAGGATGTAATCACCTTGATCTTCTCCGGATTAGCCTCAATTCCCCTGTTTGATACTAAGAATCCCAGGAGCTTGCCTACCGGAACACCAAAAACACACTTATCCGGATTAAGCATCATTTTGTAAATCCGGAGATTATCAAAGGTTTCTTTCAAGTCTGTTATCAATGTATCCTCCTTTCTGGATTTCACCACAATGTCATCCACATATGCATGAACATTTCGCCCAATCTGTCCATGAAGGCAGTTCTGCACACAACACTGATAGGTCGCCTGGGCACTCTTAAGCCCAAACGGCATAGATACATAGCAGAAGGCTCCAAAGGGAGTTATAAAGGCCATCTTCTCCTGGTCCTTAACTGCCATCTTGACCCGATGATAACCTGAATATGCGTCCAAAATACTTAGTCGCTCACAACCTGTCGTAGCATCAATGATCAGATCAATACGGGGGAGGGCAAAGGGATCAGTTGGGCAAGCTTTGTTCAGATCTGTGTAATCAACACACATTCGCCAAGTGCCATTTTTCTTAAGCACTAGCACCGGATTAGCCAACCACTCTGAATGAAACACCTCAATTATAAAGCCTGCTGCTAAGAGCCTAGCCACTTCTTCACCAATAGCCTTGCGCCTTTCTTCATTGAAGCGGCGCAGAAATTGCTTAACCGGTTTAAACTTAGGATCAATGTTGAGAGTGTGCTCAGCGAGTTCCCTCGGTACACCTGGCATGTCAGAAGGTTTCTTTGCAAAAATGTCCCGATTCTCACGGATGAACTCGATGAGCGTGCTTTCCTATTTTGGATCTAGGTTAGCACTGATGGTGAACTGCTTGGATGAATCGCCAGGAACAAAATCAACCTGTTTGGTCTCTTCAGCTGATTTGAATTTCAAAGCCGGTTCATGCTCTGTGGTTTGCTTTTTCAAGGGAGACATATCTGTCGGGTCAACATTATCTTTATAAAACTTCAGCTCCTCAGTTGCACAAACCACCTCAGCATAAGCTGCATCACCTTCCTAACACTCCAACGCAGTCTTGCGACTCCCATGGACCGTAATGGTTCCCTTGTGGCCCGGCATCTTGAGCTGTAGATAAACATAACACGGCCTTGCCATGAACTTAGGGTAAACCGGCCGCCCAAACAGGGCATGATATGGGCTCTTGATCTTTACCACCTCAAAGGTCAAAGTCTCCCACCTGGAGGCATACTCATCTCCAAAAGTGACCTCCAAATCTATCTTGCCAACTGGATACGCCGATTTACTAGGCAGCACCCCATGCAAAACTGTGTTGGACTGCCGAAGCTTCTTATCTGTCAACCCATGCACCGGAAAGTCTCATAGTATAGAATGTTGATGCTGCTGCCTCCGTCCATAAGCACCTTGGTAAACTTGTAGCGACCCACCTGAGGTGCCACAACTAGAGCCAGCTGACCCTGATTATCAACCCGGGGCGGATGATCCTCTCGGCTCCATGCAATGGGCTGTTCTGACCAACGCAGGTAACGCGGCACCGCTGGTTCAACAGAATGCACTGCCCTCTTGTAAACCTTCTGATCACGTTTACATAAGCTCGTGGTGAAGACATGATACTACCCACTGCTCAGCTCCTTCGGATTATTCTGATATCCGGATTGCTGCTGCTGTTGGCGGCGTTGATTTCCCTGATTGTTATAATCGGGACCTGATCCGCCGGATGGTCCATGATGGTATCGAGACCGGTTCATGATTTCCTGCATAATAAAACAGTCCTTCCAGAGGTGTGTAGCTGGCTTTTCTGCTATACCATGCCTTGGGCAAGGTATGTTCATCTGGCGTTCCAGATTAATAGGCGGCCTCCCATTTCGTGCGGGCGGTCTACCCTTGCGACGCTGTCCGTCCTCCTGAGCAGTGGTGTTGGCCACAAAATCTGAGTTGCTAGCCGCTTTACGCTTACCGTTGTATCCTTGATTCGCTGGGTTGGGCTGTGGTGTCTTACCATTCTTGTTTACCTTCCCTGACTTGTCATTATCGGAGTCTGGGTATTTTGTACTATCTGAGTCCGCATATTTCACTAAAGCGCCCACGAGTGTCCCCATGTCGTCACAATTACGCTTAAGTCGTCCCAACTTCAACTTCAAAGGTTCAAACCGGCAATTGCCTTCCAAGGTTACCACTGTTGTGCCTGCATAAAAAATTCATTAGTGGCCAAAGTTGTGGACTTCGGTTCGGCCTCACCTATATTATTGACAAGACTAAGCATCGGCTATTAATAGAAATTCAATACACCATGATTAAGATAGTAGCCGGATGCTTGCTGTGCCAACTTTTCTTGAATTGTCATGCCTAGAAATATGAACAATTTTAAAGCAACCCAAGGTCAATTTTGCATCTAGACATATCTCAAGATAAACTATAAGTGATTCTTCAAAATATTGATAACCCTTGGATGTTTGTTGCACTACTCATAACGAATCACCGAAAGCCTCAATATGTATAGCACCTATAGCAAGTAAAAGAGTCAATCCGAATAACAATGCAAATTCGGCTTTGATTAATCATGCATAAAAACATTCTAAGCGGCATGAGGCTTCAAAAATATAGTATCACAAGGAGATATATAAACAACACCAACACTTTGGCCATTGCTACGAATTGAACAATCAAAACATAATCTCCATAGTACTAGAGAGACAAGGCTAACATCAATATTATGCATGTCATTAATCCAATGTTCAGTAATAAAATCAGCTATGGTTTGGCCTCTTATAGATCCAAAGATGCATAAGCCAAATCATATCCAAACAAAGTATAAGCCCACTAGCCAATTCTGCAACTATGAATTGGTCAATGATATCTCAACTCCATTCAATCAAAATATAGGCATACACATGAACTTCCATGAGCACATACCTTATCTCACTCTCCAATCGAACTAAGGACAATGTTAGAATACTACACCGGCCATGCATTGACATACTCTTAGGACGATAGATAAATATCGGCCATTACCATGTGGTCCATATAGAATTCATCCACCAAGTCATGTATAGCCGAAATAAACAAATGAAATAGCAATAAAATATTTCGACCCCTGTGTATTAGCAAAAAATTTAACTAACCAAATGTATAGGGATTTGGTAATGCCCTCTCATGATATGGAAAATTATGTTGCATCCATGGATCCAAATAAATCCATGGAGGGTAATTGATCATACCTAGGGATGAATTCCATGTCAAAGGCATCAATGGCATGGTTGAAGAAAATGGATGATATGCTAACCAAAGAGTTTGATGTCGTGATGCACGCCTTCGGCTTAATTGTTTGTTGCTTCAATTCTTCTCTTTCATCACTTTTATTGTACTTGTTGCAATAGAAGTATGCACATCATTTTTGTTATGATTGATCTTCTTGGGAACCCATGCCATGTTCTTCTGTCTCAGCTCTTGTGCTCTAAGATTTTGTAATTTCTTCTTTTTCCAATAAGATAAGCCAAGTGGGCAACTCGGCTGTGATTCTGTTTCAACAAATGGCAACTCTTTTTTGGCCTTGTGCACCCTCAACTTCTTTTCTTCAGATTTGGCACTTTGATCTTTAGCAATTGATTGCTTCACTTCTTTACCTTTTTTAGCCAATGTTAATATTTTAATTGGCTCTTTGTTATTTGAGATCAAATGTGAAGTAGCACACTTACGACCATCTCTCTTGACCCGGTATACTTGCTTGACCACCTCATTATTCTTCCTTGATCTCTGGACCGATTCCATATGATCGAAACGGTCTCTAACATGTGATTCTTCAAATGTTGATCTTCTCGGAGCTGCATAATATTGGCGAGATGGTTTAAAATAAGATGGAGAATGTGCCCTTGTATCGTACATGTCCCATGATGGATATGAATCTACATGAGCATAGGGAGGCATCCACGGCATTGGCATTGGCGGCCCAAAATAAGGATATGAATATGTTGCATAAAAATTGTCACTTTGCCAATACCGATCCTCATACTTACGCCTTGGGGGTGATCTTGGTTTCTTTGCATGATTTGGCCGAGAAGCATTCTTCTCTTCACTCTTCTTTTGATACTTATCCAATAGTTCAGCGAAGGTGATTTTCGATCTCTTACTCTTGCGCTTATTTTGGCCTTTATTTTCTTTTGGTTTGCTTTCATCGATCATTGGATTTGCTTGCTGCCCCCAATCCTTGGCATCTCCATTGTAGCATCGATCGAATTTTCGCCCTCAAGATTATGTTCATTATGCTCTTCAACAACTTCTTTACTTGAAAGCTTGATCCCATCACTTGTAGTTTTTACCTTCTCTCTAAATGGATTGGCTTGAAGTAGACGATGCAAAAACTTTTTGCCATTAGGACCAATCGGAATAGACTGGTCATCCTTTTGTGTTTCAAAAAATTTCAATCGTCCTTTTTCAATGGCCGATCTAACTATTTGATGAAACATGTTGCAATCCTCAAAATTATGTTTGAACGAATGATGCAACCTACAATACATTCGTCCTTGAATTGATGGGTTGACATGGTGATCAAGAATTCTTATGTAATTATTTTTCAACAACAAATCAAATATTTGATCACACATGCTTGAATTGAAGGTAAACTCTTTATTCTCTAGCCGATCTTGCTGTGAGAATGGCTTTGAAGTTAAGCAAACGAATGGTTCAGATTTTGCATTACCCCATTCGGCTTTGCATTGTGTTTTGCACTCTATCTCCGATGTCTTTGAAAAGAAAATAATACCATCATCGCTTTTCTCAACAGAGTATAACCTTGGCTTTAAATTTCTGAAATCAAAGTAGTTAGAACATACATGTCTCAATTGAGGCCATGCGTAAGCCAAGTATGAAGCAAGCAAAGTAACCAAATTAGATATGAATTTTAATTAAATCAATGGGAAAAACTTTGGATGCAAAAATAAGTCATTATTGGTCTTTATAAATGGCGCAATGGGTTGACCGATATATTTATAACAATTTTATTGCTAACAAGTAAATTACCATTCTTCATTGGTCTTTCAAAATTACTTAAGAGGATTTTTCTAATAGATGCATCAACAATATAGTTTTGACCAAATCTGAAAATAGGTAAATTACTTGCTAAACATACATCTTCAAATATGTTGGGAGAGCATGATGGTGGTGTGACTTGAACAATATCTTGCTCCGCCTTTGGATGGCTCCCCAACACCGCTTCATCATCTTTTTCTTGATTCCGTGCATCATTACATTGAAGATTTTTCTCGGCCGAACTTTGTTCGGCTACTTGTTCTTGTCCTTGAAGCTTGTCAATTTCTATGGCACGGAACTCGTAGGGCAGGAAGTAGGTTCCTTTAACTTCAGAAAAATCAAGCACTGTTGTTTTCCTATGCTTGCCATGCCCTTTCTCAGTAATGCTTGCCTCGTTGGATTTGATAGATTTAGAATATATACTACTTGATTATGCTTTTTCAGCTGAAGCACTTTCATGTTCCGAATCATCCTTCTTTTCATTGATAGTACCAATTGGTAAGGCTTGTTTTCTTTGGGCCAATTCCCTATTAACTCTCTCTTGGTGAAGTACTTGCACCCTATCGTGCAAAGGTTTAACTCCCCTCTCAATTTCATCCCGCTCTATATTAGTTTGCCCCTCAATTCTTTTAGCATCTTTCGGCAATGAACTGTTAGTGTTGCCGAAATTCTGCAACTGTGTAGAGGGTGTATAATATGTTGCGGCACTTTTTGGAGGCGTATACACTGGTGTATAACAATATGCTCTCTCGCCAATTCTATCAATTGATAAAGTTTCATCTTCTTGCAAAACTCTAGCCTTTATTGCAGCATAATCAGGATACAACCCCTTTTCATATTGTTCAAGGCAAAGAGTATTAATCCTCTTATTTTGTGTCAAACTATTTTTTAATGCAGCCACAACCGCTTCTGGAAGGGATTGCTCCATAATACTTTCAGATTCTTCCGGCAATGATTCGTGAGTGTTACCAAAATTCTTAACTTGTATAGAGCATGCATTATATGCTACAATATTAGATGACGGCATGTGAACTGCTGGAAAACTTTCACTTATTCGGCTATGACCATGAAGGGGTGAAGCCGAATTATGAGCATCTATAGTTGTATACAGTGCCGAAAAATTACTAGCATGAGGTGTAGCATATGATGGTTGAGAGTAACTGGCCGAATAGCTAGTAGTAGCATGGCCAATTCTCCTATCCACCGGCAAGGTTGGATCCACATATTGCAAATTAGTTGCCGATGAATAAAAGGGTGAAACACTTTCTTGTATGCTATTGGAAATTTTAATATGAGGTGTTTCAAATTGATTAACCAAACCCATCATGTTGTTCATCGGCATATGGATTTGTGGGGTTGCCGATGCATGAGAGTTTGGATACATATGTTGTACGTTACTAAAATCATAAAAAATTGAAGCATGAAGATTGTTTTGCATCGGCCCATGCGCATAATTAGATGCATGATTGATAAAACTAGGGCTAGCCGATAGATTATGCTCATTAGGTGATCTAGCAACAACGTATGAATTATTTGCATCTACAAAGGGTAATTGGGTATTTATATTACCTTTGTAGATTGCAGCAACTTCATGAATATCTCTTTGTAGCAAGAACAGACCGGAGACCGTTCAAAGCTTCGTCCCCAGCAGAGTCGCTAAAAAGTGTGTTCGCACGCGAACACGTCATCATGTACCTCCAACGCCGAGGGTGATGCACCACAGCTCACGTCGAAGGAGACCCGTCCGGAAGCGCGGTACGCAAGCAATCCGGCGGGCGCTTTTGTAGACCCGAAGCCCCGCTTGCCGAGGAGGGACCACGTCAGGTCGCACGGCGGCAATGGGCTGCCCTAGGTCGGCCTGACCGCCCCTAGGGCCTCGAGGTTCGCTGCCCTGCAACAAGAAGAACAGACGAAGAACGAGGAAGAAGAAGAACAAGGGTTAAGGAGAAATGATAAAAGATAAAAAAGTGGTAGATGAATTGATTGATTGTGTGTTGTTCAATCGGCCGTCACCCATTAGGTATATAAGAGGCGGCTGGACTTCCTGTGCAAGGAAAATGCTTGGATTCACGTCCAAAACCTAGCCAAATTCGGATTGGTTTTGTCCGAACTTTCCAAAATTGTTCGGTTTAAACTGGTTGCACCTTGCAGGTAATTTTTGAGGTGGTAAACGATCTCAGATGGAAAAGAGCCCAAAAGCAATCTTGACCGTTTCGACGAGACGAACAACTTTCATACTGTATGTTTTTATATTTGAAGCCATCTTCTTGGACAAAATGGTCACAAAAAACAGGCTGTTATTCGCGCTACCCATCAGACACGTGGCTGGTGGGGCGCGCCACTTATGGCTCCGTGATAGGGCTGCATTCGGATGGCTGTATATTTTGCATACGAACTCTCATTAGGACGATTTATATATCCAAATCGACAGTTTCGACTAGACAAAGACAATTCATGTAGAAAGTTTTTTCCATATGAGGCAGTCTTGGTGGTGTTATCAGCCGAATAGTGTTCTGAATACAAAATCTCAATATTTCGAACACAACTTCGGCCTTCGAGATGAGATTGGATGTCGATGGCCTAAACTTTAAAGATGTTCATATGGACAATATGAAACTTTTTTATGTAGATTACTTCTCTATTTGAGGTCATATTAATTAAGTTATTGACCATGCCAAAATCTGGTGTCAACACAGTGACCGTACGATGTCCATCCAACGGCCGTAGTGCTTCTTCAACCTCTGGTCTTCTTGCTCCAGCCGCCCAAAGCAACGCCGGTCGTGCTGCAGGCTCCTGCCTCCCGTGGCTGGCTGTGCTGTCGCAGAGGCCTCACCGCCTCCTACTATTCCCACCGCAGGCCAGGCCATGCGGCGACGGCAGCCTCACATCGCAGCCAAACCAGTGAACCCTCGTACTCCTCTCCGTGTGGGCTTCCACTGCCGCGTCTTCCCCGGCTCCGCGTCGTCCCCTTCCTAGGCCTCGCCGTTGTTCACCGCCCTGGTGCTCTCAGCATGGCATGGTCAACGTGGTCAAGGAACGACTTTCATCGGAAGAGTACTGTACGTGGAGCGGCTGACAACTGGGTCCATGGCCGCAGCAAAGAAGTGCCTCCTTATTACGCGCGAAATAGTTATTCCTCCACCTCACATCGGGGACCCACCGGATGGGCCACCGTATTTCGTGAAAAAACGTTTCCCCCTGACTGTTGGGACCCACCAGCTACATCTTCGCACGCAAGGAAGTGCGTCCGGGCAAAAAAAACGATTATCCCCCTGACTGCTGGGACCCACCAGCTACATCTTCGCACGTAAGGATGGCAATGGGTCGGGTTTGGATCGGGTTGAACAATATCAAATCCATATCCATATCCATGAAGACAGTTTTTGCCCGCCCATGAAAAAATCCATGGGTGAAATATTGTGTCCATGTCCAAACCCGATGGATATCCATACCCACTGGATATCCATTGGGTCCTCTCTAGACATATAAATAAGACATAACACAATGGTAACATAAGCTCTTCCATTCTTCACTTCATGGCAGACTAGACTTCACTTATGGTAAATCAACGTCCACTAACAACATGAGATCATTTAGTATTATTCTAACATATGAGAATGACGAGTCTTAATAAGGAGATAAAAATAAGGGAAGGGTGTTGGGTATGTTACAGACGGGATTGAATGTCAACTAATAAAAGTTATGACAGGGATTGTGTAATTTATTTTGCATGTTTTGGATAACAAAGTGTAAAATTGCAGTGGGACATGTGACCGTGGGGTAGGGATAGCAGATTTTTGTCCATTAAGTCATACTATCGGGTCGGGTTTGGATATACCCACGGGTACAAGATTATATCCATGCCCTACCCACGAGTAATCGGGTCGGGTTTGGGCGCTGCCCATGGACACAAAAGCATATCCAAACCCTATCCATTCGGGTCGGATATCCATGGATATCCATGTCCATGGATAAAATTGCCATCCTTATTCGCACGCAAGGAAGTGCCTGACAGTCGAGACCCACCTGGTCGAAGCGTCCATAGCATTGTCATTCTGGTCACGAAAATGTACGTACATACTGGTCGATGTAGAGGCGCGCACGTGTCGTAGCAGAGGCGCGCACGTAGCAAGTACACGTACGTATAGCAACCAGGGTGCAAGAAAGTAAATATGACCACATACGTACATACGGGCGGGGTCTCGAACGCCTACTCGTGCGTACGTACGGCCAGGGCTCGTGTACATGGCTGGGTTGGAACGGAATGTGTCGTCGTTTTCATCGGGAGGGCTTGGACGGAATAGCCGATGGAAACGAGGCCTGGCGTACCGCAGAACGGAGGAAACGGCCTTGTGTATGACCAGTCACATTCGAAACGGGATCCTGTTCATCAGGAGGGGTCTGGCGTACCGCAAAACGGAGGAAACGGACCTCCTACGGTCGAAACGGGGGTCCTGTTGATCGGGAGGGGTGTGGTGTACCGCAAAACGGGGGAAATGACTTGTGTTGGAGCGCTACGGTCGAAACAGGGGTCATGTTCATCGGGAGGGGTGTGGCGTACCGCAAAACGGAGGAAACGGACTTGTGTTGGAGCGCTACGGTCGAAATGGGGGTCCTGTTCTTCGGGGGGTGTGGCATACCGCAAAACGGGACTCCACGGGATACTGTTCATCACCACTGTCGACCCCCTCCAGCCTCCACGGGCTACTGTTCATCCATCGTCGACCTCCTCCAGCATCCACCTGCGACTGTTCAGCCTCCACCGCGCGCTACTCCCTCGGCTACTGTTCAACCAGCCCTCTCCACGGCCTCCTGTTCAACCACCCCTCCACGGGCTACTGTTCATCCAGCCCTCCACCGCCTACTGTTCATCCAGCCCTGCACCGTCTACTGTTCATGGAGCCCTCCAGGGAGTGGTCCTATTCATGCAGCCCTCCACGGGGTCCTGTTCATGCAGCCCCAACTGGCTCGATCAAACGGGGTCCTGTTCATGAAGAGGCAACACCACGGGGTCCTGTTCAGCCACCCCCACCGGAACTGTTCATCCAACCCCCCCTGCAATGCCACTGTTCATGCAGAGGCAACATCGATCGCCTTCAGTTAGTAGCAGTAGCGAAGGAATCGCTCGATCGGGTTTAGTTAACAGTCATCGATCGATCACTCGGGTTCAGTAACGCGTAGCCTGCTGTAATGCCCAGTATGCGGCTATGTCCCCCACGTGTTGAGGCACGACTTAAGGACATAAACGCATACTAGAATGATCTCAAGTTTGGTATCTTTGCACATCTCATGTAAAATTCAGGGATGAAAAAGTAAAAGATAGTTGGCTTACACTCGCCACATCACACAATGAATACAATAGCATACATCATCCAAATAACATCAGGGTTCGACTACGGACGAAAATCCAAATGCGAAAGATACCAAAAACACAAGGCCTGATCGCCCCCTAGTAGGAACCTCTACTGATCGTCGGGATAAGACACATAGTGACATCCACGCTCTTCGTCGAACTCTCAGTAAAGCTCTGAACCATCTCCTGCATAGTTCTCAACGGTACCTGCATCTGGTGTGTGTTGAATCTATGAGCCACAGAGGACTCAGCAATCCCGTTCCCGGGTATCAAAACTACCAAAGCCTTAGGTGTGGAAAGGCTGTAACAGAAGTTGCAGCAAGCACTAAGCACTAGCCTACGAGTTTAGTGCTAGAAGAAAATAAGTGCAACGATCGCGAAGTTGATCAAGAAGTGATCCTAACTACTCACGATCAAACATAACCCCACTATGTTCACTTCCCGAAGCCCTTCGGAAAGAGACCATCACGGTAACTCACGCAAGTAGTGTATTCATGAATAAGGTGTCAAGTTATCTACAACCGGATATTAACAAATTCCCATCTGCCACATAACCACGGGCACGGCTTTCTAAAGATCAAACCCTGCAGGGGTGTCCCAACTTAGCCCATCACAAGCTCACGATCTGCGGAGTCGCAACTCCAAAGTGGGAAGACCTGAGTATTCTCGGAATCTCGTGCTCAATATATTTTGACTAAGGTAAAACTAATCCAGCAAGACCTCCCGGCGTGCTGACACCCTGATAGTAGCTGCGCGTATCTCGTCTCAGGCCACGACCGGATAGGTCAGCCTACAGGTAGTACCAGATACCTCGGGTTTCCCCAAGGCGGCCCTGCAGTCTAACCCGTTTGGACCAACACTCATGAGGAGCACTGGTCCAGTTGTAAAATTAAGTCATCGGGGTCCGGAAAGTCCCTATGCAAGTTATTTAGTTATGGCAAAAGGTAAAACCAAGGTTGGGCCTTGCTGGAAAAGCTTTAAGCAGTGCGAATTATCAAGGGGGGGCCATAAACCCCAACCGTGTTAGGAACGCAAAATCAAGGAACATAACACCGGATTATCGGTTCCTCAGGTGGCATGAGTGGAACAAAACACCAAGCAGAAAGGCTTAGCCTTCCTCCCATTACCAATATATAGGTGAATTAGTTTAACAGGTATATATATCGTGATATCCCAATAACAAGTTCGTCACGGAGCGATCTTCAATCTTCACCTGCAACTAGCAACGCTATAAGAGGGGCTGAGCAATGCGTACTTAGCCAAACAATGGTTTGCTAGGAAGGCGGTTAGAGTGTTTCATGGCAACAATAGGAGGTTGACAAATAGGAATGGGCAGCGAGACAGTATCTAAAGAGCGAGACATCTAGCATAGGCAAAGATAGAAGTGATATCTGGGAATGGTCATCTTGCCTGTTGATACCACAGAGGGATCGTAACCTTGCTCCTCAAACTCAGCCTCGTAAGAAGCCTCGAACTCCGAATCGGCTCCCGGCTCTACCCAACACAAGAACACAACAACGGCACAATATCAAACACGGTGCAATGCACAATCATCATGATGCAAGCCATATCAAGGGATGCGAGTATGATGTGCGTATGCATGAGGAAGCTCTTGAGCCTAAGGAGAAGATGATGGAAAGGGCTTCATCTTGGGCAACCAAGCAAGCACTAGATAGAGGGGAAGATTTTGGTTGAAAAAGATATTAAGATCACCGGAAACGGATGTACGGTTTGCAATTGACAAGCAAAACAATATTCAAGCAAAGCTGCAGTTTACAGCAACATGGCATCTTGGGAGCAAGAAATAATCATGCTACAACACCCAAACATGGAGACAAAGGGTATGCATGTGAAATAGACATGATACTTAACAAGCATGAACTTAGAGCACACCCAAAACCTTGCTGGAACACAATTAAACAAGCATGGCAAGTTGCAATAAATTTACAGAATTCTCAGACTTAGTGAAAATTACAAGGCATGGCAGAATTACAACGAATAGGCATGTTTGCAAGCTCGTGCAACTCAACTCAAAGCATATCATGGCAAGTTAAGATAACCAACAGCAAGCAGACATATTTGAGAAGCTACTCAAAGCAATAACATGCTCATAGGATGCATAGAACACTAGCTAAACTCGTGGCAAAACTGAACTTGTTGATAACATGTTGACAAATACATTTTATAGTCACTTGAGAGTATGAAAACAACAAGTTACAGCAAACCATCATGCAAGAAAAAGCATGGCAATAACATACATAACATGCTCTTCAAGGATAACCACATGGCTACTTGTACAACATACTAGAACATGTCCCAAAGACCATGGCAAAAGTGCAAAAGTTTAACCAGACTTAGCAAAATCTGGGCATTCTGTCAGTAACATTTTATAGCAACTTGAGGGCCTCATAAGAACAAGCTACAGCATGGCATCATGGCAAAAAATAGTATGGATAGCTAGAGTATAACATATACATCAAGGAACACCCGCTCTACAACTCTAAGCATGCACAAGAAAAACAGTGGCATCATGGATACATGGCATAAATATTACCAGATTCACACTTAGCAGAAATTTAACATTATGATGACATGTTATCAAGCTTGTAGCACTCATTTCAAGACATATCATGGCATGAAAATGAATCTATCATGTAGAGCACATACCAAAGAGCAAAACTCATGTTGACACCTAGCTCATATGACACATGGATTAATATGCACAAGCAAGACAAAACATCATCTCATAACAAGTTCAGACACTAATCAGCCAAATGCACTTTTGCAACAGAGATAAGCATGGCAATGTGACACCTAACATGAATGCTATAGCAACCATCGTGTAGAGCACTTCACAATGAAGATTCGGACATATCATTTACTCCATTCGGACCAACGTGCACAAAGTTACTAGCTCACGAACATGCCAACAAATTTACACACACAACAAGTGCTAAAACAGTTTCATCACAATGCACTCTTTCCACGAAGATTAAGTCAACTAGATGATCTCTAACATGCATGAAACTGATGCTAACATGTAGAGCACTACGAGATGAATATTTCGATATATCATACGCGCAAAATGGAGCACCGAGCACAAATATATCACATGTCAAAGAGGGCAACATATTTACTCAGATCCGGGACTTAGTGGAAAAATATACCTCCGTGAAAAGTCAACGCGGGACTGAGGGGTTCCGGGACGGAGAGACCCAGGTTCGGGGGAGACGTTCGGATGGAGGGAGTGGTGCATCTGGTCCCGCCTGGACCGGATCCACCGGAGCCGGGCCGGCGGCGAGGTGGTGGCTGGCAACGGGGAGCGGTGAGTCGGCGGGGACTGGTGAGGCGGCGGCGGTGACGGTCGGTGCCGGCGGGCGGCGGGCGGCATGTGGCGGCAGAGTTCATCTTTCAAACCACCTCGGAACTGATATATCTTGCTCTTGGCATTTGGATCTCTTGCTTCGCATAACGGGCAAGATTCTGGAACTTGACATTGTATTGATAGATGGACATGGTGCCTTGCTTCAGGTTGCGGAATTGCTCACGCATGCCTTCAGTGACACTGGTTGGAATGTGATGAGAGCGGAAATCTTTGTAGAAGTCAGTCCACGAGATCTCACGACCAATACGTCTCCAACGTATCTATAATTTTTTATTGTTCCATGCTATTATTTATGAAGTCTTGGATGTTTAATGGGCTTTATCATTCACTTTTATATCATTTTTGGGACTAACCTACTAACCCAAAGGCCCAGTCCAGATTGCTGTTTTTTTGCCTATTTCAGGGTTTTGCAGAAAAAGAATATCAAACGGAGTCCAAACAGAATGAAACCTTCACGAGAGATATTTTTGGAGGAAATCACGCTCGGGAAACGTCGGGACCAAGTCACGGGGCATAGAGCCAGCCCTGGAGGGTGCGGGGCGCGCCCCCTTCCCAGGGCGCGCCCCCTCCCTCGAGGGCTGGCCCACACGGCCCCCGGTGCCCTCCTTCTTCCTATATATACCTATGTACCCCCACAAACTCCATACGCAGAGAGAAAACCCTAATTCCACCGCCGTAGCTTCTGTTCCCGTGGAGATCCCATCTTGGAGCCTGTTCTGGGAGGGGGATCCATCACGGAGGCCTTCATCATCATCATCTTCGCCCTCGCCATGAGTTGTGAGTAGTTTCTCACAGACCTTCCGGTCCATAGCTAGTATCTAGATGGCTTCTTCTCTCTCTCTGGATCTCAATACAAAGTTCTCCTCGGTCTTCGAGGAGATCTATTCGATGTAATCTCTTTTTGTGGTGTGTTTGTCGAGATCCGATGAATTGTGAGTTTATGATCAAGGTTATCTATGAAAGATATTTGGTTCTTCTCTGAACTTTTTATTGTCCTCATAATATCCTTGCAAGTCTCTTCGAATTATTGGTTTGGTTTGGCCTACTAGATCTATAGTTCTTGCAATTGGAGAAGTGCTTGGCTTTGGGTTCAATCTTGTGGTGTCCATTCCCAGTGACAGTAGGGGCAGCAAGGCACGTATTGTATTGTTGCCATCGAGGATAAAAAGGTGGGGGTTTCATCATATTGCTTGAGTTTATCCCTCTACATCATGTTATCTTTCTTAAGGCGTTACTCTGTTCGTCTGAACTCAATACACTAGATGCATGCTGGATAGCGGTCGATGTGTTGAGTAATAGTAGTAGATGCAGAATCGTTTCGGTCTACTTGTCTCGGACGTGATGCCTATATACAATGATCATGCCTAGATAGTCTCATAATTATTCGCTTTTCTATCAATTGTTGGACAGTAATTTGTTTACCGGCCGTAGAATACCGCTATCATGAGAGAAGCCACTAGAGAAAACTATGGCCCTCGGGTCTATTCTCATCATATCAATCTACATCGACTTTACTTTTCTTTCTTTTATTTGTTGTTTTGTTAAACTAAAATTACCAAAAATATAATTATCATCTCTATCAGATCTCACTTTCGTAGGTGACCGTAAAGGGATTGACAACCCCTTATCGTGTTGGCTTCGAAGTTCTTATTTGTTTGTGCACGTGCGAGGGACTCGCGCGTGGTCTCCTACTGGATTGATACCTTGGTTCTCAAAAACTGAGGGAAATACTTACGCTACTGTGCTACATCTCCCTTTCCTCTTCGAGGGAATACAACGCAAGCTCAAGAGGTAGCAAGAAGGATTTCTAGCGCCGTTGCCGGGGAGGCTTACGCAAAAGTCGTATACCAATTACCTATCACAAACCCTTATCCTTCGCATTACATTTATTTGCCTCTCGTTTTCCTCTCCCCCACTTCACCTTTGCCATTTTATTCGCCCTTCTTCCGTCATGCGTTTATCGTCCGCTTGCTTCTTGTCTGCTCGTGTGCTGCTTGCTTGCTTGTCACTATGGCTCTCGCTTCTAGTGTTGACCCTCACCTCAAGAGGCTGGAGGAGATTGAAAACAATGTGTCGGGGAAACTGATCCACCCACGAATACCGATGGGGACGGAGTCCCTTTTCGGTACGGCAGGGGGCGGAGATCGCACGAAGAGCAGATCGAGGCGAGGCACACGAGCAGTTTACCCAGGTTCGGGCCACACGGATGCGTAAAACCCTACTCCTGCTTTGGTTTGTATTGAGTTCTTGCTCGGGAGCGCTGAGAGCTACAG
Organism: Secale cereale; assembly: GCA_902687465.1. Lineage (NCBI taxonomy): Eukaryota > Viridiplantae > Streptophyta > Magnoliopsida > Poales > Poaceae > Secale > Secale cereale. Next base: position 218,466,333 of record LR738710.1, on the reverse strand, counting down.
TACACTTCAGCAGCTAACGAGACCGAGCGTTGGAGTGTTTGAATGTCTAACCCCCCCCCTCTACGTTGTGCATGGGCCTCCTTTTATACGCTCAAAGGGGTCACCGACAGGTGGCAACGCAGTTGAGGGTAAAACTGGAAAAAGTGTGGTAGTTGGTACAGTGTTTTATACCTAACCCTGACGGCAGGGGACAAGGGCATTAAATGCCCATTGTCGTCGCCCAAATAGTGCAAAAAGGGCCGTCAGGGGCGCCACCGTTCTCCACGATGGCCACCTTGTCAGCGCCGCTTGCCACCGTGTACCCCTGGCTGCACAGCCTTCCGCCACGTGCGCCTGGAAGGGTCCCAGAGCGGCACGTGGATGGATGTGCTGCAGCGCGGGTACTGAGTGGAAGCTTGCCGCGGCAAGCGCCTTGCCGCGGTCGCTATCTTGTCGCTTCCGGGAGCTTGTCGCTCACCGGGCCTTGCCGGGATGCGTGGCGCGTCGCGGCAAGTTTCTTGAGATGCCTTGGTTGGCCTTCCCGGCAAGCTCCTCTTGCCAGGGTCTTGCGCCTTGAGTAGTCTTTTGCCTTGAGTGGCCTTCCCGGCAAGCTCCTCTTGCCGGGGTCTTGTCTCCTTGGCTAGGATACTTTGTTCTTGTATGGCTCCAAAGGAAACACGGAGGACCTTGGCGATCACCCGTCAAACCTTGCCGCGGGACGCTGCGACTGCCCGTGCACAAGTTCGGGATACTAAGGTTACCCCTACTTTAGTACACCGACACAATGTTAGAAATTTTATGACTGTACAATTTGAGCATAATGACTTCTTCAGAAGTGAACTTAAAGAATAGAAAAAGTTTATGGAGTATATGAATGAAGACCTTGATGATATGTCTAAGGAATTTATGGCTTGAAATCTCAGTTTGCTCATCTTGAAAACTTAATTGCCCGAATTTCGGATAAACAGTCCACCTTGATTAATAAGATGGCTGCTAAACCGAAGAGCATGAAAATAAAGATGAAGATCTGAAAGTTATTGATGTGTCTCCTATTAGATCCTTGTTTTCTAGTATTAATCTTGATGAGAATAGGATTGGAGATGATTCTGCTTTAAAGTGTCCCAATAATTCAGAGTTTTCAGATCTTGATGCTAAAATTGCTAAAAGTGGGAGTGAAGAGATTAAAACTTTGCATAGTGATGAACCCACTACTTTGGATTTCAAGGGATTCAATTATGATAATTGCTCTTTGATTGATTGTATTTCCTTGCTGCAATCCGTCCTAAATTCTCCGCATGCTTATAGTCAAAATAAAGCTTTCACTAAACATATAGTTGATGCTTTGATGCAATCTTATGAAGAAAAACTTGAGTTGGAAGTTTCTATACCTAGAAAGCTCTATGATGAATGGGAACCTACTATAAAAATAAAAATAAAAGATCATGAATGCTATGCTTTGTGTGATTTGGGTGCAAGTGTCTCCACTATCCCAAAAACTTTATGTGATTTGCTAGGGTTCCATGAGCTTGATGATTGTTCTTTAAATTTGCATCTTGCGGATTCCACTATTAAGAAACCTATGGGAAAAATTAATGATGTTCTTATTGTTGCCAATAGGAATTATGTGCCCGTAGATTTCATTGTTCTAGATATAGATTGCAATTCATCATGTCCTATTATTCTTGGTCGACCTTTCCTTAGAACGATTGGTGCAATTATTGACATGAAGGAAGGAAATATTAGATTCTGATTTCCGTTAAGGAAAGGCATGGAACACTTTCCTAGAAAGAAAATCAAATTACCATATGAATCTATCATGAGAGCCACTTATGGATTGCCTTTCAAGGATGGCAATACCTAGATCTATCTTGTATCGTACCTAGCTAGGGGCGTAAAACGATACGCTTGTTGGGAGGCAACCCAATTTTATGTTTTTTGTTTTTGTTGCTGTTAGGGAATAAATATTGCTTCTAGCCTCTGATTAGATGTGTTTTCATGTTTTGTTTAGTGTTTGTGCCAAGTAGAATCTTTGGTAAGACTTGTGTGAAGTTTATTTGATCTTGCTGTGAAAAACAGAATCGTTAGCGCTCGCTAAAGTAGACTTCAGATTTTACTGGAGCATGCTTTTTAGTTTATTCTTTTTGCTGCTGATCGGTAGACAAATTGCAAAAATTTACCAATTTAGTTTGAAGTTTTTGGAGATCCATAATTAGGCGAACCCTGCAGATTACTACAGATTGTTCTGTTTTTGACAGATTCTGTTTTTCGTGTGTTGTTTGCTTATTCCGATGGATCTATTAGTAATATTGGAGGATATGAACCATAGAGAACTTGGATTACAGTAGATTTAACACCAATATAAACAAATAATGAATTCCTTTCTATACCTTTGAGTAGTGGTTTGCTTTCTCTTACTAACGGAGCTCACGATAATTTTTGTCTAAGTTTTGTGTTGTGAAGTTTTCAAGTTTTGAGTATTGCTTTGATGGACTATGGAACAAGGAGTAGCAAAGGCCTAAACTTGGGAATGCCCATGGTACCCCAAGTAAAATCAAGATAATCAAAATCCTAAGCTTGGGGATGCCCCGGGAAGGCATCCCCTCTTTCGTCTTCATCCATCGGTAGCTGTACTTGGAGCTATATTTTTATTCGCAACATGCTATGTGTTTTGCTTGGAGCGTCTAGTATAATTTGAGTCTTTGCTTGTTAGTTTAACACAATCATCCTTGCTGGACACACCTATTTTATAGAGCTAAATGTGGCCTAGAAATTATTAGAACACTCTATGTGCTTCACTTATATCTTTTGAGTTGAATAGTTTTTGCTCTAGTGCTTCACTTATATCTTTTAGAGCACGGTGGTGGTAATATTTTGTAGAAATTGTTGAACTCTCATGATTCACTTATATCTATTTGAGAGTCCATTAAAACAGCATGGTAATGTGTTTAGGCTAAAGAAACTAGTCTTCACATGATAAACATCCAATGTCAATGTAGTAAAATTTTCACACCAAGTGCATTGAATAGAATGTGAGTTGGATGCTTGATAATTGTTTTGAGACATGAGGATAGTGATATTAGAGTCATGCTAGTGGAGTTATTAGAAATTGAGAAATACTTGTGTTAAGGTTAGTGATTCCCGTATCATGCACGTATGGTGAACTGCTATGTGACGAAGTTAGAGCATGAGGTATTTGTAGAGTGCCAACATTTGTGTGGAGGTCGGGGGCGCGCGATGGTTAACTCCTACCAACCTCCCCCCTAGGAGCATGCATTGGTTTCCTTTTTTTTGATGACTCGTAGATTTTTGCAATAAGTATATGAGTTCTTATGACTAATGTTGAGTCCATGGATTATACGCACCCTCACCCTTCCACCATTGCTAGCCTCTCTTGTACCGCGCAACTTTCGCCGGTACTACAAACCCACTATATATCCTTCCTCAAAACAGCCACCGTATTGTTCTTCGAAACAGCCACCATACCTACCTATCATGGCATTTCCATAGCCATTCTGAGATATATTGCCATGCAACTTTCCACCGTTCCGTTCATATGACACGTATCATATTGTCATAGTGCCATGCATGATCATGTAGTTGACATCGTAGTTGTGGCAAAGCCACCATGCATAATTTTTCATATATGTCGCTCTTGAATCATTGCTTATGCCGGTACACTGCCGGAGGCATTCATGTAGAGTCATACTTGTTGTAGTATCGAGTTGTAATTTCGAGTTGTAACAAAAAGTGTGATGATCATCATTATTAGAGAATTGTCCCGTGTGAGGAAAGGCCAATAAAAAAAGAAGGCCCAAAAAAAATTTAGAGAGGGGCTAATAAAAAAAGAGAGAAAAGCCCCTCGAAAAAAATGAGAGAAAAGAGAGAAGGGACAATTTCTACTATCTTTTTCCACACTTGTGCTTCAAAGTAGCACCATGTTCTTCATGATAGAGAGTCTCATGTTTAGTCACTTTCATGTACTAGTGGGAATTTTCATTATAGAACTTGGCTTGTATATTCCAACAATGGGCTTCCTCAAATGCCCTAGGTCTTCGTGAGCAAGCAAGTTGGATGCACACCCACTAGTTTCTTTTGTTGAGCTTTCATTCATATTTAGCTCTAGTGCATCGGTTGCATGGCAATCCCTACTCACTCACATTGATATCTATTGATGGGCATCTCCATAGCCTGTTGATATGCCTAGTCGATGTGAGACTATCTCCCTCCTTTTTGTCTTCTCCACAACCACCTCTATTCCACCCATAGTGCTATATCCATGGCTCACGCTCATGTATTGCGTGGAAGTTGAAAGGTTTGAAAAAAATAGAGTATGAAAACAAATGCTTGGCTGAAATCGGGGTTGTGGATGATATGAATATTTTGTGTGATGAAGAGGGAGCATAGCCAGACTATATGATTTATTAGGGATAACTTTCTTTAGCCATGGTATTTTGAGAAGACATGATTGCTTTGTTTGTATTGGTTGAAGTATTGTTATTTCTTATGTCAATATAGACTTTTATCTTGAATCCATCAAATCTGAACATTCATGCCACAATTAAGAGAATTACATTGAAAACCTATATTGGTTAGCATTCCACATCAAAAATTATGTCTTTATCATTTACCTACTCGAGGATGAGCATGAATTAAGCTTGGGGATGCTTGATACGTCTCCAACGTATCTATAATTTTTTATTGTTCCATGCTATTATTTATGAAGTCTTGGATGTTTAATGGGCTTTATCATTCACTTTTATATCATTTTTGGGACTAACCTACTAACCCAAAGGCCCAGTCCAGATTGCTGTTTTTTGCCTATTTCAGGGTTTTGCAGAAAAGGAATATCAAACGGAGTCCAAACGGAATGAAACCTTCGCGAGAGATATTTTTGGAGGAAATCACGCTCGGGAAACGTCAAGACCAAGTCAGGGGCAAAGAGCCATCCCTCGAGGGTGCGGGGCGCGCCCCCTTCCCAGGGCGCGCTCCCCTGCCTCGAGGCTGGCCCACACGGCCCCCGGTGTCCTCCTTCTTCCTATATATACCTACGTACCCCAAAAACTCCATACGCAGAGAGAAAACCATAATTCCACCGCCGTAGCTTCTGTTCCCGTGGAGATCCCATCTTGGAGCCTGTTTCGGGAGGGGGATCCATCACGGAGGCCTTCATCATCATCATCATCGCCCTCACCATGAATTGTGAGTAGTTTACCTCAGACCTTCGGGTCCATAGCTAGTATCTCGATGGCTTCTTCTCTCTCTCTGGATCCCAATACAAAATTCTCCTCGGTCTTCGAGGAGATCTATTCGATGTAATATCTTTTTGCGGTGTGTTTGTCGAGATCCGATTAATTGTGAGTTTATGATCAAGGTTATCTATGAAAGATATTTGGTTCTTCTCTGAACTTTTTATGTGTGATCATAATATCCTTGCAAGTCTCTTCGAATTATTGGTTTGGTTTGGCCTACTAGATCTATAGTTATTGCAATGGGAGAAGTGCTTGGCTTTGGGTTCAATCTTGCGATGTCCTTTCCCAGTGACAGTAGGAATAGCAAGGCACGTATTGTATTGTTGCCATCGAGGATAAAAAGATGGGGTTTTCATCATATTGGTTGAGTTTATCCCTCTACATCATGTCATCTTTCTTAAGGCGTTACTCTGTTCGTATGAACTCAATAGATGCATGCTGGATAGCGGTCGATGTGTGGAGTAATAGTAGTAGATGGAGAATTGTTTCGGTGTACTTGTCTCAGACGTGATGCCTATATACAATGATCATGCCTAGATATTCTCATAATTATTCGCTTTTCTATCAATTGCTCGACAGTAATTTGTTTACCTGCCGTAGAATACCGCTATCATGAGAGAAGCCACTAGAGAAAACTATGGCCCCCGGGTCTATTCTGAGTATATCAATCTACATCTACTTTACTTTTCTTGCTTTTATTTGCTGTTTTATTAAACTAAAAATACCAAAAATAAAATTATCATCTCTATCAGATCTCACTTTCGTAAGTGACCGTAAAGGGATTGACAACCCCTTATCACGTTGGATGCGAAGTTCTTATTTGTTTGTGCAGGTGCGAGGGATTCGTGCGTGGTCTTCTACTGGATTGATACCTTGGTTCTTAAAAACTGAGGGAAATACTTACGCTACTGTGCTACATCTCCCTTTCCTCTTCGAGGGAATACAACGCAAGCTCAAGAGGTAGCAACGACCACCTCTGGAATCTTTGTACTGTTGCCACCAATCAGCAGCTTGATCTTTGAGTTGGAAAGTGGCAAACTTGACATAATCCTCGGGCCTCACGTTACTGCATTCAAAGTGCTTTTTGATGTCTGTGATCCAATCTTCAGCATCTAGCGGGTCCACACAGTAACTTAACGACTTTGGTTGGTTTGCCAGGAATTGGTTCAGTATCGCAAAGTGAGGTTGATTGAACAGATTGTCTTGGCCTTGGTTCCCATGATTGCCTTGATTTGCTTGGTTGGCTTGAAAATTCTGCATCATTTGCATGAGTATCTGAGTGTTTAGGTTGGTCGCTTGCATAATAGCTCTCCATGCCTCAGACGGAGGAGGAGGGGAAGGAGGACGCTCTTCTTCATCCTCCTGGTTTAGGTTGGCAACCTTCTTGGGAGCCATCCAGAATATGATGACAACTGTTAACGATTGATGCAAAATAGATGAGCTGAATCAATGGCTAGATATTTGCAACATAAGTCTTCACAATAAACATTCGAACAAAATGAACGAATGTCAGGACCCCGATCCTAAGTCACACAGGTCTAGCATCATATCACTTTGCAGCCTCACACACGGTATCCCCACGGGTGCCACCTTACCTGGCCCGGGACCGTTTGCGCATGTTGGCACACGTATATGATAGTGCCGCTAGCATCCATATGACAGAGAACCCGGGCCGACATGACTAGTTATAAACCAAAAGTGGCACTAAATTACAGAGACTGGCATACATGACCCAGCAACGAACGTGTCGGTCATCAACGTATGAACCCAAGTCGTAGCAAGCTACAATGCGTGACATTTCCCCTAAGGGACAGACACAGGAACGAAGAAGGACACATGCCGGCCAGCCTAAGTGTTCCGGAGCAGTAGCAGGCTACCAAGGCTCAGTGGAAGCACTAGGAGGCATTTCCCTGTAAGATAGGGTACCAAGGGTAAACAACTAGGTGTCGGATCCCACACATAGCAATACACATTACACGTACGCATAACATGCAAGTATGTGTTGTACAACATGGCATCACAACATAACTCAACAACTCATATAGATAAAGGCCTAGAAGAGACATCATAGAATCCATTACAAACAGAGGTCACATGACCCAACATACAGAGCATACAGGCAACGGAAGCATAACATGTCTGAGTACAGACAACTACAAATGAAAAAGGCTGAGAAGCCTGACTATCTACAAGGCCCTCCCAAGGGTACAAGATCGTAGCTGAGGTAACAAGCTAAACGTCGAAGTCCGCGCGGAACCACTAGTGAGACTGAAGTCTCTCTGCAAAAACAAAAATTAAGCAAACGTGAGTACAAAGGTACTCAGCAAGACTTACATCAGAACTAACTACATATGCATCAGTATCAACAAAGAGGTGGTGGAGTTTGACTACAGCAAGCCAGCTTTGACTCGGTGGCTATCCTGAACTACGACTGCAAGTAACTCTTTGAGGTGGCGCACACGAGTCCACATATTCACCAATCAATACACCACTATGGATCCGCTCCCGTCTCCCTACGAGAAGGCCATCCATAGCACTCATGCTTATCTTGCGTATTTTAGAGTATGCACTTTCACTTGTCTATGAACTGTAGAGGTAACCCAGAAGTCCATTTCCGCGGACACGGCTATTCGAATAGATCATGTATAAAACCCTGCAGGGGTGTACTTCTTCACACACGCTCTCACCACTTACCGCCGTCTACACGACATGTACTCGGCAACCTTCAAGCGGAAGCCCAACGAGGGTGTCGGCCACAGCCTACCTAAACACTCAAGTCTCTAGTCCAGGTTTATCGCCTATTCAGGTTCCATCCGCAGGGAGTCTGGCCGAGGTCTCCACATACGGCCCAAAACGATGTGTACAGGGTTCCGCGACACCAAACGGGCAACCAACACAATGTGTGGTAGTAACTGTTTCATGGATCAACCAACACAGAACTCAGTTCCTGAGGACGGCTGCAATGAGACAACCCACCATGTACTCCTACATGGCCTCTCATCGCTACCTTTACCAAATCATGTTCACACACTCAGCTCTCAACAGTAGGACATGTTCACCACATTCCAATTCATCCCCGATGAATCAGAACTGACACAACTCTAAGCAATAGCAGGCATAACCAGAAAGCATGAATGAGTAGGCACAACATGGCTCAAACAACTCCTACTCATGCTAGTGGGTTTCAACTATTTACTGTGGCAATGACATGTCATGAAGTGGAAAGGGGTTCAACTACCGCTACAGGTAACAGTTGAAGCGTTATTGTCCTAATGGAGTAAAAGAGAGCAAGAGCGAGAGAGTGGGATTGTATCGGAATGCTCAATGGGGTTTGCTTGCCTGGCACTTCTGAAGATAACATTGGGTCTTCATCGGTGTCAGCGATTACATCGTCGGAACACGTCTACTGAGAGGGGTCAAACACCGGCAAACAAGAGAGAACACAATCAATGCAATGCGACAATATGATGCATGATCATGACATGGAAATATGCTGTTGATTGAGCTAATGCAACTAGCAACCATATTAAATGAAGTTAATTTGAACCAAGGGTTCAAATTCAAACTCCATATGTGGTTATTTAAATGCCATTTAATTGATTTGACCTGATCAGCAGGTTTAACTTGTTCAAACATGCATGAAAACGCCATAAACAGATTCCTTAAATTTTTCTGATCATTTTTCATATATAATTTATTTTCATTGGAGTTATTGATTATTTTCTGTGATTTTTAGAAGTTTTGGCTATTTTCAGAAATAAATAAATCATTTAAGATTTATTTAAAATTCCAGAAAACACATTGCATCATCACTAGGTCATGCTGACATCAGCAAGTCAACAGGGGCTGGTCCAGGTCAAACCTGACCAGCGGGGCCCACTGGTCAGTGACCCAGTGTTGCCTAGGGTCACAGACAGGTGGGGTCGGGTCAACGGACACATCAGCATAGTCAAACTGACACGTGGGCCCACAACAATTAGATTTAGACTTAATCTATTTTAGTTAGCCGGTTAGTTAGGCGGTGGGACCCAGCTGTCATTGACTCCATGGGGTAGTTAGTAGGGTGCTTAGGCACTAATGGCTGGTTACGTCGGCGGTTAGCCGCCAGCGACCATAGCCGACAGCGGAGGTACTCCGGCCGGCCGATTCCGGCGGCCGTTCCAAGCACGGCTAGGCTCTTGCGAAAGCCCGCAGAGAGGCGCGTCGGGTGGTGCAAGTGGCAGCTGTAGGGGAGGGATGTAGCGTCGCCGGCATCCAGGTGGGCGGCGGCAGCGCTCGGGCACATGCGGGCAGCGGTGCTACGGGGCGCAGGCGAGCTAGGAAAAGGGATGGGCGGCCTCCTGGAAGCACGAGGAACTCGTTCCTATGCTCAGCAACGACGGACACAGGCTGCAAGGTGGCACACGACAAGGCAGGCGGCAGCGGAGCTCGGCCATGGCGGCGGTGCTAGCTAGAGATCGAACGGAACAATGGGGTTAGGGGGAGGGGAAAGTGGGGCTCACGGCGATCACGATGGTTCTGACGGCGAGCCCGGAGAAGAACCGGAGTTGTCGGGGCGGCGAGGGGGATCTCCGGCAGTCGAGGAGGAAGGAGATGCTGGGGATGACGATTCGGGGCTTCCAGCGTTGATTGGCTCGGTGCAGAAGGCGTAGGCGACGGAGGCGAAGCTCGTGGACGTGCTGGCGAGGCGAGACGGTGGCACTGGCCGCGGTGGTAGCGAGCGCGGCGGCGATGGCGTTCGGTGGTTGCAAGAGAGAGAGCACCAGGGGAGAGGAGAAGGACGAGGGGGGTGAGGAAGAGAGCCAGAGAGGTGCGTGGCGTCGCCTGGGCGCGTCGGGAAAGCGGCGGAAGCAGGAGGTGGCGGGGCGCGTGGTCGCGCGCGCGAGGCACACGCCCGACGTCCTTCTGTCCAGAGGAAGGGGATGACTGGCGGCTGGGCTCTGGTGGGCTGACTGCTGCTGGGCCTCTCAGGTAAGGCCAGGTGAGTTCTTCTCTCTCTCTCTTCTTTAAATTGTTTCTGTTTTCTATTTATTCTGTTATGTTTTGATTTAGTAAAAATACTAAATCATTTGATAAAATCCTGGAAATAGTTAGGGGTGCTTTCTGAATTATTCCAGTGACCCTTGACAATTTCCAACATTTTTGGAGCATCTAAAATATATATAGCATTTAAATAGCCCCAATTCAAATATGTTTGAATTAATCCCAAGTCCAAATATGTCCTCCAAAAATGTGAACCATTTTTGGCAGATGCTTCCACCTTGATCCAGAAATGATGAACATTTTTAAAGGTCATTTGAAAACATTGGAAAAGATTTTTGTTGAACCTATTTGGAAACTTTCTGGTGATAGGGTTTATCAATCCCCATTTCAAGTTTAAGAGAAATTTAAACATGATGCAACACAAGACTAACTGGACCAGAGCAGACCAGAACTAGGGATGTGACAACGAATGAATTCCACAGTTAATGGTACAACAATCTTCTCGAGAGGCCACTTGGTAGTCAACAGATAAAATAAAAACAACAAGGTGCGGATGGAACAAATACATGATAGAAGCTTCATCCCACATGTTCGTGCTGAATGCCCCATGGAACGTGTTGCAAAGGTTGTTGCAATCTGTGGATCAGCATAGCCAAGGACCCTTTAAGATGCAACTCCCAGTTGGAACAACACCCATGAAACCTCTTCACTCGATGTTGAACCCCAAACCTCAAACCATGCACTCGTTGGAAGAATGCCTATGAGCTACTTGAAGAACCCACCTATTAATTCCCGAAGGTCTCCGGTTATGCAATCCGGTGTTGGGGATACAGAGGAAGCACCGCGCACTCAACTCTAAACCTACATCCAGCTATATCCATCCATCAACATATAACCAGTCATCCTCGGAAACTGTTTACCTCGGACCTTCGAAATGCATCCGCTATACTAGTTGTGACAATACTCCCGAACTATCTCCCCAGTACTGGGTGACATCGGGGTTATCTCACCACTAACCGGATAGAAGAGTTTTCAATGTTGGTCGTCTTAAGTATTCTAGAACCGCTATGATACATTTGTGACGACAACACCTCGGAGCTCAACTTCCCGGGACACTGCCACAACCCCTAAATGACAGGAGGCATCGAGAACAATGTTCTCGTCACAAAGATATCGGAACAATCCAAACAATACTCGCGTGATCCTAAAAAAATATTAGTGAATTTTTTAGAGTAGAGGAGATAGAACAACGTCAGGAGTCCTCACCAGAGCAATGAAGGGGATGAGGAGTAAAAATAAATCCTACTCTCTGATATATATATATATATATATATAGGACTCGAAACAATTTTTGTGTGTGCCTAGACTCAACCGTCAACGATTCGATCAATCAGGGGGCTCCTAGGTGGGAGAAGGCTCTAAATACCAACTTGTAATGCCCAATATGCGGCTATATCTCCCACGTGTCGAGGCACGAGTTAAGGACATAAACACATACTAGAATGATCTCAAGTATGGTATCTTTGCACATCTCACGTAAAATTCAGGGATCAAAAAGTAAAAGATAGTTGGCTTACACTCGCCACGTCACACAATGAATACAATAGCATACATCATCCGAATAACATCAGGGTCCGACTACGGATGGAAATCCAAATGAGAAAGATACCAAAAACACAAGGCCTGATCACCCTAGTAGGAACCTCTACTGATCGTCGGGATAAGACACATAGTAACGTCCACGCTCTTCGTCGAACTCCTAGTAAAGCTCTGAACAATCTCCTGCATAGTTCTCAACGGTACCTGCATCCGGTGTGTGTTGAATCTGTGAGCCATAGAGGGCTCAGCAATCCCGTTCCCGGGTATCAAAACTACCAAAGCCTTAGGTGTGGAAAGGCTGTAAATAGAGGGTGCAGCAACCACTAAGCACTAGCCTACGAGTTTAGTGCGAGAAGAGAACAAGTGCCAACGATCGCCAAGTTGATCAAGAAGCAATCCTAACTACTCACGATCAAACATAACCCCACCGTGTTCACTTCCCGAAGCCCTTCGGAAAGAGACCATCACGGTTACTCACGCAGGTAGTGTATTCATGAATAAGGTGTCAAGTTATCTACAACCGGATATTAACAAATTCCCATCTGCCACATAACCGCGGGCACGGCTTTCTAAAGATCAAACCCTGCACGGGTGTTCCAACTTAGCCCATCACAAGCTCACGATCTGTGGAGTCGCAACTCCAAAGTGGGAAGACCCGAGTATTCTCGGAATCCCGTGCTCAAGATATTTCGACAAAGGTAAAACTAATCCAGCAAGACCTCCTAGCGTGCCGACACCCTGATAGTATCTGCGCGTATCTCGTCTCAGGCCACGACCGGATAGGTCATCCTACAGGTAATACCAAATACCTCGGGTTTCCCCAAGGCGGCCCTGCAGTCTACCCAGTTTGGACCAACACTCATGAGGAGCACTGGCCCGGGTTGTAAAATTAAGTCCTCGGGGTCCGGAAAGTCCCTATGCAAGTTATTTAGTTATGGCAAAAGGTAAAACCAAGGTTGGGCCTTGTTGGAAAAGCTTTAAGTAGTGCGAATTATCAAGGGGGGCCCATAAACCCCAATCGTGTTAGGAACACAAAATCAAGGAACATAACACCGGTTTATCAGTTGCTAGGGTGGCATGAGTGGAAAACACCAAGCAGAAAGGCTTAGCCTTCCACCCATTACCAATATAGAGGTGAATTAGTTTAACAGGTATATATATTGTGATATCCCAATAACAAGTTCGTCACGGAACGATCTTCAATCTTCACCTGCAACTAGCAACGCTATAAGAGGGGTTGAGCAATGCGTACTTAGCCAAACAACGGTTTGCTAGGAAGGCGGTTAGAGTGTTTCATGGCAACAATTGGAGGCTGACAAACAGGAATGGGCATCGCGGCAATATCTAAAGAGCGAGACATCTAGCATAGGCAAAGATAGAAGTGATATCTGGGAATGGTCATCTTGCCTGTTGATTCCACGGAGGGATCGTAACCTTACTCCTCAATCTTAGCCTCGTAAGAAACCTCGAACTCCGAATCGGCTCCCGGCTCTACCCAACAGAAGAACACAACAACGACACAACATCAAACATGGTGCAATGCACAATCATCATGATGCAAGCCATATCAAGGGATGCGAGTATGATGTGCGTATGCATGAGGAAGCTCTTGAGCCTAATGAGAAGATGATGGAAAAGGCTTCATCTTGGGCAACCAACCAAGCCACTGGATAGAGGGGAAGATTTCGGTTGAAAAAGATATAAAGATCACCGGAAATGGATGCACGATTTGCAAATGACAAGCAAAACAATATTCAAGCAAAACTGCAGTTTACAACAACATGGCATCTTTAGAGCAAGAAAAATCATGCTACAGCACCCAAACATGGAGACAAAGGGCATGGATGTGAAATAGACATGATACTTAACAAGCATGAACTTAGAGCACACCCAGAACCTTGCTGGAACACAATTAAACAAGCATGGCAAGTTGCAATAAATTTCAGAATTCTCAGACTTTGTGAAAATTACAAGGCATGGCAGAATTACAACGAATAGGCATGTTTGCAAGCTTGTGCAACTCAACTCAAAGCATATCATGGCAAGTTAAGATAACCAACAGCAAGAAGACATATTTAAGAAGCTACTCAAAGCAAGAACGTGCTCATAGAATGCATAGAACACTAGGTACACTCGTGGAAAAACTGAACTTGTTGATAACATGCTCACAGATACATTTTATAGTCACTTGAGAGCATGAAAACAACAAGTTACTGCAAGCCATCATGCAATCAAAAGGCATGGCAATAACATACATAACATGCTCTTCAAGGATAACCACATGGCTACTTCTACAACATACTAGAACATGTCCCAAACACCATGGCAAAAGTGCAAAAGTTTAACCAGACTTAGCAAAATCTGGGCATGCTGTCAGAAACATTTTATAGCAACTTGAGGGACTCATAAGAACAAGCTACAGGATGGCATCATGGCAAACAAGAGTATGGATAGCTAGAGCATAACATATACATCAAGGAACACCCACTGGACAACTCTAAGCATGCACAAGAAAAACGGTGGCATCATGGATACATGGCATAAAAATTACCAGATTCACACTTAGCTGAAATTTAACATTATGATGACATGTTATCAAGCTTGTTGCACTTATTTCAAGACATATCATGGCATGAAAATGAATCTATCATGTAGAGCACATACCAAAGAGAAAAACTCATGTTGACACCTAGCTAATATGACACATGGATTAATATGCACAAGCAAGACAAAACATCATCTCATAACAAGTTCAGACACTTATCAGCCAATTGCACTTTTGCAACAGAGATAAGCATGGCAATATGACACCTAACATGAATGCTAGAGCAACCATCGTGTAGAGCACTTCACAATGAAGATCTGACATATCATTCACTCCATTCGGACCAACATGCACAAAGTTACTAGCTCACGAACAGGCCAACAAATTTACACAGACAACAAGTGCTGAAACAGTTTCATCACGATGCACTCTTGCCATGAAGATTAAGTCAACTAGATGATCTCTAACATGCATGAAACTGATGCTAAAATGTAGAGCACAACGAGACAAGCATTTCGATATATCATACGCCCAAAACGGAGCACCGAGCACAAATTTATCACATGTCAAAGAGGGCAACATATTTACTCAGATCCGGGACATAGTGGGAAAATATACCTCTGCGAAAAGTCAATGCGGGACGGAGGGGTTACGGGACGGAGAGATCCGGGTTGGGGGGGACGTTTGGATGGAGGGAGTGGTGGATCTGGTCCCGCCTGGATCGGATCCACCGGATCAGTAGCGGCGGTGGCCGGAGCCGGGGCGGCAGCGGCCGATGGTGGTGGCCGGAGCCGGGCCGGCGGCGAGGCGGCGGCCGGCGACGGGGAGCGGTGAGGCGGCGGCGGCAACGATCGGCACCGGTGGGCGGCGGGCGGCTAGTCCGCGCCGAGGCGGCGGCCGGCGGCGACCGAGGCGGAGGAAGCCGCGGCGAGCGCTGGGCGGTGGGGCGCGCGAGGCGGGCGCGGAGGCGGCTGGGCCACGGGGGCTGGCACCCTGTCCTGGCAGGCCGCGGCGCTGAGGCGGCGGAGCCCGACGACGGAGGGGACAGGTGGCGGCTGCGGATTCGTCCGGCGCGTCCGGGCGGACGTGTCCGGTCCGTCCCGAACGTGTCCGTTGGCGCGAGGAGGGAGAAGCTAGGGTTGGATCCGTGAAAAAGGACGGGGGGCGTTTTTATAGGCACGGGGAGTTAGGAATGTGAAAATGAGGAGCGGTTTCTGCCCACACGTTCACAATCCGACGACCGAGAGGATGGGAGTGGTTGTGCTGGGTTAGTGGGCTATTGTGGAGGCGGTCTTGGGCCAAAAGGAAGAAGAGCTTTTAGCCCACTAGGCTAACCGTTGGAGTATCAAACGACCTCCAAACGCGATGAAACTTGACAGGCGGCCTAGATGTACTAAAACAGCAACGCACGACAAGTCTCACCTCATTCCGAGAACTTTTTACGGCCACATACGAAAGAAGGACTCGGAGGTGCCACGGGCACGTGTGTGAGTGTCGGAACTCGAAACGGACAACAGGAAGAGACGAGTATGACCGGGTGCAAGTGACAACATGAATGCAATGCAATGCACATGATGACATGACAAGGATGAAATGCACACACGCACACGACAAAACGAAGAAACCCGAAATGAAGGAAGAGCCCAAAATGGAATTGAAGAGTCAATGTTGCATATATTGCCATAAATGGAAGGTATCACATATGGGGGTGTTACACCTGCAGTGCAATCGCTCGGGATCAGTTAGAGCCCAATGCCTCGCACCCACGCGCGTGCGTGTACGAGAGAAACGTGCATCGCTTGGCCTCAACCACCTACCGTAACCGGGAACACCCCGATATTTTCCTTGCCCTCGCTTCTACCATGGTTTTTTCGTCATGGACGGCCCATAGAATGTCATGCAGCTGCGTCTCCGGCCCGCCCAGGACGAAAAACCCATTTTCTGTCATGATTTTTTTGTCATAGAAGCAGGACGCCACCACATCTATGATGATACCATGTTTTGTCACAATTATTGTCATAGAAGTGTCATAAGTATGACAAAAAAGAGTTTTGTTCGGCCCAAAATGTCACGGATGTGTCTTTTTTTTGTAGTGCCCGAACCAGGATAAACTGCCTCGTGTCTATTTTACATGCCTGTTCATCGAGCTAGTTCGTCGGATGGCGAGTAGGTAGATAGGCGAGGTTGAGGTCTTCGCACGCACCCCGGAGTTCAGTCCTAGAAGTGTTTTGCGGAACCCTGAATCCGACAACGACAGCATGGGCAATGTCGCTGCCCTCAACGCCGTCGCGTCGTATAGCGCCTCCAGTGCCTGCGACCGCGCCATATGCCGTCGACGCGCGCGTAGCCACGCCATGCAGGCATAGAAAAAATCCGATGTGGATGTTGACGAGGTGACGTGGCTATGGGGATGTCGACGAGGTGACGGCCAGGACATCCCTGCCCACTGCCATCATCGAGGAGAACTAGAGCACGGGAGGCCGCCACCGATTGTATCCCATGAAGGCCACCGCCAAGGCGACGCCGGCCAATATAGTCGGTGTCTTGCATGATTCTTCTTCAATCGGATGCTGGAGGAGGATAAAGAGATCGGTCGACGACCATTTATATTAGGTATATTAATTCTACCTTTAGGTCCGGGCTAGCACAGCTTAATAAATGTGAATGTATTGAAATATGTCGTGTTTATATGAAATCCGGTCGTGTTTGCACAGAGGGTAGGGTACAAACTTCAGGGATTGCTCGCTGCATCGTGTGAGGTTGTCCTCACCCTTGCTCCCCATCGTCGAGTTGGTAGATCCCGCCGCCTGCTTCGCCACATCCCGCTGACGGGAGGTATAGCTTATTTTAGAATCGGCCTTGTTCTAATGGTCAAGCTCCCCACATTGATGCAACCCATTTTTCATCAAGTTAGGATTGCTCCCCACATTGCTGCATACCGCATGTGGATATTCTTCTAGTATTACAAAGCTCCCCATGTAGCTAGCTCCGTAGACTATTAGAGGAAAAAAGATACTACAGATATTGGCTAATGAACTGATCTCTTGGTTGGAAAGGGAAATAAAGATGCCGGCCTGACCGGTCTCTTGGTCAAAAAGTACAAAAAGTGGGGGGTGTTGGGTCGACAATGCAACCGAAAATGAGCACTTGTAGATTTCTTGTGCCTCCACTGTCCCTATGCCCTTACACTAAACTCTGACACCGGTAACATAGATGCATCTCTGTTGAACTGCGCAAAACTTAATTGCACAATGGTTGACACGATGATGTGTTTCTACTTTTCGTATCACCCTTTATTAGAACGATCATTCATGTTAACCATGCACGTACGTACTGATCAAGTGCTAGTCCAAATCTGTCATCACAGAGTAATAATGCAATCGTTATGCATGTTAATGTAAGCCCCCGTTAATCTAGTGCCAGTGTTGATTTGATGTGATGGCACTACTTAGTTAATGGCACTTTTTCATACTGTCACTGTAATGCCATTGATAACATATGAGATGTTGTTGTTAATCATATGCCGCTGCAAAAAATGACACTTCTTAAATAACCCTCTTACATATTTGTGCAAACAGGGTGTCTATCTCCATATGGTGTCTATTTGTGCAAACGGAACACAAACCTCAATTTTAGTGGAACCTATTGTGATCTGACCTCACGGTGCTCCAGGTATTCCAACATTTGTAACTAGGTAGAATGACCAACGCAAGATGAAATAAACTTATTCATACATTGACTTACTGTTTACAGTGTGGAACGAGGCCGCCATGTGTGGAGGAGAAAACAAGCACTGCAGTCGCGCCCTCAACGCAAGATAAAAGAGACCAAGTCATTGATGGCCTAGACGACGAGTAGGGTCATGCAACCAGTGGTGCATTATTTTATTGGAACTACACAAAAAGGATATTAGGGTTAGTCGGACAAATTTTCTACAGCCACAGGGAAGGAATTACGCTCATCGATTGCATAGAATTTCCTCTGTGCCATCATAGGAGATCCCAAGGTGGAAATGAACTAACCACCTATAAAATCATGCATAATATTCCTCACAGATGTTAGTATCCCCTTCGTCCAGATGATCGTGTTTTGTCATTTCGAGCTATTGATATGTGCTACTGTTTTACGACACCATTTAAGTATAGTGCTTTCCTATCTTTTCACATTCAGGACAATGAAGATGATTTCAGTGGAACTGCACAAAATGATCTGATGTTGAGCGACCTCTATTGCATCCTCTGTTTTCTGCAATGTGTCAGCGTAAATTGCAAGATGAACCATCAAGCTAGTTGTGGAGTTGCCAGCATGCTCAAAGTGCATGCAACATTGAGCCCGGCCTCCTTCTTCCCCACTCACACTGCCAATAGGCTCGTCTCTAGCTAATCTTCTCAAACCCATGAGACGGCACGACGCCCGCAAGGAAAATGGAGTCGACTGGCCCTAGCGCCAAGAAGATGAGGCTCCCACTAGTGGCGACGCCAGTTGTAGATCCCACACCCGGCAGCGCGGGGAGAAGCGGTGAGCCCCCCCCCCCCACCCGGATCTAAGGAACCCGTACAATCTCCGGTGGACCGCAACAGTGATCTCCCGGATGACATCCTTGGGTAGATCATCTCCCTTCTCCCCACCAAGGATGGCTGCCACACACAAGTCCTTGCATCTCGGTGGCGCACTCTCTGGTGCACCACACCTCTTAATCTCGACTATCGTCATATATCTCTCCTTCGTGAATTTGATCTCCTCAGAGCCATTGTCTCCTCCCACCAGGGCCCCATTCAATCTCTTTGCATCCCGACACGCTAGCTGTTGTCCATACCCCACACGATGCAAGCTTGGCTGACATCCACTGAATTCGAAAGAGTTCTGCCATTACAACGCAAAATATATGCCGCGATCCCAACTCCATGTATTTGTGCCCACACCACCTTTTCCATCTCGTGGTTTTCCTCCTCTCTCTCCACACCCTCACCATAGCCCGGTGCCATCTACCAGACAATCTGGTACTAATGATTTGACGCCCATTTCTAAAGAGAATTTCGCTTGTGGTGGTTGATCTGTCGGAGGCCTCACTACACAACATCATCCAATCTGGTTGCCCTGCCCTGGAGCGCTTGCTGCTTGTTTTCGGATTAGAAATATGTATCCATTGTCTCCAAATAAAGTCGACTCGCCTTAAAAGCATCATAATTTATTTTGAAGGACAACATACATCGAAGATGCCCCTTCACTTCAAAGGTTGCTCCTTGATTATTGTTATAAACCTTCGCAAATAAATGTCTTCTCTACACCTAAACTTGAGGCCTTGGGTGTAATTCGTGATCCGTTTGTACATCACAACATGGTGTTTGGCTCCACACTTATTCAGGTACTGTATATTATCATATATACTTCTGTAATCACAAGCTGCATTTTGCATTTGTGTGCATAAGCTTTATAACATCTTGGACTACACTTTGGATACTAGTATTATGTTATATGCTCAATGAAGAGTTCGTCCATCGATAGCCTATCAATGGTGTTGGATTCTATCAAGATCTTATATATCGGAATGTTTAGTATTGATTTGAACACAATTATCGAATTGTTGTGATGCTTTCCATGTCTCGAGAATTTGTATATAGAGGTGATTATTTCATGCACATTGAAAGCCCATATATATTGCACTAGAATTATCGTCCGGCTGTCGCTCTATCGACATACTCTTTTTTTAGACCTTAATTGTTTTCAATATTCATGTCTACGTAGGAAGCAACACATGGAGAAAAATATATAACCAATCAGTGGCATGATAAGCACCGGGATTTTCTCGGTTCTCATGACACTCATTTGAGGACAATAACAGAGGAAGGTTATGCATCCAATCAGGCAAACAGAAATTTCGTCACATTCTCCCTGTTGAATGCGAGGTACTATTGTCCATGACGCTTAAATTTTTCACCAAGAAATTTCTCATGGATGGATAGGTCGAACAGCAAAAAAAAAGAAGTTTCAGGTCAACAAATGGGCTTCTGGACATGCTTGGCTTCTATTTACAACAATTTGTAATCATATGACAGTGAACTTTTTGGCACATGATGTTGATTTTATGGATCAAACCGACCCATTTGTTTGTTACTGCCAAAAATAGTGGTTGGGTTAGATGTTATTGCCATGCATGTTCAGTCTCGGTTTTGTCTAAACCTGATGAACAATTAACCCTCATGCTTTTGTACAGTTTGTAATCTGGGTTTCAACTCGGATGTGATTGTCATATTCTGTTTGAAACTAGGAAAATGGCTTGCCATTTTATAATTAAGAGAGAAATATTGTAACAAATCCCAACCAAGGTAAATAACATGACATTTGGATGCGAGCACCCACCACTACAAAAAAAGACACATCCGTGACATTTTGGGCCAAACGAAGCTTTTTTCTGTCATACTTATGACACTTCTATGACAATAATTGTGACAAAACACGGTATCATCATAGATGTGGTGGGGTCCTACTTCTATGACAAAAAATCATGACAGAAAATGGGCTTTTCGTCCTGGGCGGGCCAGAGACGCAGCTGCATGACATTCTTTGGGCCCTCCATGACAGAAAAAACCATGGTAGAAGCGAGGGCGAGGAAATTATCAGGGTGTTCCCGGTTATGGTGGGTGGTCGGGGCCGAGCGATGTGCATTTCTCTCGAACACGCACGCGTGTGGGTGCGAGGCGTTGGGCTCTAACTGAACCCGAGCGAGGCATTGGGCTCTAACTGAACCCGGCCGATTGCACTGCAGTCTACGCATTACTGAACCCGAGCGATCGATCGATGGCTGTTAACTGAACCCGATCGAGCGATTCCTTCACTACTGCTGCTAACTAATGCCGATCGATGTTGCCTCTGCATGAACAGTGAGTGTTGCTGGGGGGGTTGGATGAACAGTTCTTGGTGGGGGTGGCTGAACAGGACCCCGTGGTGTTGCCTCTGCATGAACAGGACCCTGTTCGATCGAGCCGTTTGGGGCAGCATGAACAGGACCCCGTGGAGGGCCGCATGAACAGTAGACGGTGGAGGGGTGGTTGAACAGGAGCCCGTGGAGAGGGCTGGTTGAACAGTAGTCGGTGGAGTAGCGCGCGGTGGAGGCTGAACAGTCGCAGGTGGAGGCTGGAGGGGGTCGACGGTGGATGAACAGTAGCCCGTGGAGGCTGGAGGGGTTCGACGGTGGTGATGAACAGTATCCCATGGAGTCCCGTTTTGCGGTACACCACACCCCTCCCAATGAACAAGACCCCCGTTTCGACCGTAGCGCTCCAACACAAGTATGTTTCCTCTGTTTTGCGGTACACCACACCCCTCCCGATCAACAGGACCCCCGTTTCGACCGTAGCGCTCCAACACAAGTGCATTTCCTCTGTTATGTTGTACGCCACACCCCTCCCGATCAACAGGACCCCCGTTTCGACCGTAGGAGGTCCGTTTCCTCCGTTTTGCGGTACGCCAGACCCCTCCCGATGAACAGGATCCCGTTTCGAACGTGGCCGGTCGAACACAAGGCCGTTTCCTCCGTTCTGCGGTATGCCACGCCTCATTTCCATTGGATGTTCCGTCCAAGCCCTCCCGATGAACACGAGGACGCATTCCGTTTCGACCCAGCCGGTTGGCTCCCCATGAACACGACGACGCCGCTGTTTCTCCGTTCCGACCCAGCCATGTACACGAGCCCTGGTCGTACGTATGCGCGAGTAGGCGTTCAAGACCCTGAACGTATGTACGTACGTGGCCGTATTTTTTTCTTGCACACTGGCCGATGTACGTACGTGTACATGCTATGTGTGCGCCTCTACTATGACATGTGCACGCCTCTACATCGACCAATATGTACGTACACGTTCGCAACCATAATGACAACGCTACGTACGCTTCGACCAGGTGGGTCCCGACTGTCAGGCACTTCCTTGTGTGCGAAGATATAGCTGGTGGGTCCCAGGAGTCAGGGGGCGAATCGTTTTTTTCAGATGCACTTCCTTGCGTGCGAAGATGTAGCTGGTGGGTCCCAGCAGTCAAGGGAAATATTTTTTCACGAAATACGGAGGCCCGTCCGGTGGCTCCCCGTTGTCAGGTGGAGGAATCATTATTTTGCACGTAATAAGGAGGCACTTCCTTGCTACGGCCGTGGACCCAGCTGTCAGCCTCTCCACGTACAGTAGTCTTACGATGGAAGTCGTTCCTTGACCACGTTGACCACGCCGCACCGAGAGGACCAGGGTGGTGGACGACGGCGAGGCCTAGGAAGGGGACGACGCAGAGCCAGGGAAGACGCGGCAGTGGATGCCCACGTGTAGAGGAGTATGAGGATTCACTGGTTCGCTACGGTGTGAGGCTGCCGTCGCCGCAGAATAACAGGGGGTGTGGGTGAGTAGAGGGATGGCCTGGCCAGCGGTGGGAATAGTAGGGGGGCGATGAGGCCTCCGCGGCAGCACAGCCGGCCACTGGAGGCAGAAGCATGCGGCACGACCGATGCTGCTTTGGGCGGCTGGAGCAACAAGACCAGAGGTTGAAGAAGCACTATGGCAGTTGGATGGACATCGTACGGTCACTGGATCTAGAACCGTTCATATTGACTAAGTTGACAAAGCACACCGTCCCCGTCAACTTAGTAGGCCCACAAGTCAGCCTGCCACCAAGGTGGGTCCCAACCAGCAGGGGGAGTATTCATTTTTTGTGCATAATAAGGAGGCACTTCCGGTGGGTCCGAGCTGACAGCGGGGGGCACATTTTTTTCGCGCAATACGGTGGCCCGTCCGATGGGTCCCAGCAGTCAGGGGGAAACATTTTTTTCGTGAAATACGGTGGCCCGTCCGGTGGGTCCCTGCTGTCAGGTGGAGGAATCAGTATTTTCTGCGTAATAAGGAGGCACTTCCTTGTTGCCGTCGTGGACCCAGCTGTCAGCCTCTCCACGTACAGTCCACGTCTGATGGAAGCCGTTCCTTGACCACGTTGACCACGGCGCATCGAGAGCACCAGAGCAGTGGACGACGGTGAGGCCTAGGACGGGGACGACGCGGAGCCAGGGAAGATGTGGCAGTGGATGCCCACGCGTAGAGGAGTACGATGGTTCACTGGTTCTCTGTGGTGTGAGGCTGCCGTCGCTGCAGAATAACAGGGAGTGTGGGTGATTAGAGGAATGTCCTGGCCAGCGGTGGGAATAGTAGGGGCGCTGAGGCCTCCGCGGCAACACAGCCAGCCACGGGAGGCAGGAGCATGCGGCACGACAAACGCTGCTTTGGGCGGCTGGAGCAACATGACTAGAGGTTGAGGAAGCACTATGGCAGTTGGATGGACATCGTACGGTCACTGGAGCTAGAATCGTTCATATTGACTAAGTTGACAAAGCACATTGTCCCCGTCAACTTCGTAGGCCCAAAAGTCAGCCTCCCACTAAGGTGGGTCCCAACTAGCAAGGGAGTATTCATTTTTTTTGTGCATAATAAGGAGGCACTTCTGGTGGGTCCGAGCTGACAGCGGGGGGAACGTTTTTGCACGCAATACGGTGGCCCATCCGGTGGGTCCCAGCGGTCAGGGGGGAAACGTTTTTTTCGTGAAATACGGTGGCCCGTTGTAACATCCCAAATTTTCAATTTGAAATGTTTTACAATTATTAGCTAAGCATCTATTCATTTTTTTTATTTGAGTGTCATTTGGAAATTTCAGAGGCATTTGAGTTTTATGTGACTTTGGATTCTAATTGCCAATTGAAATTTATTTCAAAAA
The DNA here is from genome assembly GCA_902687465.1 of Secale cereale. Taxonomy (NCBI): domain Eukaryota; kingdom Viridiplantae; phylum Streptophyta; class Magnoliopsida; order Poales; family Poaceae; genus Secale; species Secale cereale. Next base: position 218,442,237 of record LR738710.1, on the reverse strand, counting down.
TCCCTGACGAGATACTTGTTCAAAAGTATGAGAGGAGCTAACATGACACTCCAAAAAGTCAGAAGAAAACAATGCCGAAAGTTTTGAATTCAAATTTGAGTTTCATTTGGATTTTTTTAGAAAAATGTTTTTTATAAAGTTTTTATTTAGCCTCTGAAAAATAGTTCATCTCGTAGGATTTAGTTTTCTGATTTTATATATATATATATATATATATATATATATATGTCCTATATAAAAATATTTTTATTTTCTATCTTTATATTTTTTTGTCTCGCTGTCTAATTCAAAAACAAAATATAATAGAGCCCACCAGGCCAGGCCAACCGGCCCAGCCACTTGCTAGCTAGACCACCGACCCCAGCGTGGCCAGAGGCCGACGACCACAGGCCGCTGCGCCCAGTTAAAAAAAGGAGAAGGGGAGCGCCTCCACGCCTGATCCCTCGCTCGTGCACTCCCTCCCTCGTTGACTCTCTCCCTTCCCTGACGCCTGGGCCCCACCCCACTTTTTTTTCTTCTTCTTCTCCAGGAACACGAACAGAAACGTACGCGTACATGTACCGAAGCCGCTTCGTTTCAAATTCTTTGCTATCTTAATTCCAGCCCGTTTCACGTCCAAGTAAGATGTCCTATAAATAGCCACGACCCTCCTCGACCGATTCAGACGAAAATCCCTCGCCAAGTCCACCCCTACAGCACGTACTCGACGTTCCAATCTCGCAGCAGAAGCTCCAGTTCATCGCCGCATTACGACGTCGGTGAGCCATCCCGTGCTTTATCCTTGTATGTTCCGACTTCTCTAGATTCCTACTACCCTTTTGACAAGGTTTTGTGATCTCTCTCCCTCTACAGCCACTGCACCAACCTCGTTGTCTTCACCGAAGCACCCGGAGCACCAAGTTTCTCCGCTTCGTTCCGTCGCCGTTCGTCGCCTCCGATCTTCACTGACTCCACCACCGGACGAGCCACTCTTCACCACATCTCCTAGACACCTCCGCCGCCGCCCACGACCGCCGGAGCCGCCGCCACCATCACGCCCGATCCGCCCCCAACTCACGTACTTCTCTGTACGTGAACTAACTTCTGTTCGCTAGTTCAGTAAACAAAAAAAACCGTTTTGTTGAGTTAGATCGGTTTTCTTCAGTTGATCGAACCGGCCTTCGGTTCTGTTTTATTTTTTTCTTTTAGCCGGAGCAAACACTCCAGCCAATCAGAGAGCGCCACATGGCATCTGGTTGAATTGTTTATTTTCTCTTTTTCCAGTAATTTTTCAATCTCAGATTCTATACCAATTCTTGTTTCTAGTATATCTTTTAATCTATAGATCCTTTTTAGTTGATTCTTTTTCCTACTAGTTCATAATAATAACCTCTATCCAGAGAAACAAACGAAATATATTTTTGAAAACTTTAAAATTTCAATTCAAGCAGATCTGAATTCAAATTTCGTTAGGCCATAACTTGAGTTTCGTAACTCCGTTTTGGGCGATTCTTTTTGCAAATCGAAGCTTGTGACATGTACCTTCTGTTAAAACCAAAACCATTTATTTTTGTTGCTGTGAAAATTATATTCTGCACAGAAACTTTATTTTGGTCTTTTTGGAGTTTTTTGAAGTCTTTTATTTGTTGTCTTTTTGGATCCTTGCTTGTATGCTTATGTATGTTATTGCTTGCTTATGCTAGATCATCTGGAGTGCGAAGCTTTCTACTACGAATCTTTAGGGTTCAACGAACGTCAGCAAGGCAAGTTCACACTTTGATCATAAGTTTAAATACCCAGTTTTTACTATGCATTAGTTTCACCCTCAAAGATTGCATGAGTAGGATTGGGAACATGTGGTTATGCTATGTAGTTCATTTGGTAGGAACCTATAACCTTTGATCACCCCGGGATTATTTGTTATATCATATATTGCTTAGCCATGCTCGTAGACGGGGATTGGTATGTGTGATAAATGCAAGTTGTGAGAGATAATAATTTTGGGACAACATAAGGTGGCAACTTTAATACACATCTGGGTGGATTGTTTGGGGCACCTGGAGAAACCAGTGCTTGCCCAAGGGGAATACCGGAGTACCCGTGTGATTACCCTAGGTCTGCCACCCAGGCTCAAAGGGATTATAAGATATTTCATGCCTAGAAACTTCCGTGTGCAGCCACAAGCCATTATGGGCTCTGGCATACTTGAGTAAGTTGTGTGACCTCTTTTCGTGGTAGACTAGCTGATGTAGGGGAAAGTAGGTGTACCGGTCTACCCAGGGTTTGGAGGTAATACTTCAGAAAGACTATGTCTTGATCTTCCGATCATGGAGGTGGTCGAGTCTTCTGGGGAAAAGTGTGCAAACCTCTACAGAGTGTACAAACTAATCATGATTAGTCGTGTCCCCGGTTATGGACAACTTGAGTATCTAGAAGTGAATTATTAGTTGATCTCATCACTCTATTTAATGAAATTATTGGGTTACTAATAACTTGGGAATTTTTTTGGATTGAGTTGGAGGAACCTTCTCAATAATGGCAATTTAATTTTGTAGTAAATAAAAATTTATTTCTTTGTTGTAGGGTAAAATTAGCTTTATGCAAAATTAAACTTAGAGCCTCCACCAGCTAAATTTGCATATAGAGATAGTCTTTTCATTTATTATTATTTCTATGGTGTGACATTGCCAGCATATTCCATGTGTTGACCTACACGGCTGCAACGTCTCATGTTGCAGAGTTTTCCGACGAGGAGTAAAGGTGCGATAGGTCGTTGTTCTGCACTCAGTTTGCCGTGGAGTTGATGGACTCATTTTACTTTTGATGCTTCCGTAGTTATTTTATCCAGATGGCCATTGGCCATATTATTGTAATAAATACTCTTTTGAGGACCTCGATGTGATAAAGTGTGTGATTGAACTCTATTATAATTCATCGAGTACTGTGTGTGTCAGCATACAGATCCAGGGATGACACTTAAGCACAGAGACTTCGATCCATTTGGGTTGGGTCGCTTCACCCGTCCGGTGGGTCCCTGCTGTCAGGTGGAGGAATTATTATTTTCCGCGTAATAAAGAGGCACTTCCTTGCTGCCGTCGTTGACCCAGCTGTCAGCGTCTCCATGTACAGTCCACATCCGATGGAAGCCGTTCCTTGACCACGTTGACCATGCCGCGCCAAGAGCACCAGGGCGGTGGACGACGGCGAGGCCTAGGAAGGGGACGACGTGGAGTCAGGGAAGACGCGGCAGTGGAACCCGCACGGAGAGGAGTACGAGCGTTCATTGGTTCGGCTGCGGTGTGAGGCTGTCGTCGCCGCGAAATAACAGGGGGTGTGGGTGAGTAGAGGGATGGCCTGGCCAGCGGTGGGAGTAGTAGGGGGCGGTAAGGCCTACGCGGCAGCACAGCCGGCCACGGGAGGCAGGAGCAGGCAGCACGACCGGCGCTGCTTTGGGCGGCTGGAGCAAGAAGCATAGAGGTTGAAGAAGCACGATGGCCGTTAGATGGACATCGTACGGTCACTGCAGCTAAAATCGTTTATATTGACTAAGTTGACAAAGCCCTAGGTACGCGTCAACTTAGTAGGCCCACAGGTCAGCTTCCGAAACGGTGCGCCCGAGATGCCAGGGGGAGGAATCATTTTTTGGGTGGGTGAAGCTAGAATATCCGAGATTGAAGAAGAAGCACGACATCCGTTGGATGGACATCCAACGGCCACTGGTGCTAGAACCATGTGTTGACTATAAGTTGACAAAGCCTTGCATATGTGTCAGCTCTCTTTTTTTAGGGGACGCGTCAACTAAGTGAGGCCACAAGTGTGTGGTTGAGAACTTATAGCCCATTTGAGATTTCTAAGAATGTGCAGCCAATTTTTGAATTCTAATGGAATTTACTACAGCCCATTTACAGTTTGTTAAAAGTACATCCCATTTCAACCAACCGTTCAAAACAGAATTCAATAAAATTTCCCACATTTTGATGGGATCCGAAATATTTTTATCCCGAAATTTCTAGTCAGATTAAATACAATTTCAATATAAATTTATATTACATAAAAATACAACGAAATATTGCGCTCGCAACAATTAATGAAATTAAAATTTTCAATATCCAAAAATAATATTTTATAAAGTAATTACGTGTTTGGTGCATTTTTTATAGTTACTGCCCAGTTTTTATAATTACATCCCATTTATTATTTCTTAAAGTCCATTTTCTTGTTAAGCCTAATGCATCCCTCCTAGGAAAGATTTGCAGCCCAGCGGGGCGGACAATAACAACTTGACCTTGCCTGGGTAGTCCTAAAAAAATTATAGCTGGGCTAGCCATTTTCAGCTTGAAAAATAATAATATCTGGGCTGGATATCTGGCCTGGGCTAGACAGGCCATAGCCCGCCCAGTTAATAACTGCAGCAATGTTTTCGTTGTTGTTCAGAGGAGAAAAATTAATATCTGGGCTGAACATCGCTCAAGAAAAACTCTGCAGTGCTCACACCTCAAAAACATAAATACTGCTCGAGCTGCTTGGTCCCAGCTGTCGGCCGCTTCTTGTGCAATTCTCTCGTTTATTGACTACATAGGTTGACAATGGTGTGGGACCGTGATGTCTGGAAACCAGGAGGAAGCAATTTTTTTTACAGTTTTATATACTAATAAGGAGGCACTTGCGTACGTGCGGCTATTACCCTGGTGGGTCCCCACTGTCATCCTCTCCAAGTAAAGTCATCTCCTCAACCTCATGTCCGTTGACCATGTTGACAACGTGAGATGACGGTGCCATGGCGAGCGCAACAACTCGAAGGACGACGGAGTGGGCCTCGAGGGCCCTACGGATGGTCTGATACAGCGCCCGCTGCTCATTCAGGAAGCCAGGATCATGGGGCCACATGTCCACGACGGCATTGTCGTTCGCTTGTTCACCGGTGCTCGTTGAGGAGACGGAGGTTGCATCACAGGTCCTCCTGTGCTGGTAGCTCTTCCGCCATTAGGGCGTCGAAGTGTGGCCGCACCTGCTCTATGGTGAACAAGGCATGAACCGGCTTGGACAGTGGCACCGGCTCCTGGTCAGAAGCTACGTCCATCGTCTGATTGTCGTCGCTCAGCTCGGCGAGGTAGCTGGCGAGCCAGCATGCCCGGCTGCTAGACCGACCCGCTGCCGAGCACGAGTCTGACTGCCCTAGCCCACCCAGACCGCCTCCCTCACTCACGCGTGCTTTTCGCCTGAAACGGTCAGCACCGCCCGCCCCGCTTCCCGATGCATGCGATTGCTCCGCCTTCAAACGACACAAGTGACGTACGTCCGTCCTTCTGCCGCCCATATTAATGATGCGCGGTTGCCGAGGCAGCTACTCCGGCACCACACGTCCGTCCCTCCGCCGCCCACCATTGCTATATAAACTGTTGTGCCGGCCATACCCGCAGTCGTCTGCATTCGTTCATATTCTCCTGTACACACCACTACTGCCCACCATGGCTTCCTCATGCTCCAGCGCTCTTCGGGACGGGCGGACGACGGACCACAAGGAGATGGCAGCCATTGCTGCCGACTGGCTGGCCGGCACGCAGCCGGAGGACGACGACGTCCCAATGAAGAACATGGTAGTCGACGATCCGGCGCCAACCCCCTCCTCCGCGCCATCCTCACCGGTGCATTGAGCCATGACCATTAGCGAGGCATGTGCCCAATATATGGACATGGTGAGGCAGAAGCATGAGGAGCAGTTCCGGGAGGCGCAGGCCGACGCCGCCTACAACCACCACCTCCTCTAGGAGCACCTGCAGGCGGAGGAGCAGATCGCCGCGGAGCGGGCGGAGCAGGAGGCGCTGCTCGACTCGTACTGCTCCGCCCACGAGGGCCGCCTCGAGCGCTGGCGGTACCGCATGCGGGTGGCGAAGGCTGCGTCCGCCTAGAAAGTGGGCGATGAAGCGGGCGAGGCGCTGTTTGACGAGACCGACGACGAGGCAGAGGACAATGCCAGCTCCGATGAGTCCCCGCTCCGCTGGCGTCGATGCGGCCCTGCTCCGTCGAGGCCCCGCGGCGCCAACAACGAGGCAGAGGACACCGCCGGCTCCGCCGAGGCCCCACCCTGCCAGCAACGAGGGGGAGGATTTCCCCCTTTCCGCCGAGGCGCCGCTCGCCGGCAACTAGACAGAGGACATCGTCGGCTCCGCCGAGGCCCCGCCCCACTGCCAGCAAGACCGCGCCACACAGAAAACGAGGAAGAGTAGAACACGGTAGGTCGCCACCGCTGCCCTAATCGTTATGACAAGCTAGGCGGGTTGACCACTGACGGACGGTTAGCTTCTTGGCGGCGACATGGAGTCGGAGAGCTATGTTGGACAAGGATGCTGCTTCTACTTAACTGCTGGTGCAGTTGGCTGACTGACACGTGGGCCCAACAGGCATCTGGGCCACATGTCAGTTACGCAACTGCACTTGCAGTTAAGTCACTGAAGCTTCTATCCGGCTCAGTCAGACACAGGTGGGTAGCTTCGGTTAATTAATTATACCTCCAGCGCACCCCTTTTTAGTTGAAGAATGTATGAAATGTAATGAAATCCGGCATGTTTATATGAAATCCGTCCGTGTATGAATGAATTTATTTCGATTAGTTCGAATTCTTGTATCACTGGCATTGGATGAACATGCAAAACAATATGTACTAGCATTATTCCCAGGGTGATCACCTCGTCGGCAGCAGTTTCACATGTACTCCCTCTGGTCCTTTCTAGTCTGCATACAAGTTTTGTCTGCAATCAATGTATCTCTACTTTGACCAATCTTATAGAAAAAAGAATGCACTTTCACAGTGTGCGAAGTAAAAAGGAACAAAAGGAGTACAAAGAGTTTGAGCAGCTTTTTAGTGTTCCTGTACATTGCAATCAAACACACAGGCCTGCCAATTCATAGAGAATATTCAAAACAATCGATGATTATGCATCTAAGTGATTCACATGTCAGAGCCAATATTTACTTCACAACTAAAGAATAAAGAAAAAATGGATCTACGTTACTGACAACAAAGGGCGTCCCATTCGAAAATATCAAACGCATGTCTTCTTGCAAAAATCAATGAGCAAAATTTGACAAGGTTTTCCCATTCCAAAATATCAAATGCCTACGATTGTGGAATGGGCAGGGTTTGCCATCAGTTTGGACATTGACATGGCACCTTGTGCTAAATAAACTAGCTGACAAGCTGTTCTTTTTGTGCAGTTCCACCAAATCAACCAAATTCGCGCGTAGCTTGTATGATTTCGCCCTTATACGTTGCAACGCCTTGAACTTATCGGCACCTCCTTTCTAGTGGTGAAATCAAGCTGAGCACCCATGTTTGCACAAATACAAAAAAAGTGATTAGTATAAAGCAAATTGTACTATGAATTGACAGTTTAAACAGGCACCTACATGGTCCATGTAGAGCACACTTTTAGAAAATGGAACTCAGCTGAAAGAATCCTAGAACAAAATTGTACTCGCGCGTCACAGCAAAGAAAATGGAGATTTGTCAGTCCTTGTGAGCTGAAGTTTGTTTGGTCTTGTGGGGGGTAATGTAACCATCCTTCAACTGCTCCTTCTGATGAGAAGATAGACAGGGCTTCTTCATCCTGGCATAATCAGAACTAGTCACTTCACGTACTACATATTCTTCTTCGGGCCTTGTTCGTTTAATCCTCCTCCCAAGGGGATTGGAGTGGATTGGAGAGGATTTTGGCTTGTAAGGGATCTAATCCCCCTCAAACCCTACCATTCCCCTTCAAAAACCACCTCAACCGAACAAGGCCTCAGTGGAAGATGATCCTGTTGTGCAAAGACAAGAGGATAATTAAATGCTAGCATCCCTGTTTGCTCGAAAAAAAGGGAAGGAGATATTTAAAACAACACATATGAAACACTTCTCAAGGACAATACCACCTTTTGATGACAGTATCTAAACAGTAGCACAACACCAATAGAGATGACAAAGCTCAATCATATGAATGAAATCAGTGGGCGAGTACCAACCTTTGTTAGGAGGCTTATTGTGTAGAGCATACAGATGAAGCACTTCTCTGGAACCATCTGTTGCTATCTAATGTGGTGGCCATGCTTACTATATACTCCTCGATTAGATTAATGTTTCCAACATCTTCTTGTGCACTTGCACTAAAATATATGGTATCTTCAAAGAAGATCCCTGTTTGCACAAGTAGATATAATTACATATTACATTAAGAGTGGCATCAAATCAATGGCAAAACAATTGCTTGTTCCAGCCATAGCAATAAATTAAGATGCAAAACTATATCATTACTTGTGTCATCACAGTTCCAGTGCTTCTTTGCAGCACCAGGAGTTGATTTTTGTTTTTCTTCCGCTCGTTCTTCCCCTTCATCACTTGGTTCAATAATATACAAGCTTCGCCTTCAATGTGAAAGAAAGCTAGTACTGACCTCTCATGACGCGGAATTCAAACAACTCACAAGAAGAAGATCTGAACCAAATTTGCTCACACGGATAGGATGTAAAATCTCCACTTGTGCAGTTCCACTAAGATCAAGCAATCAAGCAACGTTGTCGGTGTGACATTTTGGTTGAACTACACAAAACACTCTTAAAACAAAAGTGTTTTGTGCAGTGCAACAAATGGTCACAATGGCAACGAGGTGAAGTAGATAACCCTATTTACACAGAGGTGCAAAGGAAACAACTAGTGGTCAATAACGGTGGATGACACAGAAGCCAATGAAAAGAAGCATCTACCTTATCTAAATGGGAAAGAAAGCAATACGGTAGCATTTCTCAAATGGTGGCATTGACTAATATTAACAGAGAGATTATATTAACAATAAAATTCATTAAACATGTAATTTGCTTTAAACTGTGGCATTGCATCAATTTTCCGGCGGCATTATTAGAGGGTGCTTATTTACAGGGACATTTAGGTGGAGGGACTAAAAAAACTCTCTGTCAGTCCCATCTAAACCAAACAGGAGGGACTTGTAGGGACTAAAAGTGGGCATTTGGGACTGAAGAAAGAAGACCCCGAGAGAGAGTCTTTTTGGGACTTTTTCCAACAGTTGCCCCTGCCACGCATGGCCCCTTGTCTCTATTAGTTCATTACTAGGGGTAACATGGTTTTTTAGCATGTCATTTAATAACCTCTAGTCCATGTTTAGTCCCTGGAACCAAGATAGTAGGGACTAGGGAGTTTTTAACCAAACATGGCCTTAGATTAACAACAACTAAAGAGTTGCACGGGACAGTGGACGCACCAGCACCATGTGCATCTATCGATGTACTCGGGTGATGCACAGTTTGTTGCAACAAAGAACAAACAACCAAGGAGCATATTTGTGTTGGTCCCAGTTTTGTTATCTTTAGACACCTTTCCCTATGTGAGCGCGGCAAATCTAGTCCTGCTCAAACTCTACGGCCTTGTCCCCCAAAACAAAAGTTTAGTTCGTTACAGATGTGCGTACTTCATTTGTCATTGTTTTCCATTTTCGACCAACATAGGTGTTGGATAGCTAGTCTGTACTAGTACTTTCCCCACTTCCTTTCCTCTGTGAACCACATCCTAGATTTATGCTATACAACTTTCCCCACTACTTTCCCCCATTCCTGTCCTCTTTGAACCACGTCTTAGATTCGTGCGATACAACTTTCCCCCTTCCTTTCCTTTTTGAACCACGTCCTAGATTCATGCTATACAACTTTTCCCACTACTTTCCCCCATTCCTTTCCTCTTTGAACCACGTCCTAGATTCATGGTATACAACTTTCCCCACTACTTTCATGTTTGATCCAACACCTAGATTCGAGTGCATAAGCAGAAAAGGCCCACATGCAGCTAGAGAAATGCATGTGGAATAAGTAAATTATACCTTAAGGTTCCTGGGGTGTGGTTTGGTGGGCGACCGGAGGCCGTTCGACGCACACTATGTATGGCGGAGAAGAAGAAGGGGTCGGAGGCCCTCCCGCGCCGCCGTTGGGTGAAAGTGAACAGCTGCGCCAGTAGTGGATTCCCTCCCTCGCCAACAGCGACAGCGTTAAGCCTCCTTCCCTTCCCGGTGGATAGATCATGTCGGCTGAGAGAGTGCGAAGAGAGCAACTACCAGCAGACCAGCAGTGAGGGGAGAGAGAGAGGCCAACGAAGTCTTGTTTAGATCTGGAGAGGGTGAGAGAGTGTGAAGAGAACAACTACAAGCGTTGAGGCTGCAGCGTGTATATATATACTGGAGAGAGTGTGAAGAGTGCAAACCCTAGAAAACAAGCGCCGAGGTTGTAGCTTATATATGATGAGGTGATTATACGGTCACTACGAGATCATATAGCTCTGTATCCATCCATTTTGACTAGTCAAAGAATCCTCCTGGCACGAATTATGCTCAAGTGTAGTTATCGAACCCGAGACCTCAAGTTTGATGAGCAAACAGGCTAACTAGCTACACAACCCTCCCATCATGTTCAAGGAGAGGAAAATAACCTTTTATACAATTTTTTTGTGTGTGTGGGAGTCATTGGGATTTAAATCATAATCGTATCATGTGCCTTTGGTGGTAAGACTATCCATAGTGGTGAAAAAATAATGTAGCCTTAGTCACCTTACCTCTCTCCACGTAGTACGTTGGGTCCCACCAGTTAGAGGGTGAATCAAACAAATTATTAAGAAAAATTAAAAGCGCCAGCGGTGTATCTTACCTCACACATCTCGCTACTGCTCGGTAACACTGTCCAATTGATCCCTCTGTTTGCTCACGTACTATTTTAAGTGAATCCTTATTATAACATGCACACAATTTTGGGCACTTGTATTCGACCTAAGTCAGTGTGCCACCGTATCTCGTACAGCTCCCTCCGTCTAGGTGTAATAAGTCACGTTAGAAGGTGCAGCGGGACCAAGGTGCAAGCAGATTGGGGGAGAAAGAGAAACTTGACCGGTCATTCCTCCAATCAAAGCCCTGATTTCTGTCTCTAAACGCAACAATTGATCCAAACAACTAAGGGCCTCTTTGATTCGTAAGATTTCCAAAACGCGGGAATAGGAAAAACATGGGATTGGGTGGCATGTCATCTTGAATTCTACATGATTCTATAAATGTTTGATCGTGCACAGAAAAAACGTAGGATTCTTTCAAAGAGCTTAGTGTGGATTGAAAATTTCCTACGAAATCTAGTGCAAATGAATCATATGGAAAAGTTCCAATGGTTTAGAATCCTATGAATCAAACAACTCACATAAGAAAAAATCCTAAGGAATTGAATCCTTCAAAACTCCTTTGAGAATCCTTGGAATCAAAGAAGCCCTAAGAGATGCCGTTTTAGCTACCATGCAGGGCCACATATTAACTTGCATGCAAGCCGACTTTGATTTCTTGACTAATCAACGCGTAGTTGCGCTCCATGCATTGGGTTTCCGGGGGAGATAACAAGGCAGAGTAAGGAGCGTTTGGTTACATTGCTTAGGCTGGTCATAGTTTGTACGTACTCCATTTGTATCTCACTTCCTGTGGCTTCGCACTCCCATGATTTTCCTATTCTATGAACCTGTGTGTGCGTGTGCGTGTGCGTGTGTGTGTTCAACAGCATGTGTGTGTTAGAGAGAGCGACAGATCGACCTACTCCTACAGAGAGATGGTGTGTAGTGTACGATTTCAGCCGCGAGAGTCGGTGCATCCTCTCGTTTCCGGGCGTCCGGTAAGGACAGTCGGACAGCTACCACGCCCGCTCCTGAGCAGCCTGGCCCACCCAAAGCCCCTCCATCGCCCGCGCGCGCTTCCCGCCCGAAACGGTCAGCGCCGCTCCAAAGAATCGGTGCCGCATTCATGCCCGGGCAGAGCGGACGCGACGTCTCACTGGTGCCTACGTTGAAGGGAGAAGTGGATTCAAGAGTGATGGTTGCTTCTCCGTCCAACTTATTGCTGGGTCTATGTGATTTGACGGCTCATTGGTCATTATTGCTGAGGTGGTAGGACAGCTGGATGTCCCATGCTTTCGGCGAAAGGAGGTACTACTATATTACAATTTTCTCCACTCTTACGGCGGAGGAGTGCAAGAGCAGTGAAAACACGCAGGCTCAGTGATTACTTGGCCCACCTCACACTATCACCATATTTTCTGGACACCATGCGACACCTAACTCTTTACATAGTACAATCGCAGAAAAAACTCTTTACATAGTAATAGTACTTCCTTCGTTCCTAAATATAAGTCTCTGTAGGGATTTAACCATGAACTACATACGAATGTATATAGATGCATCTTAAGTGTAGATTCATTCATTTTGTTCCATATGTAGTCCAGCTAGTGGAATCTCTACAAAGACTTATATTTAGGAACAGAGGGAGTACGTACTGTAATTTATCAGCGAGATAGTACAATGCTATGAAGCTTCCAGCTTCTGTTACATGTATCTTGCGTCCAAGGATGACCGTTGCAACATTTCATCAAATACAAAGGAGACTAACATGCATGCCATTGCATCTCAATGATTGACAGATCATAGAAAATATGAACTCCCTCCGTTCCAAAATAAGTGTCTCAACTTTATGCGACATACGGAGCAAAATGAGTGAATCTACAGTCTAAAATACGTCTATATACATCAGTGTTTGGAGTATGTACTAGTTGTTCATATTGAAATCAACTAAAGGACATATATATTCCAAACAATATGATAATCTCTCTAACCAAGGTAGTAGGGTCAAGGAGTAAACGGAGGGAGGAGTAAAATTTTCTCCTCGTCCGGCGAGCCACCGCACGCGTGGGCGAGGGAGCGGGCGTAAGGCGTAGTAAGCAACCTTCACCTCGTCCTGCGTGCCACCGCGCCCGTGGGTGGGGGAGACAGCATACTAAGCAAGCGTCTCCTCGTTCTGCGAGTTGGCGGGACACATCAAAAGTACTCCAGTGTATAGAGCCTTGCCTCTAAGGTAAGCCCCACATGGTTTGCCTCTTTTTTAACATAATGCGTCAAGTTGCAATTTGTTTGTTCACCCGTGGTAGAGCAAGTATGATAGGCCGATGCAAGCGGGCTATAAGGGTTACCACCTGAGATTTATGATGATGTGGAGGAGAGAGGAGAGGAGAGAGAAGAGGAGTGGGCTGTAAACTTGTAGCCAGCTGCAGCACAAGCTCCAATGCATTTTGTGAGAGAAGAAAGTGGGGTCAAGCATTAACTACATGATGTATAGAGCCAGCAACTATTATATGAATGGGCTTTTAGGTTGGCTATAAGTGAGGTGGCACAAAGATAGAGCTAGCAGCCGGCTATATTATTAATCTTGCTCGTAGACGATCCTCCCTCCATCTAGTGGACAACCAATACACGTGTCAAGTTACCACGTGGGCTGCCTTTTCGTACAGAAATGAGCTCCACCGTGTACCCACGCGGGTGTGGTTGGGAAAGAAACGGGAGTACGTGCGCCGTGCGTGCACCTCTTCTCTTCATGCACGTCCCCCACTTGCGTGGGTGTGTGAGAGAGATACAAACCTAGACAAATGGCTTGTGTGCGTTCGTGACTGTTTTGTGTTTTGGGGGGAGGTTGATTTCGTGAATGTATATGTGGGAATATGTGTCGATGACATCTCAAACAAAATTTTGCATGCAATGTGTGTGAAATGGAGGCATATCCATATCATATATAGAGGGTCGGGCGATCCACGAGAAGAGAGGGAGGGGTCATATATATCGATAGAGTCAAAGAGAGGATGAAGTCGGTGGGTGCGAGATCGATAAAGAGAGCCATCTAAATTGTGTGTGTGTGCAAGTCAAAGATATAGGGCGACTGACCTAGCTACCGGAAAGTCAGAGGGCACAGGTCAAGTTTGTGTGTGGCAGGGAGACATGACTAGAGCGCTCGATGTATCGGTATGTGTGGGGGGGAGGGGTAGGCAGATGCCTAACTATAGAGGTAGAGCGACTCGTATATGTGTTGAGAAGGAGAGACCCAGCTATGTCTTGAGGGAGATCGGTCGACATCCATACATAACTGAAGGACGGGAAATAGGATGGGACAGAGATAGAGAGAGAGAGTGAGAGAGAGAGAGAGGAGAGAGAGGGAGGAAGAGGGGTAGAGTGTTGGATGGGTGATGGAGTTGCTTCTCGAAGATGGTGGGAGAAGCCTACTAGACGAATTATGGGTGGAACTACAATATTATCAATAAGAGTGGGGATGTGTTTCTGTGTGTGCCTGTGCGTGATAGATCTGTCGGAACACATCCATGGATGATGAAGGGGAACCATGTGTTTGGTAAGAAAACCTAACTAGATCAGTAGATCAGTTGTTGTTTGTCGGAGGAAGGGAGAGACATAACTAATGAGGTAGATCGATCGATACGTGGGGGAAAACGAGTTTTAAGGACCTAGCTAGCTATATGTATAGCGGGAGATCGGTCGGTGTACGTCCATTTGTTAGAGGCAAATAAGGCCCGGCGAGACGGATAGACAGAGAGAATGGAGCTAGGAGGTGGTGCGAGAGGCCCAGCTACTAGCTAGATAGGGGGAGGAGTGTGCGGTTGTGAGATCGATGAAAAGAGGGGCGAGAGTTTACACATGTGTGGGACCGTATGAGAGACACGAGGCAAGGACACATAAAGGAGGAGATTGAAGGTGCGCGTGTATGTTGTAGGCAGACATCGCTGGAGAGGTTTATCGATCGGTGTGTGTCGGAAAGGAGTTGTGGAGACTGTGGGATAATGACCTAAAGAAAATAGAATGAATCTGTGCCATGGATAGAATTCTGAGGGAGGGGGAGGGCGAGGAGGGCGTGTGCATGCACGAGAGAAAGTTTGTGGTAGCTACAAAGGTTAGAGGATTGTGTGGGTGTAAGAGACTAACAAAGATCATAATTTGATATGAAAGTGGATTCATATATTTGAATAGGAGATCATAGTGTTTAAACCATATGCAAATCAACATAAAGTGGATTCAAAAAATCGAGTTCGAGTTCATATAGTACACATAGTTCATATGTAACTCGAGACTAATCATGTGGTGTGCTGTGAAGATAATACACAAACAATGGTTTAACTAGACAATAATGATGATTGTAGATCTTATTAAAACAGATAAACGAATTCAAATGCTTTGACTTCACAACAATCATTATTGTAGATCTTATTCAAATGGAGAAACGAATTCAAATTTAGTTCATATTGAGGCGGTAGTATATACGTTTGGAATGCACTAAAACGTTCATTTGAGTACTAGGTTGCATGCATTATACACGTAGCGAAATATTTTAATTGAACATAACATGATTTCAAAGTTTTGAATGGCATTTGTATTGTGAATTGATTTGGTACGGTACACGTTAGGCATGTCCGGAAATTTCAACCCGCGCCTTGTTAGCCCGAAATATTTAAGATATATCTTTGTCTCGTTGTGCTCCGACAACTGCCTCCATCTCAACCCGCGCCTTGCTAGTCCAAAATTTCAACGCGCGTGAAAACTCCCACCTCCTGTGAAATCCCGACACGCGAAATGCCCGTGATACCCCTGAACCGAAAGAACCGCCTCAAATCGGTGGGGGTACTTTCGTAACTTACCCCACATTTCGGACAAGCGCGTCCCTAAGCCATGGTTCCCCACAACCATCCCATCCGCCCACCCCATTCGTACACCGAGGCCGGCAAAACCCGTGAAGCCCCACACCCTCCTCCGTCCTCCACCCAGTCGGAGCCTATTCCCCGATGACGTCGTCCACAGCAACACCTCGACGTCCCTCATCCACTGTACTGGATGAGGATCCGTCGTGGATCTGGTCGTCCCACCGGTTCAGCCACCCCGTCCTCCACCTCCAAGGAGCTGCCCCGACGTTCCCCTCGTCTTTCGCGCCACCTCCATTCCCAAACCGCCATCTTCATCTACACCACCGGAAGAGCATCATCATCACTGTTTCCTCGGATGAAGTTGCGGCCTAATCGGTGCCACCAAAGAGGTTGTACATGAATCACCGCATTTTCTTCATGATTTGATCTCACGGTGCTGCGCTCGGTCCCGAGCCGACACGGCGCAGCTCCATCCACGACGGCGTCGCTCCCTCGGCAGCGACGTCCACATTAGTAGGAGCTGCTGCTCTATAGCTCTCACTCGCACTGCTGCTCTGCTCTTGCTCTCAGTCCCCTGCCTGGTCTGCTCTTGCTCGCGATGCTGCTCTCGCTCTTGCTCTTGCTTGCGATGCTACTACGATTTAGCTACACTTCAGTCGACTGAATCGACTTTTGGGTCAGTCGATTTTCAGGGGGTGGGGGGCTCGCCGGAGTTAAGGAAGAACCAGCCGCAGCGGGGAGGGGGCTCGCCGGAGAGGTACCCTACTATCTATCTTAGGGTTCAGGGGTGGGGTGGTGGT
>LR738710.1:218406600-218418030 GCA_902687465.1 Secale cereale | reverse complement strand
CCCCCCCCCCCACAAGGGTTTCCAAGCCTAGGCGCAGGGGAGGCCCAAGGGGGCGCACCAGCCCACTATGGGCTGGTTCCCTTCCCCTTTCAGCCCATGGGGTCCTCCGGGATGGGTGGTCCTACCTGGTGGACCCTCGGGACCCTTCCGGTGGTCCCGGTCCAATACCGGTGACCCCCGAAACTCTCCCGATGGCCGAAACTGGACTTCCTATATATGAATCTTTACCTCCAGACCATTCCAGAACTCCTCGTGACATCCGGGACTCCGAACTACTTTCGGGTTACCACATACTTATATCTCTACAACCCTAGCGTCACCGAACCTTAAGTGTGTAGACCCTACGTGTTCGGGAGACACGTAGACATGACCGAGACGACTCTCCAGTCAATAACCAACAACGGGATCTGGATACCCATGTTGGCTCCCACATGCTCCTCGATGATCTCATCGGATGAACCACGATGTCAAGGATTCAATCAATCTCGTATGCAATTCGTTTTGTCTATCGATATAGTACTTGCCCGAAACTCGATCGTCGGTATACTGATACCTTGTTCAATCTCGTCACGGCAAGTCTCTTTTCTCGTTCCGTAATACATCATCCCATGACCAACACCTTAGTCACATTGAGCTCATTATGATGATGTCTTACCGAGTGGGCCCAGACATACCTCTTCGTCATACAGAGTGACAAATCCCAGTCTTGATTCGTGCCAACCCAACAGATACTTTCGGAGATACCCGTAGTGTACCTTTATAGCCACCCAGTTACGTTGTGACGTTTGGCACACCCAAATTATTCCTACGGTATCTGGGAGTTGCACAACCTCATGGTCTAAGGAAAAGATACTTGACATTGGAAAAGCTTTAGCATTACGAACTACACGATCTTGTGCTAGGCTTAGGATTGGGTATTTTTCATCACATCATTCTCCTAATGATGTGATCCCGTTATCAATGACATCCAATGTCCGTGGTTAGGAAACCGTAACCATATGTTGATCAACGAGCTAGTAACTAGAGGTTTACCAGGGACACGTTGTGGTCTATGTATTCACACATGTATCACTGTTTCCAGATAATACAATTCAAGCATGAATAACAGACAATTATCATGAACAAGTAAATATAATAATAACCATTTTATTATTGCCTCTAGGGCATATTTCCAACAGTCTCCCACTTGCACTAGAGTCAATAATCTAGTTACATTGTGATGAATCGAACACCCATAGAGTTCTGGTGTTGATCATGTTTTGCTCGTGGAAGAGGTTTAGTCAATGGATCTGCGACATTCAGATCCGTATGCACTTCACAAATATCTATGTCTCCATCTTGAAAATAACTCTGGATGGAGTTGAAACGGCTCTTGATGTGCTTGGTCTTCTTGTGAAACCTGGGCTCCTTGGCAATGGCAATAGCTCCAGTGTTGTCACAGAAGAGAGTCATCGGGCCCAACGCGCTTGGAATAACTCCTAGGTCGGTGATGAACTCCTTCATCCAGACTCATTCCTGTGCCGCTTCGCAAGCAGCTATGTACTCCGATTCACATGTAGATTGTGCCACGATGCTTTGCTTGCAGCTGCACCAGTTGACTGCCCCACCATCCAAAATATACACGTATCCGGTTTGTGACTTGGAGTCATCCAGATCTGTGTCGAAGCTAGCATCGACGTAACCCTTTATGACGAGCTCTTCGTCACCTCCATAAACGAGAAACATATCCTTAGTCCTTTTCAGGTACTTCAGGATGTTCTCGACCGCTGTCCAGTGTTCCATACCGGGATCACTTTGGTACCTCCCTACCAAACTTATGGTAAGGTTCACATCAGGTCTGGTACACAGCATGGCATACATAATAGAACCTATGGCTGAGGCATAGGGGATGACACTCATCGTTTCTCTATCTTCTGTCGTGGTCCGGCATTGAGCCGTGCTCAATCTCATACCTTGCAATACAGGCAAGAACCCTTTCTTGAACTGATCCATATTGAACTTCTTCAATATCTTGTCAAGGTATGTGCTTTGTGAAAGACCAATGAGGCGTCTCGATCTATCTCTATAGATCTTGATGCCTAAAATGTAAGAAGCTTCTCCAAGGTCCTTCATTGAAAAACTCTTATTCAAGTAGGCCTTTACGCTTTCCAAGAATTCTACATCATTTCCCATTAGCAATATCTCATCCACATATAATATGAGAAATGCTAGAGAGCTCCCACTCAGTTTCTTGTAAATACAGGCTTCTCCTCAAGTCTGTATAAACCCAAACGCTTTGATCACCTCATCAAAGCGAATGTTCCAACTCCGAGATGCTTGCACCAGCCCATAGATTGAGCACTGGAGCTTTCATGCTTTGTTAGCATTCTCAGGATCGACAAAACCTTCCGGTTGCATCATATACAGTTCTTCCTTGAGGAAGCCATTATGAAATGTTGTTTTGACGTCCATTTGCCATATCTCATAATCATAGTATGCGGCAATTGCTAACATGATTCGGACGGACTTTAGCATCGCTACGGGAGAGAAAGTATCGTCGTAGTCAATCCCTTGAACTTGTCGATAACCTTTAGCGACAAGCCGAGCCTTATAGATGGTCACATTACCATCCGCGTCAGTCTTCTTCTTAAAGATCCATTTATTTTCTATGGCGTGCCGATCATCGGGCAAGTCCACCAAAGTCCATACTTTGTTTTCATACATGGATCCTATCTCGGATTTCATGGCTTCAAGCCATTTGTTGGAGTCCGGGCCGGCCATCGCTTCTTCATAGTTCAAAGGTTCACCGTTGTCTAACAATATGATTTCCAGGACAGGGTTGCCGTACCACTCTGGTGCGGAACGTGTCCATGTGGACCTACGAACTTCAGTAGTAACTTGATTTGAAGCTTCATGATCATCATCATTAACTTCCTCCTTGGTCGGTGCAGGCACCATAGGAACAACTTCCTGCGCTGCGCTACTTTCCAGTTTGGAATGGGTGACTGTCACCTCATAAAGTTCCACTTTCCTCCCACTCACTTCTTTCGAGAGAAACTCTTTCTCCAGAAAGGATCCATTCTTGGAAACGAAGACCTTGCCTTTGGATCTGAGGTAGAAGGTATACCCAATAGTTTTCTTAGGGTATCTTATGAAGATGCATTTTTTCGATTTGGGTTCAAGCTTTTCAGGTTGAAGTTTCTTGACATAAGCATTGCAACCCCAAACTTTCAGAAACGACAACTTAGGTTGCTTGCCAGACCAAAGTTCATACGGTGTCGTCTCAACGGATTTAGACGGAGCCCTATTTAAAGTGAATGCGGCAGTCTCTAAAGCATAACCCCAAAATGATAGCGGTAAGTCGGTAAGAGACATCATAGATCGCAGCATGTCCAACAGAGTACGATTACGACATTCGGACACACCATTACGCTGTGGTGTTCCAGGCGGTGTCAATTGTGAAACAATTCCACAGTTCCTTAGGTGTGTGCCAAATTCGTGACTCAAATATTCTCCTCCACGATCCGATCGCAAGAACTTTATTTTTCTGTCACATTGATTCTCAACCTCATTCTGAAATTCCTTGAACTTTTCAAAGGTCTACTTGCGTTTCATCAAGTAGGCATACACATATCTACTTAAGTCATCTGTGAGGGTGAGAACATAACGATAGCCTCCGCGAGCTTCAACACTCATTGGACCGCACACATCGATATGTATGATTTCCAATAAGTTGGTTGCTCGCTCCATTGTTTCGGAGAACGAAGTCTTGGTCATCTTGCCCAAGAGGCATGGTTCGCACGTGTCAAATGATTCATAATCAAGAGACTCCAAAAGTCCATCTGCATGGAGCTTCTTCATACGTTTGACACCAATATGACCAAGGCGGCAATGCCACAAGTATGTGAGACTATTATTATCAACCTTACATCTTTTGGCATTCACACTATGAATATGTGTAACATCACGTTCGAGATTCATTAAGAATAAACCATTGACCAGCGGGGCATGACCATAAAACATTTCTCTCATATAAATAGAACAACCATTATTCTCGGATGTAAATGAGTATCCATCTCGCATTAAAAGAGATCCAGATACAATGTTCATGCTCAAAGCTGGTACTAAATAACAATTATTGAGGTTTAAAACTAATCCCGAAGGTAGATGTAGAGGTAGCGTGCCGACGGCGATGACATCGACCTTGGAACCATTCCCGACGCGCATCGTCACCTCATCCTTCGCCAGTCTCCGCTAATTCCGCAGCTCCTGCTTTGAGTTACTAATGTGAGCAACTGCACCGATATCAAACACCCAGGAGCTACTACGAGCGTTGGTAAGGTACACATCAATAACATGTATAACACATATACCTTTGACGTTGTCGGCCTTCTTATCTGCTAAGTATTTGGGGCAGTTTCGCTTCAAGTGACCCGTTCCTTTGCAATAAAAGCACTCAGTCTCGGGCTTGGGTCCATTCTTTGGCTTCTTCCCGGCAACTGGCTTACCGAGCGCGGCAACTCCTTTGTCGTCCTTCTTGAAGTACTTCTTACCCTTGCCTTTCTTGAACTTAGTGGTTTTATTCACCATCAACACTTGATGTTCTTTCTTGATCTCCACCTCCGCTGACTTCAGCATTGAATACACTTCGGTAATGGACTTCTCCATCCCTTGCATTTTGAAGTTAATCACGAAGCTCTTGTAGCTAGGTGGGAGCGACTGAAGGATTCTGTCAACAACCGCTTCGTCTGGGAGATTAATTCCCAACTGAGACAAGCGATTATGCAACCCAGACAATTTGAGTATCTGCTCACTCACAGAACTATTCTCCTCCATCTTACAACTGTAGAATGCGTCGGAGACGTCATATATCTCGACTCGGGCATGAGCTTGGAAAACCATTTTCAGCTCTTGGAACATCTCATATGCTCTGTGGTGCTCAAAACGCTTTTGGAGCCCCGATTCTAAGCTGTAAAGCATGCCGCACTGAACCAGGGAGTAATCATCACAACGCGACTACCAAGCGTTCATAATGTCTTGGTTCGCTGGGGCGGGAGCGTCACCTAGCGGTGCTTCAAGGACATATGTTTTCTTGGCAGCTATGAGGATGATCCTCAAGTTACGGACCCAATCTGTATAGTTGCTAGCATCGTCTTTCAGCTTGGTTTTCTCTAGGAACGCGTTGAAGTTGAGGGTAACATGAGCGTGGGCCATCGGATCTACAAGACATATTGTAAAGATTTTAGACTATGTTCATGACAATTAAGTTAATCTAAACAATTCAATGAACTCCCACTCAGATAGACATCTCTCTAGTCATCTAAGTGATACATGATCCGAATCGACTAGGCTGTGTCTGATCATCACGTGAGACAGACTAGTCATCAACGGTGAACATCTTTATGTTGATCGTATCTTCTATACGACTCATGTTCGACCTTTCGGTCTTCCGTGTTCCGAGGCCATGTCTGTACATGCTAGGCTCGTCAAGTGGACCCTAAGTGTATTGTGTGTGTAAATCTGGCTTACACCCGTTGTATGTGAACATTAGAGCCTATCACACCCGATCATCACGTGGTGCTTCGGAACAACGAACCTTAGAAATGGTGCACAGTTAGGGGGAACACAATTCTTGAAATTTTAGTGAGATATCATCTTATTTACTACCGTCGTTCTAAGCAAATAAGATGTAAAAA
Organism: Secale cereale; assembly: GCA_902687465.1. Taxonomy (NCBI): domain Eukaryota; kingdom Viridiplantae; phylum Streptophyta; class Magnoliopsida; order Poales; family Poaceae; genus Secale; species Secale cereale. The sequence goes on along the minus strand of LR738710.1, from coordinate 218,412,355 downwards.
CATGATAAACATCACATGTAATCAAATAGTGACATGATATGGCCAATATCATTTGGCTCCTTTGATCTTCATCTTCGGGGCTCCATGATCATCATCGTCACCGGCATGACACCATGATCTCCATCATCATGATCTCCATCATCGTGTCTTCATGTAGTTGTCTCGCCAAACATTACTTCTACTACTATGGCTAACCGTTAGCAATAAAGTAAAGTAATTACATGGCGTTTATTTAGTGACACGCAGGTCATACAATAAAATAAGACAACTCCTATGGCTCCTGACAGTTTTCATACTCATCGACATGCAAGTCGTGATTCCTATTACATGAACTTTATCGATCTCATACATCACGTATATCATTCATCACACCCTTTTGGCCATATCACATCACACGGCACATGCTGCAAGAACAATTTAGACGTCCTCTAATTGTTGTTGCAAGTTTTTTCGTGGCTACTATAGGTTTCTAGCAGGAACGTTTCTTACCTACGCCAAAACCACAACGTGATATGCCAATTTCTATTTACCCTTCATAAGGACCCTTTTCATCGAATCTGATCCGACTAAAGTGGGAGAGACTGTCACCCGCTAGCCACCTTATGCAACTTGTGCATGTCAGTCAGTGGAACCTGTCTCATGTAAGCGTACGTGTAAGGTCGGTCCGGGCCGCTTCATCCCACGATGCCGCCGAATCAAGATAAGACTAGTAGCGGCAAGAGAATTGAACAAATCTACGCCCACAACTACTTTGTGTTCTACTCGTGCAAGATACTACGCATAGACCTAGCTCAGATGACACTATTGGGGAACGTAGCAGAAATCAAAAAAGTTCTACGCTTCAGCAATATCAATCTATGGAGTTATCTAGCAACGAGGAGAGGGGAGTGCATCTACATACCCTTGTAGATCGCGAGCAGAAGCGTTCAAGAGAACGTGGATGATGGAGTCGCACTCGTCGTGATCCAAATCACCGATGATCCTAGCGCCGAACGGACGGCACCTCCGCGTTCAACACACGTACGGAGCAGTGACCTCTCCTCCTTCTTGATCCCGCAAGGGGGGAGGAGAGGTTGATGGAGATCCAGCAACACGGCGGCGTGGTGGTGGATGCAGCGGTATTCCAGCAGGGCTTCGCCAAGCAGCACTGGAGGAGGAAGGGGCGTCATGGGAGGGAGAGGGAGGCGCCAGGGCATGGGTGCGGCTGCCCTCCCTCCCCCTACTATATATAGGGGCCCTGGGAGGGCGCCGGCCCTAGGAGATCCAATCTCCTAGGGGGGCGGCGGCCAAGGGGGGGAACTTGCCCCCCAATTCAAGTGGTCGCCCCCCCCCCCCCACAAGGGTTTCCAAGCCTAGGCGCAGGGGAGGCCCAAGGGGGGCGCACCAGCCCACTATGGGCTGGTTCCCTTCCCCTTTCAGCCCATGGGGCCCTCCGGGATGGGTGGTCCCACCCGGTGGACCCCCGGGACCCTTCCGGTGGTCCCGGTACAATACCGGCGACCCCCGAAACTCTCCCGATGGCCGAAACTGGACTTCCCATATATAAATCTTTACCTCCGGACCATTCCAAAACTCCTCGTGACGTCCGGGATCTCATCCGGGACTCCGAACAACTTTCGGGTTACCGCATACTTATATCTCTACAACCCTTGCGTCACCGAACTTTAAGTGTGTAGACCCTACGGGTTCGGGAGACACGTAGACATGACCGAGACTACTCTTCGGTCAATAACCAACAGCGGGATTTGGATACCCATGTTGGCTCCCACATGCTCCTCGATGATCTCATCGGATGAACCACGATGTCAAAGATTCAATCAATCCCGTATGCAATTCCCTTTGTCTATCTGTATAGTACTTGCCCGAGATTCGATCGTCGGTATACCGATACCTTGTTCAATCTCATCACGGCAAGTCTCTTTACTCGTTCCGTAATACATCATCCCGTGACCAACACCTTAGTCACATTGAGCTCATTATGATGATGTCTTGCCGAGTGGGCCCAGAGATACCTCTCCGTCATACGGAGTGACAAATCCTAGTCTCGGTTCGTGCCAACCAAACAGATACTTTCGGAGGTACCCGTAGTGTACCTTTATAGCCACCCAGTTACGTTGTGACGTTTGGCACACCCAAAGTATTCCTACGGTATCCGGGAGTTGCACAACCTCATGGTCTAAGGAAAAGATACTTGACATTGGAAAAGCTTTAGCATTACGAACTACACGATCTTGTGCTAGGCTTAGGATTGGGTCTTGTCCATCACATCATTCTCCTAATGATGTGATGTCATTATCAATGACATCCAATGTCCATGGTTAGGAAACCGTAACCATATGTTGATCAACGAGCTAGTAACTAGAGGTTTACCAGGGACACGTTGTGGTCTATGTATTCACACATGTATCACTGTTTCCGGATAATACAATTCAAGCATGAATAACAGAGAATTATCATGAACAAGGAAATATAATAATAACCATTTTATTATTGCTTCTAGGGCATATTTCCAACAATGGTAACAAAAATAATATGAGCTTCGGAAAAATACTTAAGAATTAGTCAATGGGCTGTACATTTATTAGCAATAATGGCAGATGGGTTGTATGTTGTTTTCCACATATTTGAGGCTGACTTCTGGGCCTACTAGGTCGACGCGTACGCTTTCCTAAAAAAAGGATTGACGCGCAGGCAAGCCCTTGTCAACTTAGTCAACATACGAGAGTAGTTATTGTTGGATGTCCATCCAACGGCCGTCATGCTTCTTCAATCTCTGCTCTTCCTGCTCCAGCCGCTCAAACTAGCGCCAGCGGGACTGACGTCTCCCTCCTCCCATGGCCGGCTGTGCTGCCGCGCAGGCCTCACTGCCCCACCCTACTCCCATCGCTGGCATGGCCATCCCTCTACTCACCCACACCTACTGTTATTCTCCGGCGACGACGGGTGAACGAGTAAACCTGTCGAGTCTTCCCTGGCTTCGTGTCCTTCCCTTCCTAGGCCTCACCGTCGTCCACCGCCCTGGTGCTCTCGACGCGGTGTGGTTAACATGTTCAAGGAACGACTTCCATCGGAAGAGGACTGTATGTGGAGAGGCTGACAACTGGGTCCACGGCCGACGCAAGGAAGTTCCTCCTTATTACATGCAAAGTAATGATTCCTCCACCTGACAACAGGGACCCACCGGAAGGGCCTGTGTATTTCGTGAAAAAATGTTCCTCCCACTGACATCTCGGACCCACCAGTTATATATTCGCACGCAAGGAAGTTCCCCCTTATTACGCACAAAAAAGTTAATACTCCCCTGCTAGCTGGGACCCACCATAGTTGGAGGATGACTTGTGGGCCTACTAAGTTGACGCGGATGGAGGGCTTTGTCAACTTAGTCAATCTGAATGATTCTATCTCAAGTGACCGTACGATGTCCATCCAACGGCTGTAGTGCTTCTTCAACCTCTGGTCTTCTTGCTCCAGCCGCCCAAACCAACGTCGGTCGTGCCTGCTCCTGCCTCCCGTGGCCGGCTCTGCTACCGCGCAAGCCTCACTACCCTACCCTACTCCCATCGCTGGCATGGTCATCCCTGTACTCACCTGGAGGTCATGTTATTCTCCGGCGACGACAGCCTCACACTGCAGCCCAACCAGTAAACCCTCGTACTCCCCTCTGTATAGTAAACAACTGTCGAGTCTTCCCTAGCTCCGGGTCATTCCCTTCCTAGGCCTCGCCATCATCAACCGCCTTGTTCTCTCGCCGCGGCGTGGTCAATGTGGTCAAGGAACGACTTACATCGAAAGAGGATTGTACATGGAGAGGCTGATAGTTGGTTCCACGACCGCAGCAAGGAAGTGCCTCCTTATTACGCACAAAATAATGATTCCTCCACCTGATAGTTGGGACCCACCGGAAGGGCCACTGTATTTTGCGAAAAAAACGTTTCCCTCCAGACAGCTAGGACCCACTAGCTACATCTTCGCACGCAAAAAAAGTGTGTCCATATTACAGGGAAAAAAATGATTCTTCCCCTGACAGCTGGGACCCACCAACTATATCTTCACATAGAAGGAAGTGTGTCCTTATCCTCCCTGACAGCTGGGACCCACCCGGACGAAGCGTACGTAGCGTTATCTGTGTACATACCTGTCGCTCGGTCTGTCTGTCATGATGAACCGTGGCCGAGTAAGGAGCGGTAGCAGTTCACACAGTCCAGCCAAAACAGTGTACATGCACGTACTGCTAGATGCCAAAAAATACGACCACCTACGTACAAAAAGGCGGGGTCCCGAATGCGTACTCGCGCATACGTATAGCCAGGGATCGTGTGCATGGAGAGGCAATGGATGACAGCAATGGCGTCCTGTTCATCGGAAGCAAACCGGCTGGGTTGGAACGAAGAAACTGCGTCGTGTTCATCGGGAGGCAATGGAATGGGTCGTGTTCATCGGGAGGCAACGGAATGCGTCGTGTTCATCAAGAGGCAACGAATATGTTGAGTTCATCCGTAGCCAACCGGCTTGGACGGAACAGTCGAAACGAGGTTTGGCGTACCGCAGAACGGAGGAAACGGGCCTTCTGTTCGACCACATATGGTTGAAACAATGTCCTATTCACTGGGAAGGGTCTGGCGTACCGCAAAATGGAGGAAACGGACTTCTTTTCAAGTGCCTACGGTCGAAACGGTGTCTTGTTGTAATGCCCAGGATGGAGTTATACCTCCTACGTGTCGAGGCACGACTTAAAGGCATAAGTCCATCCTAGAATGATCTCAAGTTTGGTATCTTTGCACGACTCATGTAAAAGAGGGATTAAATTGCAAAAGAAGATAGTTGGCTTACACTCGCCACTTCACACAATACATACATAAGCAATACATCATTCAAAACATCACAACCCGACTACGGGTGAAGATCCAAAAGAAAGATACCAAAACAACATAAAGCCACAGGTCAGGATCGAATCCTAGTAGAAACCACTACTGATCGTCGAAACGTCACAAGCAAACGGCCACAAGCTTCATTGAACTCCCGGTGAAGAACTGAACCAGCTCCTGCATCTTACTCGGCTGAACCTGCATCTGGTGTGGTGGAGTAACTGTGAGCCACAGAGGACTCAGCAATCCCGTTCCCGGGTAACAAGACTATTTAAGCCTTGGGTGTGGACAAGGCTGAAGAAAAGAATAAGAGGTGAAGGAACAAACAAGAGTCTGCAGCAGCAACTAGCACTAACTTACGTAAAGAGAGCGAGAAGAGAAGTGCATCGGTCGAAAGATGATCACGAAGTGATCCTAGCTAAAGCCGGTCAAACATAACCCCACCGTGTTCAACTCCCGAATCCCTATTCGGAAATTGACAGTCACGGTACACACGCTGGTAGTGTATTGGATCATTGTGTCAAGTTATCTACAACCGGAATTAACAAGCTCCCATCTGCCACATAACCGCGGGCACGGCTTTCGAAAGTTCAAACCCTGCAGGGGTGTTCCAACTTGACCCATTACAAGCCCACGATCCGCGGAGTCGCAACTCCATAGTTGGGAAGACCCGAGTATTCTCGGAATCCCGTGCTCGAGTTAAACCGAACTAAGGTAAGGCTAATCCAGCAAATCCTCCCGGCGTGTCGACACCCTGATAGTAGCCGCGCGTATCTAGGTCTCAGGACACGACCGGATGGGCGATGCTACAGGACCCAAACCTCGAGTTTCCCCGTGGTGGTTCCCGCAGGACCCCCGTTTGGGACCAACACCATCGGCACTGGCCCCCC